>OX459034.1:16458461-17058461 GCA_949775005.1 Orthosia gothica | reverse complement strand
TATTAGAAACCTCAATATAATTTTTGAAGAGCTATCCATAGATACCCCACATGTATGGGTTTGACTAACAAAAAATTTTGGAGTTTCAGTTTCAAGTATGGGAACCCCCAAAAGTTATTGTTTTTTTTCTATTTTTGAGTAAAAATCTTAATGCGGTTCACAGAATACATCTACTTACCAAGTTTCAACAGCATAGTTCTTATAGTTTCGGAAAAAAGTGGCTGTGACATACGGACGGACAGACAGACAGACAGACATGACGAATCTATAAGGTTTCCGTTTTTTGCCATTTGGCTACGGAACCCTAAAAAGTGGTGTAGTTTCCCAATGGTGAAAGAATTATTGAAATCGGTCCAGTAGTTTTTAAGTTTATTCGTTATATACAAAAATACAAATATTTCCTCGTTATAATATTCGTCAGATAGCTTGTTATTTATTGACATTAATCAAGAGGTTTGTCCTTTTCCATGGTGACTGAGTCAAGTGATATAAATCGTAAGAATATAATCCTCTCTCCAGACGCGTCTGCAGTTCCACCTGGCACACAAGCTAGGAGACGAGGAGACCCTGATGCGCGCTCATGCAACTCTACGCGATGTGCCGGAAGACCAGCTGTGTCTGGCTTCAGTCCACTACTTGAGGGCACATTACCAGGAGGCTATTGATGTTTATAAGAAGCTGTTGCTGGAAAGACGGTAGGTTTAGAATTATAGCTATATTGTTCTGTTAGGTGGTCCTGTAACTTCCTTTCCGTTGGATAAGTAATATGACTTTGATGTGATATTATAGAGAACTCCGGGATTATAAATTGACGTAGCCATGCACAGATATAAATCTTACTAGATGACGCGATACTTCGCGTGTCAAAAAACGGAGAAAAATTACGATCAATGATCGTTATCTGAGCTTTTCATTTAGCATTATCGGCACCGGAAATCTACTGAAATCCAGATAAATGCTTTTTGTGCCATATTGAGCTGTAAAGACTGTAAATAAAAAGTTGGCCGAGGCATTGGTAATGTTTTCTTTCATTGGTAAGAAAATTTGTTTTTAAATTGTGTGTGAAAATGTGGCACGCTTGGTTTTCATACAGATGGAGGGACTTGCATTATCTAGTTAGATTTATGTCTGTGTAGGTATGGCAACGCTGATTCAAGAAGGGGAGAAAAGGTGAAAGTGTGAAACGTCAAGTAAAATTAAAAAAAAAATACTCCTGACACATTTTTATTTCATGCTACATAATTTAACTAGTAGTAGACACGCTTCGATCGACAATCTATTGAACACGTAATTATGACACGATATCTGGCGAAAACACCCTAAATCAAACTGTATGCTTAGCACGCCCTGCGGTTTTCATTCGAGCGATTTTTGTCCGCCCATTCTGCGACCTATGGAATTGTATGAAGCACCACGCATTGCGATAAAAAAATCGCGCGGCAATAATACCGCATGGAATCCATGTTTTGCCACAGTAGAAAGCTACAAAATTCGCGCGGTATTTTATCCGCAATGCGTGTTAGTTACGATTCAGTACACGGATAAAAATTCGCGCGGCTAAAAATCGCAATGCGTGCTAAACCTAAGAAAACTCTCGATAAAGTCACTTTTCAAACAAAAAAAGCGAAATCAAAATCAGTTCATCTGTTTAGGAGCTATGATGCCACAGATAAATACACAAACACACAGGTACACATAGGTACACACGTCAAATTTATTACACCTCTCTTTATCCGTCGGGGGTTAAAAACGAGAAACATTAAAAAAACAATAGTAAAATAATTTCACTATACTTAATTCTTTATTGTACACCAAAAACAATATTTAATACAATGTGATAATAAAGTACATGTACAAAGGCGAGCTTAACTCAATGTTGAGTTCTCTTAGCAAACCCTAGATTGACAGAGAATGATGACAAAAGAGGGTAGGATCCAGTGTACAATTCACTATTATATACTTTGAGTTTTGTTTAATGTCTTACAGATATAAAAAATATGAAAATGACGACATGGATTGGATTAAGATATTACCTTGTATCGATGGGTAATTCACTAAAATTGTTTTGTTCTAATCAAGAGTATGGTAGGATAAATTCACTATTTTCATTTGTCAGTTCGTCTTATTTAGTTAGTTTTTTAGGTAGATATATTAGATAGAGATATGTATTTAGAGGTTTCTTCATTCATTCCCCTAAAGGAGCGTCCTCACTGAGAGCATTCACTTGTAATGAATTAACTAGCATTCGACGCCGATTATTCGGCCGGTGTGGACGTCGCAACGATTTTCGCGGAAACGGCTCGCATTCGAATATTCACGCAAATAAAACGCTCGAAAGTGACTTACGATTGCTTGTTTACAAATGCTCACGAACGAATGCTCCCAGTGAGGACGCTCCTTAATAGGAATATCTTATCAAACATAACTATTCTAGAATAATAGATAAAAAAACATTGTCTCTTAAAACCATTGCCCCACCAGCCCCAAGTATATTAAGAGTTGTGTAGTTCAAAATTATATAAACAACACTTCAAGACCACTACCCACTAAGTGGAAAACACTTTAGATTTACAAGTTCCAGCAAACACAAATGAAAATCCATCCAGTATTTTCCTAAAGAGGCATACTTATTCTTCTTGCAACTTTTCTACTCTTCAGGCATCTTTAACTTGATTCTTCCATCCTCCAGTACATTCATGGCGCTGAACGTGTACGTGGCTCTCTGTTACTACAAGCTGGACTACTACGATGTGTCCCAGGAGGTGCTGGGTGTCTACCTCGCTCAGCATCCCACCTCCACCGTTGCGGGGAACCTGAAGGCTTGCAACCTTTTCAGGTAATCGAGCTTATCATCATGAAGGACAATTGTACTGGTTTCTTCCTTCAATCACCGTCTGAAGGTATGAAGCCTTGCATTGCGAAAATGAATGTGGAGGTGATACACTTGTAGCGGCATCTCTGCCGTCACAAACGAACTAGTGATCTGACGTCATACAAAATCCTGCATCGCGCAAGCGAAGTTTTTGGCACGAGTTGAATAGATACAACAGTCCGACAAAAACCATCGGGCAGCTGCCTGGACCTGAGGGGTCTACTCCCTAAGCACGAAGTCGGTAGTTTCGGCCTAGCTTCGTTACGGGCGTTTCCTACTCCGTATCACTTACGGATGGATGATTGCTATGAATTAATGACAACACAATTTGCCTGTTGTACCTACTCCCGATGTATTTTAACACGCTTTTATTGGCTTGGTATGTATGTATCTATGAATCTATTTAACGGAATCTTTGAACGTCATTTACACCCCCCGTTTAAAACGTTGGGTTAATTTGAAACTTTGCACACTTATCAAGGACCGATAAAAATGAAATAATTTAAATAGTTTGTCATATTATTCTTACCAGGATCTTCAGTATTAGCGATTGAACTATAAAGTAAAAAACAAATAATAGTTTAAAAAACACGCTTTAATAGAAAACGAAACTAAAAAGTAGAAACTAATTTTCAATAGATTTAAATTAAGAATAGTGTGATTAAGAAAAACGATTTTTTTTTTAAATGAGCGTATGATGTTTTTTAAGATATTTTCAATATATTTGATACTTTCACCTATATCTGTCAATAAAATATTATAACAATAAACATCATGCACCCGACGCTTTTTTATAATAAAATATTTTTTTTGTTAATCACACTATTCTTAATTTAAACTTAATGAAAATTATTTTACCCACGGTTTTTACCCGTCCGAAAAAATGCACTTAACGCTTGTTTTTTTCACTCCGAAGTTTCGTTATACTTTCGTACGGGGCTCTTAACTTCGTTTAAAGAGATAGGGAGTAGACCCCTAGACACAACACCCGTCCAGTCAGAGGGTCCTCCCTTTTCAACAGATTTTACACTCCGCACCTAATAGATACCTCAAAACACTCAAGCAATTTTGTTGAGGATGAGTATAAATATTGTTTCATCAGATTTACCCCAGAATAAGGGAATAAGGGGTACAAATTTTTCACCAGAACATATCCTACTTAACCAGCATAACTTGGTATAACCGCAGTATTGAATAGCATATAATAATATTAACTATACGAACGACAATTTTAGATTATACAACGGTAAAGCAGCTGAGAACGAACTGAAGCAAATGACATCTGACCAACACACCTTCGGGCAAGATCTAGTCAAGCATAATCTGGTAGTCTTCAGAAACGGTGAAGGAGCGTTAAAAGTAAGCTTTTAATTTTGATTCTTCATAAGTGGGTTAGGGATCAAATGAAGGGTACAGGCAAAAAGCGAACTAAAAAGTCGTAAACAAGGAAAAAATCATGCTGTGCAGTCGTAGGATACATATTCGCGGGCAGGCTGACCAAAATCTGGTGTATCCTCCGCCTGCACAGCATGATTTTTTCCTTGTTTACGACTTTTTAGTTCGCTTTTGAAGCAGTCGGGTTTTTTGATTTTTTGAATAAAGTTTTTTTATTTATAACTTTTTAGTTAGTTTGTTTTGCAATTAGATACATTTAAACATATAAGTGTTGTATATTTTTGAAATCACCTCTTAAAACCCTTTATTTTGATACCCCACACGATGGGTTTGGGAAGAAAAAAAAAAATTGGGCCCCCACAATATGGCACCCAAAATCCGCCATTTTTCTATTATCCAATTTTAATGTAGCCTATAACACTCGCAGGGTTAAACAAACATACATACATACTTACATACATACATAGACTGATAAACACATTACCCTCCTTCGGCAGTCGGGTTAAAAACAGGGAATGTGCTAAATAATAGATTATGAGAAAAACGCAGATAAAAGTTTAGAAGTATGTATTTTTTATCATTTTCTTTACCGGTATGTACCGGTATGTGATGGACATTCCCGGTTCTTTTCGTTTCGGCCATAAACAAAAACGTCTTTTTGGCGCATTAAGTTAACTTTTAGTGATTGAGAATAAAGCTGCCAACTACCATACCAACTACCATAGATAGAGATTTGATTGTCATTAAAAAATAGAAAAATTGTGACATTCCCTGTTCTTTGCTTGTACCCTTCAAATGTCAATTATTTGAACTTCGACTGCCATTTTGATGCTACTCAGAACATGCCCTTTCTAGTTTCTCATCATGCCTGTGACTGTTCCACTGCAAGACAAAGGCCTCTCCTCATACAGAGAAGGCACAAGCATTAATCACCACGCTTGCTCAAAGCGGATTGGCGATTACAAACGGCCAGGTTTCCTCACGATGTTTTCCTTCACCTTTGTAAGCGATGTCCAAGCTAAACTTAGAAAGTACATATGATTTGTAAAAGTCACATTGGTACTTGTCAGGTTTTGAACCCACGACCTCAAGCACGTGAGGCGAGGTTTTAACCACTGGGCCACCACGACCCTTTCTCTTGCTTTCAGCAATATTATCATCATCATTTCAGCCGAACCACAGCTGAAGATAGGCCTCTCCCAAGCGCGTCCACCTAGTGGCAGGGTGGACGTGCTTTAAGTTAAATTAAACCCTGATGGAAGCAAAGGGTTTTGACTCCATCAATCGACCAATCGCATGCGAGATGAAAGACACGATTGGTCCTCTGTCTTGCCGAATTAGCTAACGCAATTAGTCTGCTGGCTTACTTCCTCTTTAAGGTTGCCCTAGTCGAAGATTCTTCCATACAAACGTAGTCCGATGATTACTCCACTGTTTGTCGATGTACGTTCAAAATAAAAATAAATATCTCAATTTGTCTCATCATTATCTAGCCCTGTATGGAAATAAAAAGTAAAAAGTATATATATTTAAAAGTTAAGGACGTCGAAAGTTCCATATTTCAACACTAATTTTAACGCATCTTTGGGCGCAAATAAATACCATAAGAAGAAGGAAAATTGCAAAACATTCACCATACAGGGATAGATAAGTAGTTCAAAAATGCAAATAATTTTATTTTGTACAGATACATTTAGTAGTTTTTCATGATATATCCGTACTCCTAAAGGTCTGTTTATAAAATTTCGCGCGCTCGTTTTCGTCCGAAATCAACATCCATTTCGCTACGAAATTGCAAAAGTGTGTATTCGCAAACTAGCTTCTTCTTTCTCACGTGTTTTCGGATGAGATAGCATGCATTTTAACCCCTTGCACAAAATAGTTCGTGCCGTCAACTAATGCAACCTTATTATTTTAAAACAACTGTTCACAGGTGTTACCAGAACTAGTGGACGTGGTACCAGAAGCCCGACTCAACTTGGCAGGCTACAGACTTCGGAACCGAGAACCTTTGGAAGCGAGGACTTTGCTGGAGCCCTTGCAACCCACCTCGCCACTGCACTATATCCTGAGAGCTGTGGTCGCAGTGAGGCTGTATAATGAAACTAGTGATGTCAGTACATTGAAAGACTCATTCTCCCTAGACTTGATCATGAATGATTTTGTATGATTCTACGGAAGGCTCATAGTTCCTATGTTTTACTATTTTTAGGGTTCCGTTCCTCAAAAAGAAAAAAGGAACCCGTTTAGGATCATTTCGTTGTCTCTCTATTATTTATTTATTTATATACACTTTATTGTACACCATAATAAACAAGAAAAAGAAACTTAATACTAAAAACATACAATGGGCGGCCTTATCGCATACCGCGATCTATTTATATTTTATTTTTCTTTTTCTATTTGTCTGTCTTTCTGTGTCAAGATTTTTTTATGTGGAATACCTGGAGGTATCAAGTTGAAATTAACAATAGTACCTGGGCGACCGAGCTCTGTACAGGTAAAAATAGAGATAACGACGTTTTCTACAAATGAAACCTAGCTAGATCGATTTATCGTCCCCGAATACCCTCCCTGCATACTAAATTTCATGGCGTTCATGAGATTTAGATTATATATATACAAGGATTGCTCGTTTAAAGATTTAGATTTACTCAAAGCTGCAATCAAACTTCTAAATGAACGCAATCAAAAGATACGGCCGTTCATAACGCATATTTGGCACTCGCAAGGGAATCAAAACCTACAGGATATTTCCCGTAGACGTAGAATTATGAAAGGCAAGAAGAAATGCCTTATTGCACAAGTAAAGGAAACAAACCGAAAACCGTAAATCTTTACTAAATTAAAAATAATATTATTATCTTATTTGCAGTTGGTAAACTGACCGCGATGTATTAGGACAACAGCTTTCCAACGAAAAAATTAATGTTGTGCCTCAATCCAGTTTATCTTTTCGTTAGAGCAATGTTCGGTGCTTAGATCGTTTATGAACTTCGTTTGGAGTTTGTACGAAACAGTCGCGCATCAGTGCGCGAGTCCGACTCGCACTTGACCAGTTTTCTTTATTATTTAGTTGCCATCTAGGCAATCTAGCCAAAACTAACACAAGATAAGGAAGAAAGTACCTAGTTATTTGTGATCTTGTCAGAAAGATAAATTATACACGACGTCGACGGCATTCACTTCAGTATATTTAAACTCAACTCCACCATTACAGGATGAGCAACTAAAACTAGCCCAGCAGAGTTTCCACCTGGTTGGCAGTTCAGCATCAGAGTGTGACACTATCCCGGGCCGACAGTGCATGGCCTCGTCGTACTTCTTAGCGGGACATTTTGAGGAGGTGCTTGTGTATCTCAACTCTATCAAGAGCTTCTTCGTCAATGATGATACTTTCAACTTCAATTATGCTCAGGTATCCATCCATACTTTATTATTAAGGTTGGCCTAGTCGGCGGCACAAACTATTTTGTGGCCGGGGTTAAAATGCATGCTATCTCATCTGACAGCACGTACGAAAGGGATAGACGCTGTGATGAGTAAGAGCTAGTGCGTGTACGAATACACACTCATAGTATAAAAATAATAAATGGATGATGATTTAGAAGGAAAAGGAGCACGCGAAATTTTATAAATAGGCCTTTGGGAGTATGAGGATCTATCATGAAAAAACTACTGAAAGTATTGGTTTAAAATAAAATTATTTGCATTTTTAACTGCTAATCTATCCCTGCATATGGTGACTGTTTTGCAATTTCCCTTCTTTTTATGGTATTTATTACCGCCCAAAGATGCGTTGAAATTTGTGTTGAATTATGGAACTTTCGACGCTCATAACTTTCAAATATTTTTTTCCCATTGTTTTTGTTCCCATATAAGGCTAGATAATGATGAGACAAATTGATTTTATTTTTTACTAGCTTCCGCCCGCGGCTTCGCCCGCGTAAAAAGTGTTTTATCATCCCAAGGGAATACAAACTATCCTATGTCTTTCCCAGGATCTCAAATTCCAAGAAATCAAATACTGCCGTACAAACTTCAACACCCTCTATATCGTCTTTCGGGGGTCGTTTCAAAAAACTATTATTGCCACCTTTATTGTTTTTTAGGTTAAAATTTAAGTCAAGTTTAAATTTTTGTTAACCTAAGAAATCAGATCGAAGAAAAGAAGAATCGTGTTTTGGGAGTTTCAAAAGACCTAAATAAACAATAATGATTAACTTTATTGTTTATTTGGGTTGGTATTAAAATCAAGTTTCAAGTTTACTCACCCAAGAAATAGGTTTCTTCAAAAACACTCTAACATCGCCTTAATCATCTTTTGGGGGTAGTTTAAAAAATAATAATAACAACCTTCAATATTCATTTAAGGGTTAGCATTTGTGCCAAGTTTCAAGTTTACTGACCCAAAACATCAAATTTTTCTATACAAACTTCACACCGCCTAAATCATAATTTGGGGTAGCTTCGGCAAACTAATAATAGCAACCTTAATCATTTACTTAGATTACTATTATTGCCAAGTTTCAAGAATGTTGGAATTCGATTTTTCATCCAATCTTTAAAACCCCTTTTTACCCCCTAAGGGGTAGAATCCCAAAAATCCTTTCTTAGTGTTTACTTATCTACTTTACCTACCTACTAACCTACTCACCTGCCTTACCGATCAACCTACCTACCCTACTCTATCAACCTAATCACCAGTCCTACAGATCAACCTACCTACTCTACCATATCCTACATACTTACTTACCCTATCCTACATACCCTATTTACCCTAACCTACCTACATACCCCACCTACCTTCCAACCAATTTGTTGAACTATTTATTGAAATAAGAAATGCGAACTTTCGTTTCTACCGGCGCGGCGCGGCGGCGATCTTATTAAATTTTAGAACACAAAAGCTGCTATTATGACTTCACTGTGATAGTGAGATATATTCTGTCATAGTCTTTTTTGTAGTAAATAATGAGTACTTTAATCATATAGTACAACATTTTTATGTATCATCGATAGTTTTCTCAGCGCACGCCGAATAAAAATATTGCTACTTTGGGTTACATTATTGCAATTATCATAAGGAGTTCAATTTTTTTTGGAAATAAATTGTAGCCTATGTTACTCGGGAATAATGTAGCTTTCCACAGGTGAAAGAATTTTTTAAATCGGTCCAGTAGTTTCGGAGCCTATTCGGTACAAACAAACAAACAAACATAAAAATCTTTCCTCTTTATAATATTGGTATAGATTTTGAGCATACTTCGTCAAACAGTGGAGTAATCGCCATACTACGTTTGTATGGAAGAATGACTGACTAGGGCAAACTTAATATAATAAATGCGAAAGTAACTTCGTTTGTTCGTTTGTTTGTTTGGTTGTTACTTTTTCACGACTAAACGGCTGAACAGATTTAGATAAAATTCGGTATGGAAATATTTTGAGAATGAATAAATCTTGTCTCATCTCAGTTATTTGCATATCGCAGGCAAAAGTAGCTACGGGTTTCTACCGCGAGGCTGAAGAGAGTCTGCTGACGATACAGGACGATGCCATCCGCAACTCGTTCACGTTCCTCGCCTGTCTGTGTCGCTGTCACGTCATGAACAAGGACGCGGCGCTCGCCTGGGACATGTGTGTTAAGGTATGACACTATACTATATCTACCGCAAGGCTGAAGAGAGTCTGCTGACGATACAGGACGACGCCATCCGCAACTCGTTCACGTTCCTCGCCTGTCTGTGTCGCTGTCACGTCATGAACAAGGACGCGGCGCTCGCCTGGGACATGTGTGTTAAGGTATGACACTATACTATATCTACCGCGAGGCTGAAGAGAGTCTGCTGACGATACAGGACGACGCCATCCGCAACTCGTTCACGTTCCTCGCCTGTCTGTGTCGCTGTCACGTCATGAACAAGGACGCGGCGCTCGCCTGGGACATGTGTGTTAAGGTATGACACTATACTATATCTACCGCAAGGCTGAAGAGAGTCTGCTGACGATACAGGACGACGCCATCCGCAACTCGTTCACGTTCCTCGCCTGTCTGTGTCGCTGTCACGTCATGAACAAGGACGCGGCGCTCGCCTGGGACATGTGTGTTAAGTTATGACACTATACTATATCTACCGCGAGGCTGAAGAGAGTCTGCTGACGATACAGGACGACGCCATCCGCAACTCGTTCACGTTCCTCGCCTGTCTGTGTCGCTGTCACGTCATGAACAAGGACGCGGCGCTCGCCTGGGACATGTGTGTTAAGGTATGACACTATACTATATCTAGCGCGAGGCTAAAGAGAGTCTGCTGACGATACAGGACGACGCCATCCGCAACTCGTTCACGTTCCTCGCCTGTCTGTGTCGCTGTCACGTCATGAACAAGGACGCGGCGCTCGCCTGGGACATGTGTGTTAAGGTATGACACTATACTATATCTAGCGCGAGGCTGAAGAGAGTCTGCTGACGATACAGGACGACGCCATCCGCAACTCGTTCACGTTCCTCGCCTGTCTGTGTCGCTGTCACGTCATGAACAAGGACGCGGCGCTCGCCTGGGACATGTGTGTTAAGGTATGACACTATACTATATCTAGCGCGAGGCTAAAGAGAGTCTGCTGACGATACAGGACGACGCCATCCGCAACTCGTTCACGTTCCTCGCCTGTCTGTGTCGCTGTCACGTCATGAACAAGGACGCGGCGCTCGCCTGGGACATGTGTGTTAAGGTATGACACTATACTATATCTAGCGCGAGGCTGAAGAGAGTCTGCTGACGATACAGGACGACGCCATCCGCAACTCGTTCACGTTCCTCGCCTGTCTGTGTCGCTGTCACGTCATGAACAAGGACGCGGCGCTCGCCTGGGACATGTGTGTTAAGGTATGACACTATACTATATCTAGCGCGAGGCTGAAGAGAGTCTGCTGACGATACAGGACGACGCCATCCGCAACTCGTTCACGTTCCTCGCCTGTCTGTGTCGCTGTCACGTCATGAACAAGGACGCGGCGCTCGCCTGGGACATGTGTGTTAAGGTATGACACTATACTATATCTAGCGCGAGGCTGAAGAGAGTCTGCTGACGATACAGGACGACGCCATCCGCAACTCGTTCACGTTCCTCGCCTGTCTGTGTCGCTGTCACGTCATGAACAAGGACGCGGCGCTCGCCTGGGACATGTGTGTTAAGGTATGACACTATACTATATCTAGCGCGAGGCTGAAGAGAGTCTGCTGACGATACAGGACGACGCCATCCGCAACTCGTTCACGTTCCTCCAGACCGAATAACGGCCACGGCGGAGATTTGATAGTGCACGAGTGTGCGTAGACACAGGTTCATGCTCTTTACCGTTACTCTAATGGTCCGGTGGGACGGCTATCCGACACGACTGGAGATAGAGATGAGCAGCCTTATTGCGTAAGTGAATACGACAACGCAAAGGTTTTGACCGCTATCAATCGACCAATAACACCGACGGAAATCCAAATCGCGTCATTCATCTCGCAAGTGATAGTTCGATTTGATAGCGGTCAAACCTTTCGCCTTGCCGAATTCACTTGAGCAATTCGGCTGCAGGCACACCAATCAGGACCAACGGCGTGACACGCTTTCCTAGGTACGGGGTTGTCACGCCACCTACTTCCAAACTCCGGGACAAACAGATAAATTCCTAATGGAGAAACCCATTGAAACTTTTTACCCGACCAGCAGCCTTTTTGCGTTATGAATTCGGCAAGGCAATGGGCAATGAGTACGAAAAATCGACCAATCACATAGTCGGAAATTCACATCTTTCATCTCGCATGTGATTGGTCTCTTGATGGCGGTAAAACCCTTTGCCTTGCCGATTTCAGTTGCGCAATTACGCTGCTGGGCATCGAACCCAAGACTACATGCTCAGCAGTGGCGCTTGCGACTGCGAGCCTGAGGACTCTAGTCAGTAAAAGCTACGTGGTGACAATGACACTGCTGCATCGGTACATCAGAGCAGAATTTGCTTATAAACGTTCAAGCAAACTCCTCCTTTTTTATCAAAACTTTGTTTCTAACCTACACAGGAACCGCTCAAGAAATAACTTAACTCCAAACCTATAAATATCATTAATCATTAAAAGCTTTTATTAACCGACTTCGCTAAAAGGAGGAGGTTATCAATTCGACTGTATTTTTTTTTATGTGTGTTACCTCAGAACTTTTTATTGGGTGAACCGATTTTAATGATTCTTTTTTTATTTGAACGCTGGTGCTTGTCATGTGGTCCTGGTTCTGGTTTTCATCAAGATCTGATCTTCAATAAATGACGGCAGATCACTCGGGATAGCTGCAATTGCATGTCTGTTTATTGTTTACACCATTTCATAACATAATATCACACTGGTACGCTCTAAAGGGGTACGCAGATGTGAAAAGTTCACCTAACCTTTAGAACTGGTCCATTATGTACCACAACCAAAAATTGAAGAAAAATAAAAAACTTTTTTACAAAAATTACAACCGACTATCAAACAAAAACACTACAAAGTAAAAAATAACTTCAATTTCGGAAGTCGGTGTCAAAATAAAAGAAACGAAAACAGGAACACCCAAATCTTGCAACTGAATTTTTAAAATAGTTATCCCCAACCGATTGAGCTTTTTAGCATAATACTCGTTTAGTTTGAATTTCAATAATGCACGGTTACCTAAAACTTGTTTTTAAAAGGTTTTTATTCTCATCATCGACTCAAAGCTCCAGAGCCTTGAACACCGACGACGAGTTGCCAGCCTTTCGATTTTCTATCGGTTACATTTCGGGGAGTGTGCGATGGAGCTGCACAATTTGATTCCGCCTAGCCCTTTTCATCATCGGACTACACGCACGGCAATGCGCCGTCGGTACATGGTGGATATCCCACCCATACGCACAAAGCGTTTTGCAAATGCTTTCATTGCGCGTACAGCTAAGGAGTGCATTCCCTGCCAGAGTCTTGTTTCCTGATAACTACAACCTAGGGATCTTTAAGTCAAGAGTGAATAGGTTACTTATAGGCAAGCGTGCTTCACCGTAGACCACATCATTATTAACATCAGGCGAGATAGTGGTCAAACGCGAGCCTATGACAAATAGAAATATAAATATATCATTTTAACCATATTTTACACAGATATCTGAAAGGCGGGTTCGATTTTAGAAACATTTATTTTCATTTAGCTTTGCAAAAGATCACTTGTGGACAACTGTACAAAATAATCTAAGTTATTCCAAATCTAAACAAGTGTACTTATTTGGTTGTCAGTCGGCGGGCACTCCCGACAGCTTCGCGTTGTTACAACTGGTCGCCAACGACAGCTATCGAATGGGACAGTTCCTCGTCGCCGCGAAGGCTTTCCACATGCTCGACAGGTGAGGCGAATTAACACTGATCAGTCTATTTAAAGCGGATTTCATGTGTATCAAAGTACATAGAAATTGATACCAATTACTTACTGCAAAATTTACGCTCAGAACGTTTTTAACCGAGTTTCCAAAAAGGCGGAGGTTTTATTTTCGACTGGTTTTGGTATTTTCTGTAATGATTTTCATGGTAATATAAGGTACCAAAACTAAAAACAGAGAAATAATTTATTTTTTCATAAAAAAAACTTAGAAGGAAGTCAGTTATTTTTTTTGTTAAAAACTTTTTAAATGTAGTAAGCTTTGTACATTTTTTTAGTTATCTGCGTTAATAAGTGACACATATTACTATGGGCCTACTTTTCTTTTATTGGTTCTTTTGTGAAATTGACTGAAATTTTGACTCCCTCAAGAAAAGTAGAGGTGAAAAGATTACAAATAATAAATAATATATAGAAACGTGTTAATAGATAGTAAACATTATTCATTCTTAAACCGTGCATCATTTTAATTCAACTTCCAGATTGGATGGCGGTCCAGAAATGTGGGAAGGTCTTCGCGGGGCCGTCTGCGGCTGTGCCCAGGCCGCTGCAGCTAATAAGCCTAATGCTGCAGCCGACCTACGAGATGCCCTGGCCTTGCTCAAAGGCCCCAGGTCCCACACAAGAGCAGACAACATCGTGAGGACGATCACCAAGTGGGCCCAACAGAATAGAATCCCTGTGTGATCGGAGTCCAAGGCTTGCCTTGTAGCGTAGCCTTCTGTAGAATTGTGTAGAACTGATATAGAATAGTTAAATGATACATTGTGTAGTTCAATGAATGGTTTAAACTGTTGAATGGTTTTACTTTAAATAAGTGTGCGGCAAGGGTCTGTATTGGACCTCAAGTTTGGTCCTTCGAGCCGGATGCAACAAATATTTAACCGTATAAGTAAAAATTTAAATTAAAAATAATTAACCTCCAAGTTTGTTTTGGTTACTATCCTTAATGCAAGTATGAAGCCTGTTCATATTTATTGATATTTCGAATCTTATTAAGAAGCATACATTGGTCTTGACCAAATTATTAGCTAGGAATGAGACTAATTACATAAGTGTATTAAACCATAATGTGATCAAATTGGCGGCCTCAATGATTCATCTTAAGAACTCGATTAAAAACAAACATTTATCACATACATAAACTACTTAAATTATACCTAGTACTCAAATAGAACCTGTATTTCTCGAACATATTCGTACGGTCGCCCTAAATCGGCAGTTCCATTGAATATTTATGTTGCTGCAAATTGGCGGAATATGCCAAAGTTATTTCTTAATCCTTAGACACGTATCATTTCTATGTTTGGTCTCACGTGGCCCAGATCTATAAACTTAATATACTACTTCCTTTTAATTATATGAATCCTAAAATGTTTGAGTACGCACTACCTATTTCCTTTTCGGTGTGCTTTACGCATAACTTTGAAGTTAATATTAAGACGACGACTAACGCCACCGACCTTGAGGGAACAAAACGAGCAATCGTTTCTCACCCGCGTGACCCAAAATTTAGTAGTTTTTTGTACTTTCCTTATAATTCTATGACTTTAAAAAAAAAAGCTTCAGATCAAAATGTAGATAAAAGCTTCAGATCAAAATGTAGATAATTAAATTGTCTTTGATATGGTGTCGATTTAATTAAAATACACCCAGCGGTTTTGGTGCAATTGTCGTGTTTTTGTCCGTTTTAGACATAACTTTACAAATTAATTACACTATGTTATACGAATAAAACTCAAAATTTGCTTAGATGAAATTATTAAGAAAATGGTCAATAACATATATTTTTTTCCAATAAATTACGACTAGCCTTTTAGACGTGATTCTCATTTTAAAATCAGCTACTCAAGGGAATCGGCGCCTTAAGTTGAAGTTTTAATACTCTCTTCTCTTTTCACTCAAGAAGTGTCGTTGTGAAGCTGTGGCCCCAGCATCAGCGACCAACCCATCACGTCACCATGTGGCAATCACCTGAGTTTGAGATCACTATACAGGGTGCAAGTTGATTCCAGCTCCGGAGGGGAAGTAGATAACAGTATAGATATTATCATAGATATATATTTCTATGGATATTATAATGGCAAGGTGGTACGTTACACGAACACGTCTACCTTCTAAGAATATTTTCTTGTTTCATACTTTTCAGATCGCGATCGTGATTTTTTGTATTCGGGTTTTTAATTTTTAAACTGATTTCTTTTTGCTCATAATATGTTTAGTTTGAGCAATCATTTTCAAGCAAGCGAAAATTTACTTTGAGCAAATATTATAGATTTTTTTCAAGGGATGGTAAGTATAATGCTTTCCATCATTTTTCAAAGGCGCTTGCCTGAATTCCACATTCAAACCATATCAAAAATTGTTTGAAAAGCCGCTATTGCACCTTTTTTTGAATGCGATCTGAGTATTTTAAAATTAGCAGCTTCGCTGGCATTGGGGATGTGGGACATACAATCAAGTAAAATTTTCAATATGTCTCCCATTTATTTATCTTTTGTTATGTGTAGTTACTTATTACCCTTAGACAGGGTTCCGGGGTGGGCTTTTAAGAGGTCACGGGGGTGATTATGTACTGATGGTGTACACCGGGGAGGTTTTAGAGAGGTAAACATCCCCGCTCGCGGGTCTTTTTCCCAAAATGTCCGCGCTTTTGGAAGGGTTTCCCCCAGATTAAATAAATAAATAATAATAATTTGAGGCCTTTGTCGAGCAGTGGGCGTCTTTCGGCTGATATGATTATGATGATGAAATAAATAAATAAAGAGAAAGCACTACAGCCCTATGAGGTTACCCATATCAACACCTCTAGAAATCCGGATTCGAAATGAGAGCCTATCTCCCTGATGTGGTTCACACACACGGCACATTCATATCACAACAACTTTACTATATACAATGTATGTCTCTGCCAAATCTAACTAAGCACTGCAAGATACCGGTTCTAAGTTCTAAAACTGACGATTTCGACATGCACCATTTCCGCTGGGAGGTTGGGTACTAAAGCAATTAACAGTCGGACAGTCGTCATAAATAATCATCTACTAGATTTAACAGGAAAAGTAAGGTTTAACTCTAAATAAGTAAACCAGTTTTACTAAACATGGGACACCATTTAGGATCTACACGAAAAGATTATCAATTCGTTTGAAAATGGAACTAACATGACATATAGTCCGTAGAGAACGTATGTAGATATGTACTTTGTTATGCGGGCTGATTTTTATACCAAGTCGTAGTATTATATTATCTTTGACCAAGTGTAATTGATTAGGTTTGACCGCCATGTCACTTCTAAAAGCTCTCTAAGATTGATTTTCATCACATACTTAATGGTATTGACTGTCTCAATTTAATAGGTTATCAATATCATTCATGTTTCATGTAGGTACCTATAGTTCTGGAGACGGTGCCTAGGTCTAAATCTAAAGTACTAGTATCCGACTTTCATTGCCAGATTAGTTATAAGGGACCCTGGTTATAAAAAAATCTTAGGTGATTAGCAACTGATTAGCAATTTTTTTTCAAATATTATTTAATTAATAATATAATTTAGAAAATTTTAATAGATTTAAGGGCCTTGCCTTCTTTAGGCAATATCCTTCAAAAAAAGTTAATACAAAAAAATCAATACTAAAAAGACGTAAACAGGAAGAAAATCATGCTGTGCAGTCTGAGAATACATATTCGCAAACTGGCAAACCTAAACCAGATGTATCCTTCGACTGCACAGCATGATTTTCTTCTTGTTTACGTCTTTTTGGTTCGCTTCGTAAGCAGTCGGATTTTTTGATTTTTAGTTACCTAACATATTTTCTCGAGTTAAGTACATTTAATCATATAAGTGTTATTTATTTTTGAAATCACCTCTAAAAACCCTCTATTTTGATATCCCACACGATGGGTTTGGAAGAAGAAAAAAAATTGTGGCCCCACATTATGGCACCCAAAATCTGCCATTTTTCTATTCTCCAATTTTAATGTAGCCAGTGACACCCGCAGGGTAATTGAGGTAAGAATCATCAAAATCGGCCAACGCGTTTGGTCTCTAGAACGCCACAAGGAACAAACATACATACATAGACTGATAAACACTTTACCCTCCTTCGGCAGTCTGGTAAAGAGGCATAATTCGTCGCTGCAGTATCACAGGATGGTCAAAAAAAGACATAAAATATTGCAAAAATTGCATTTATTCGTAAAACTACATTATATTTACATGTACGTAAATAATACGATGCGTCAAGATCAGGTCCGTAGGCAACAGTCAAAGCAGTACATAATAAATAATAAGTTACAGTAGTCGGGCGAGGTCATCAGGCGCGCCTAGTCTTGCTGAACGAATCTACTTGGTCTTACAGACTGGGGCCGGAGAGCAAAGGCGAGAAAAACTAGAAAATGGGGCCATCTCTCGATTTTACATTCAAACTAAAAACGTCCAATGGTACATTTTGACGTTTTATCCAAAGTATTAACAAACAGGGCCCCAAAACAAAGAAACATTAACTTCTACAAAAGATAGGCAATAAAAACACGTTACAATTCGCCTTTACCGTATAGCCGCGGCCTATGATTTCTAACCAAACTAATACCGGAAAATCTCAGTCAAAAATCATGCTGCTCCATTCATCACCGCCATTTTCATCAAAATCTCAACAGACTATGCTGTTCTAAACTTGAAATCTACCCATGGCAACAGAAAATAGTGTTACTATATACTACAACTTCCAACACTATTTTCTGTCCGTCACAATCTGTCTTGTTCGTTCAGCAAAGTAGGTTGCGTTGTGTTCGTTGTTGCCGGGCTTAGCCCCACGGGTGGGCTACGACACCGTGGGGTGCGGGTAGCGTGTACCTGGCGACCGGAGCGGCTACAGCGACCTGCGCAGGTGCTGCGTATACCTTCGCTATGGGAGCCGCCACCTGAAAGAGCATCAAATAGTCAAACGGTTCTTCAAAAATCGTTAGTACTTATTGCGAGTTCAGGCGAACTCTGGTAAAACTGGTTTAGCAGTCGTAAGCAGAAAATGAACTTATTGATCCTTATTGACTTGAAATCCCAGAGTGAAGGTGAGATTTAGGTGTGATTGTTTTAATAGTCATTATCACACAAGACGCTATGCTAAGCTGCTAAATTTCTTGCCAACTACGCACCAATCTGACATTCAAATAACTTTTGGTCATATTCATCATCTACTTGCCTTTCTCTAACTATTTTTGGGTCGTCTTGCAGAGTTTAACCGCTAAATACAGCTAAATACCTGGATTCCACGATTTACCGTTTATATTTTTCATGGAGTTTCAATAATACACGCATGTATTATTGATCTAAGTATAACCCAGGTAAGGGGTAACACCATACCCAGACAAACACACACACAGGCATATAATCAACCATAAAACTCTAAAATACTACAAAAGTCCTCACCGCATGAGCTGAAGCTCCTGTCCTTTCAACCACGGCGTTGAATCCGTTGATCTTGTCAGCAGTGTAGGTGACCTTGCGGACGTGGCCATCAGGTTCCACTAGGCTGTAGGAGCCGTGCACCACGCCGTTCTGCAGCGTCTCGGAGGCATCCTTGTGGTCGCCGGTGGCGGGGTCTGCCACGCCATAGGAGAAGCTGTACGCGGGGTTCGGGTCTACGGGCTCAGCGCGTACCACCTGTGAAGAGAGTTCTCGTAAATTCTGTACGAAAAATACGCAGTTGGACGTGGAGCTGAGGACACCAGCCCGAAAAACAAAACAATCAAGAGGCTTCATTAGAAAGGCAATCTAATTAGAGCTGTAGTCTGTATCGTTTTGAGGTCATAAATCCTTGGCAAGAGAAAGATGGCAAAACACTGGGAAATATGATAATATTTTTCTTCGTGGGATCTAATACCGTGACAAAGCTTGCGAATGTGTCTAGAAAACGCTGGATATAACATATTGCACTCTATGAGCATTTTATCCTTTTCAAAAACAAAAGCATATCAGATTGAATACGAGAAAAATCTTATCGTACTTACAGATTTGATAACAGGTGTGGCGTATGCCGTGTGTGCGATGGCAGGAGCAGCATAGGCGTGCGAGGTGATCGCCGGCGCATACGCTGGGGCGTACGCATGCGCGGTGTATGCGGGTGCGGCGTACGCAGGGGCGGCGTATGCGGGCGCGGCGTACGCTTGGGCAGCGTATGCAGGCGCGGCGTAGCCGTGGGAAGCGTAGCCGATTCCATCCAGCAGCCCCGGCTTCGCCATCGCTCCGGCGCACACGCAGCATAATAATAACAACTGACAAAGATATAGCAACTTCAAATATGACCGTTTTTTATTTATTTAAGCTTTTAGCATAAGTAAAACGCGCTATACAGAAAAAGACTCAGACGCACTTGCATGAACTAAAGAGTTAGTTGCTAACACGAGGATAAATAACAAACAAGTCCTACATAATTGGCCAGGTTAGCTGCTTACTCGGATTTAGTAGGATAACACAGGGTGACGCAATTAAGTTCTTCAACTAGTCGAGCTTAGAGTGTTGCAATGGCAGACGAAAGTTGGTAATATAAAAAACTTTTTTGCAAAAAAATACTACCGACTTCCAAATAAAAAACTACAAAGTATATATTTAATTTTTGGAAGTCGGTGTCTTTCCTAATTCCCTTTTTTTTATATGGACACCGTCTTCCAAAAATAAAATTATTTTTCACTTTGTAGTTTTTTATTAGGAAGTCGGTAGTATTTGTTTGCAAAAAAGTTTTTTATTTTTCCCTTTTTAGTTGTACCTACCTAAAATAGGCAAGTTGTTTAGTAAGATACCTATAACGCTAGAATAGATCACCCGAATAACATGATACTTGAACATAACCAATGAAATGAGAGATCTGCGTACCCCTTTAGTAGTTACTGGCGCGATGTTATGTTATGAAATGGTATATACAATAAACAGACATGCGATTGCAGCAATTCCGAATGATTTACCGTTATTTATTGAAGAGTTCTGTTGTATATCTCCGAAGTTCTTCATCATATCTTCAAAATCGGTCCACAATTGACAGAGATATCGGTGAACATAGATTTAAAAAAAAACACAAGAAGTCAAACATAGAACCTCCTCCTTTTTGGTAAGTCGGTTAAAAACTAGAAAATATTCATGTATAGTGATTGCAGACAGAACTTTCTAGATAATCCGTACAAAAGGTTCCATATAGCCTAGATTCTTAGAATGTCAATCGCTCGGTCGCTTACTGAGCCTCGCACACGTGCAGATAATAATCTACCATAGGTGGGGTCACATGAGTAGATAAACGGAAGTGGGGTCGCATGTTTTATAGCTTTAAGATTTTAATCTTTTTCGCAATCGAAGGGATTGGATTCTTGACCTCATTGATCAGCTATTAGGCCTATGTAGGTACTTGGACAGGGTACACTAGTTCAAGTTATTTCTAGGTAAATCTTTCTTTGCGTGTCAGAATTCAACACAAAACTACTGACATACATTGTTACTCGCTAATCAGACACCTCTATTTTGCCCTTCTGGGGATAACCCCAGAAGGGCAAAATAGAGGTGAACTTGCGTGAAATATATTATCTCGCCCATATAAATGGGCGAGATAATATATTTCACGCGTATATCCTGGGCTTCTAATTGTGGTTGGAAAATGTCATCAAAATTCGGAAAAACTATGAATTCGCTAAACTTTTCTACTTATTTTCAATTTCGATCCACATTTCGCTTTTATTAAAAACAATAAGTATATAATATTAGATAATGTTTACCTTAGCGAGCATGTCTGTCGCGTGCGCAGGTCTTGGGGTGGAGAGCACGTGTGTCCTTCCCGGCCGGCGCGCGGTATATAAAGCGGCGCGGGCGCCCGACCACGCACTATACACTTGATACACTTTCGCAACAAGGATACAGGCATATGTGTCTAACGTGTCGACTTAAGGCTAGTTATGCTTAATTATTAGTTTGGGATAGTCGTTGCTCTAGAAACTCTACATCTAACAAACCACACCTGCATTCCCACAGGGTACGTTCACACAGAACATCCGTATTTCCAGGTTCGTTTTTAACGGATCCGTCGCTACTGGAAGTGATGTGCACGCCGCATTTACAGTACTGTTTTAACGGATCCGTCGCTACTGGGGGATAATAAAAAAAAAATTGCAGACTCATAGTTTTGTTAGCATTACATATTACTTAAAAACTATGTTAGTAACACACTAAGACATGACATTTTATTTATATTGTTGGTGCACAATCTATACTAATATTATAAAGCTGAAGAGTTTGTTTGTTTGTTTGAACGCGCTAATCTCAGGAATGACTGGTCGGAAGTGAAAAATTATTTTGTGTTGGATAGTCCATTTATCGAGGAAGGCTAGATATATAACATCACGCAGAGCATAAATGAAAAATGTTGCATAAACGGTCAAAAAATATTTGTTTTTGAGAGCTTCCCTTGCGTGCGTTGCGTACAATCGTATATGTAGGTTAGAGTAGGTAGACGGGAGCGAAGCCGCGGGGGATAGCTAGTACTTAATAATAGTAATGTTCACACCAAATTTAGTCAATGTACCACCAACTTTCAAACAAAACGGATCACAACTACCTACGCCATTGCCGAATATAAACGTATCGATAAAGCGGACCTGGAAAACGGACTGCTTTATATTTTGTCGGATCTTTATTTTTGTGCTGGATTTGGAATACTGTCATGTCGTTGTATAAGCGAGTACACACACACAACAGTATAAAAATACTGATCCGTTTTATGGAATCAATGCAACGTGCGGCGTGCCATTACCCCCAGTAGCGACGGAATCGTTAAAACAGTACTGTAAATGTGGTGTGAACATTATTCCTAGTAGTGACGAATCCGTTAAACGGTACTTTAAAGGCAGTGTGAACATCACCTCCATTAGCGACGGATCCGTAAAACCAGAAAAACGAAAACGAAAATACGGATCTTCTGTGTGAACAAGCCCTTAGGATTTGGCACACATTTTGCCAGTAATATTAGGAATCATTTAATAATGAAACGGTTGCCGATATCGGTCCGTAGATGCGTGACTATCTATTACAAAAAAGTTAATTCAAACAATCAAAAAATCCGATTGCTTAAGGTTCCCCTAGACAACGGCACGAACTATTTTGTGCGCGGGGTTACAATGCATGCTGTCTCATCCGACAACACGTGCGAAAGAGATTGATGTTGTGATGAGCAGTAAGAAGCTAGTTCTCGTACGAATTAGCACTTTTGCAAATTTGTACCGAAATGAGTGATGATTTAGGACAAAAACGAGCGCGCGAAATTTTATGTACAGACCTTTGGGAGTCTAGATATCATGAAAAAACTACTAAATGTATATTTTCAAAATAAAATTATTTGCATTGTTGAATTACTAATCCATCCCTGTATGTAGGCCGTTTTGCAATTTTTCTTCTTATGTTATTTATTTCCGCCCAAAGATGCGTTAATATTAGTGTTGAAATATGGAACTTTCGACGCTCATAACTTTCAAATATATATTTTTTTTACATTTTTGTTTCCATATAGGACTAGATAATGATGAGACAAATTGATATCATTTTTTATTTTGAACGTACATCGTCAAACAGTGGAGTAATCTCTAGACTACGTTTGTATGGAAGAATTTTCGACTAGTGTAACCTTAAGAAGTGAACTAAAAAGAAGTAAACAAGAAGAAAATCATGCTGTACAGTCGGAGGATACATATGTATCCGACAGTACAGCATGATTTTCTTCTTGTTTACGTCTTTTTAGTTCACTCCTTAAGTAGTCGGGTTTTTTTAATTAACTTTTTTGATTCGATGGGTTCGACAGAAGAAAAAAAAATTGGGCACCCACAATCCGCAATTTCTCTGTTTGCCAATTTTAATGCCAGTGACATTCGCAAGGTAAAGACGAATCGGGAATCGGGCCAAGCGTTTGGTCT
This sequence comes from Orthosia gothica, assembly GCA_949775005.1. Taxonomy (NCBI): domain Eukaryota; kingdom Metazoa; phylum Arthropoda; class Insecta; order Lepidoptera; family Noctuidae; genus Orthosia; species Orthosia gothica. Next base: position 17,034,826 of record OX459034.1, on the reverse strand, counting down.
CTAGAACGCCACATAGGAACAAACATACATACATACATAGACTGATAAACACTACATTACCCTCCTTCGACAGTCGGGTAAAATGAGACTTCCACGTGCCTCGGCAAGAACGACCCAACTGTCATTTGCATATCTTCGACAGTTGTATCTGGTAGTCAAGCTATATAATCTGACAAAACTCTGGCCAAGCGGTTTCGTGATAACCTATCTACTGTCAAGCGTGGTGAATAGAAACAAAAGTTTGACGGGAATTTTCACATTACTTAAAAACCACAGTTAAGAACAGTTTGCAGCATTTTAGTAGGTATGGCGGTATATTATAATTATAAAAAATAAAATTATTCATTAAACTTTTTTGATTGATTTGGTAAAGCAAAAATTACGTGTATTTGATAATCTCACTGTAGGCCTAAATTTATTAATCATTTTTCTACCCAGAAAACTTCCCTGCACCCACGATACAAATGATATTCCTAGTGTGAAGCAAAGCTTTTTAAAAAGAAAAAGTATATAACTCAGTGCCCAGTGTTAAGCTGAAATAGTACATTTCGTGTCAAGCATAAAAAGTCGAGATTTTAACACGAGCGATGTAGCCAATTCGACGTGAGCCACATGCGAGTTTTAAAATAAAGCCTTTTTATGCGAGACACGAACGATTCTTTTTCCACTACCTGATGAGCTTACTTAATTAAAACAACGATTTATTAGATATGTTCAGACTAAAAACCACAGACATATACACACGCTTTTTCAAGAGGTTACAGGTTCAGTATCATTCTGCCAGTCGCATAATGATCCATACAAAAGTCATTTCGTAACTGTTATTATGTAGGTAATATTTTTTTTGATTTCATAATCTTGTGTCTAAATATTCATAATTCGAAACGAATTTCTTAGGCAATGTGTTACATATAGACAAGGTGGTGAAAAAAGTTTTCTTAGGTGCGTGACTCCTCTAATGGCCACATCACCTCGGAAAGATGCGAAGGTAGGCGATAGAAGAACAAGGCTGCCAATGATGATAATGGTGAATAGGAGCTGAGCCTGTTACCATAAAGCGGGCACGACATCTAGGCTTTAGGATGTTACTGAAACATTCCTACTTACTATAGGTCTACCAGAATCTCATGGCAAATGTGGAAATAAAAAATTGTTGTGTGCAATACTGGGGAAATTGGATTAAACGATCTTGATACTGTTTAATTTTTATTTATGTCTTTAGTAATAATGAACATGATGAGGTACCTATATTATAGTAGTCACAGCGGATCTTTGTGTCTTTGAACTTGGTCCTGCCTACCATTGCGTAAGAAACAGTTTGTCATCGAGTATACTGCATAGAGTAAGCGAGATAGGACGATGTGACATACATAAGCGAGTGAAAGAGACAGTTATACAATGCTATCTTCACCTTCAACATTGAAGCCATGTATTCACTGAGCAACATGTTTCGGATACACAGTTTCTGAAACATCACGTAAATGTTTCCAGGAACAAGCTTCTGTGTTCTCCGCCACAAGTGGGGAGCACCGAAACATACCGATAATCACGTAGTGTTTACAGAAACAAAATTATATGTTTCTGAAACAAAATGATTTGTTTCAGAAACACGTAGATTTTGTTTCTGAAACAGAGTTTATAAACAATTGTTGCTCAGTGAATACGTGGCTTGACACAAAAATAGCTACTGCACGGGGTCTTGCAACCAATTCAGAGACACGAAGAGCCACTGTGAGTAATTGAGTATTATAGGTATGTGTATGAATAATGTTGTTATACATCGGGTTCTTAACATAGGAAAAATAAATCAATTGAATATTAATTTATGTACTAATTTATTATATATCATTTAAATCATACTAATAACTTAAAACCTCATTCAGAACTAGAAAATTAGAATACGATTCCATGAACTCCACTGGTATTTCAGAAACTTGTATCTTTGTAGTTTTATGTCATCTCTCTCCATCAAAATGGTTCTTTTTCATTGGCATTTAACATATTCAAAACCAATCTCTTTATATATAAAGTCTGTAAAAAATAATAAAATGTCTCATGTTACTTATAGTCATTCATCATCATCACTCTATATATACTTTTTTTTTATGTAAATTTTATGGCCTGGTTGCTAGGACCTTTTAGCACAAAATAGTAAGTATACAGAAGGGCCACTCTCGTCGTTTAGAAATTTGACAGCTAAACTTGACAGATTCACTAGGGTTGCTACTATATTGATTCCGAATTAAAAAAAAGAGTAGGTTGCCCAAGTTACAAACATAAATACATAGATTCGTCTAAACATACATCATATCATGCTTACATGCCTTAGAGGGTAGACAGGGCATCAAATATCCATTTAATATCACGAAACATTTCATATTACGCCACATACGATGAATATTAGAGAGTAAAAAGACGTAGTAATAGTGTAATAATGATCCCACTTATAAAATTAAATTGTAAAAAGCTCCAAGCTCGACAAAAATATAAATGTGAAAAACAGGTAGGTACCTAATGAAATCAAAAAACCAAAGATGATCTTAAACAAGAAGAAAACTTATGCTGTGCAGTCGGAGGAAACATATTTGTAAGCTGTATGACTTGAACCTTATTATTATGACAAGTTCCCAATTTCATCTATGGGCTTAAAATAATTTATTATAATCCTAGATAATGAATTTATAATTTGTCATCTTGAAAGAATAATGACCTTTATAACTTAAAAATAATTGAAAAAAAGAATTAAAAACAAAAAAGTAAATTCGTTCTGTAACAAATAATAAAGGTAACCCATCCAATGCAACCAACCTCGTTACAGTACTTAATGTATGAATGACGTGACAAACGCCTGCACAAAGCAATCATGACAGCCGCGACTGAGCTCGGTCCAATATTGCCCAATATTCCCTGTAAAACCGAAATGTCAAAGTGAGAGTGGCCCCTCTGTCTGCGGCGCGCCGCCGCTTACGTACTTTGTGCTTTTAGCCACGTCTTTGGAAAGAGTTTTGGATCTTATATTTATTCTTTAGTATGCATTAGAATGCGGATATAACAAATTCTAATGTTTTTTGGAGTATTTGGCAGCAAATTGTATCGAGTCAGTCTTCCCAGTAAGCTTTGCAGAGGCAGTCAATACTACAATAAAATACTCCGCTCCATTATCCCGAGATCGCTTCTGTCAATGATTTTACAAATTGTCCAGTTGCGTAGACAGTTGAGACACAAAACTACACCAATAATATATCACAATATCCACTAGGAATCAATTTGCAAATAATATTAACAGCCACTGAACTTCACTCGACAAAATCCCGCCAAAAACTCCCGTCTATATACACGTCCCACTGCAGGGCGCAGATTATTACTTAATATTTTTCTTACGTCAAAGATTCTCAATCTCCGTTAAAATCAATATCTTGTCGAAGAATTAGTAACAGTTACATTACTGTTGCCATTTCCTTCCGGCCATCATTTGATGTGCCCTGAACTACGATTTACCATATAATAGTAATGAAAAGAAATAAAAATGAAGTAAGAAAAATAAAAAATAAACTAAAAGTATCAAAACAAGATTGAGTTTGATTTACGCCTTCTTCTTCCCTTATTTTATGATACACATTGAAAACAATATGTCTCGCTTGAGATCGAAGTGGGTTTTTCGACATATTCACAAAAATAACAAATTTTCAAGATAATATCAAAAAAAATCAGCAGCGGTTGACACATCAAGTACTTTGATTTGACTGGTGACAATTGACATTGCCATATGAAAATCACAATAAAAAAAAAAAAAAAAATGCCATGAGATTCTGGTAGACCTATACCAGAAAGCCGGTAACACAGCTGAGTGCACAACCTAGGGTTCGAACCCAGAGCCCTACGACACCCTTAGATCTGATCCACAGATTCTTGTGCTTCGAACATTGGCGATGATTTTCAGAAAAACAAACGTGAACCCAAAGAATAGAAGATTTCCTTTTAGACAAAATTGAGGGTCCAAAAGTGTAAAGGTTGTGATGTCTATCAATGTCATCGATCGCTCACGGGCCCTACTCTGACATGTGAAAACTACCGTGGTTCCACCATGAGGAAGAGACGAACATAAGAACAAGAAGACAAGAACAACGGCGATGACGATTATACAAGAAGAAGCGCACTATATCTTTATCATAGCAGAATCATTAAGGCGTTGACGCGTTATAGTACGGCCTCTGATCGATAAACTGTCGTGCCTGGCAGGCGGATTATGTTATTCGATAAACCACCGAAAATATTATGTTTTATAGCGATCAATCTACCTCAAGCTGGCTGCACCTTTACATTGACTGAAACCGTAACATGTCTATTAATTAGTCGCACATTGCTGTCCTGTTTTAAATCGATACTTACATGAATAACAAACTTATATGTCTGATAGAGAATGCCTGAGGCATTTAGTCCGCTTTTGTACCTTTATGTAAAGTCATATCTATCTGTGCGATTTACTTAGCTGACCTGTGTTGTCCAATCGTTACTTTTAATACTTATTGTAAATGCGAATGTGAGTTTGTTTGTAACGCTTTTGCGATCGAATTTGGATGAAACTTGGCAGTTGACACACCGGTAGACAATGTCCTGCACCCTTACTGCGTAATACAATAAATCACAGTTTCCATCACAATTGGAAGGAGTTCCAATTGTGTTCAAGGACTTTTTACCCGACTGCCGAAGGAGGGTAATGTGTTTAACAGTATATGTATGTTTGTTCCTAAGTGGCGTTCTAGAGACCAAACGCGTCGGCCGATTTTGATGGCTACATTAAAATTAGAAAAAAAAAATTTTTTTGCGCCACTTTGTTGAGAAAAAAACCCATCTTGTGGGGGATCAAAATAAAGGGTTTTAAGAGGTGGTTTCAAAAATATATAACACTTGTATGTTTAAATGTACCTTATTCGAAAAAAAAATAACTAAAAAGTTAATTAAAAAGATCAAAAACCCGACTGCTTAAAAAGCATACTAAAAAGACGTAAACAAGAAGATAATCATGTTGTGCAGTCGGAGGATACATCTGGTTTTGGTCAGCCAACTCGCGAATAATGTATTCTCCAACTCCGACTCCGTTAAGATGAATATCGCGCGGGCGAAGCCGCTAGCAAAAGCTAGTAAGTAATATAGGTACAAAAATCAATAGGTATATGTATATTTTTTATTAATCATCATCTGCCTAGCCTTTTCCCAACTATGTTGGGGTCGGCTTCCAGTCTAACCGGATATATTATATGTATTTAGTATATTTTTTATTAATATGAATACTATATCTCGTGGCTAAATAATAACAGCCGCACGGGTCGATCTTCAAGGTTAAGCAACGCTTGACGAGGTCGGTCCGTGGACGGGTGACCATTTCAACATAGCGAGTTTCCTCCGTGCCTCGGAAAGCACGTTAAGCCGTTGGTCCCGGCTGTCATTTGAAGATCATTGACAGTCGTTACGGGTAGTCAGAAGCTTGAGATCTGACACCAGTCTTGCCAAGGAGTACCGCGTTACCCAGTTACTGGGTTGCGAAGGTCAGATAGGCAGTCGCTCCATGTAAAACACTGGTACTCAGCTGAATCTGGTTAGACTGGAAGCTGACCCCAATATAGTTGGGAAAAAGGCTAGGCAGATGATGATGATGAATACTATAAACCCTTTTCTAATCTGGCAGATTATATTAAACACTGTAATTCTCCACTAAATCATGTCTGAACTCCCTGCAGGGTTTGTTAGACGTGTCATTAGTCGACGAACCTGCATTTTACCAAATATGTTAAGTTATAAGTCCCATGAAATAGGGTGCGAGCATAGGTCATCAACCGGAAGAATCCAGACTGCAACTGAGAAAGTCCCAATAAAGACTTCATAAAATTTTGCCCGTACCCGGAATCGAACCCAAGACACAACAGTATCAGCAGCTTGCAACCACAAGACCAGCAAGGTAGTATAGTATTCTTCCTTTTCTTATTATAAGTAGTGTAAAACGTGATCTGGCTAGTCAGGAAAATATATTGTTAATCAAATTGCTGTGTGCCAAATATAACCTACTAGCTGACCCGGCAAACTTTGTTTTGCCATAAAAACACCAAACATTTATCTACCCTACCTATCCTACCTTACACTACCTACCCTACCCTACCCTACCCGACCCTACACTACCCTACCCTACACTACCCTACACTACCCTACCCTATCCTAAGTTTCATTTTTTTTCATTTTTTCTTTTTTTTCGTCACAAAAACCATCTGCTAAATAGTCCGAATAAAGCCTAAAAATTTGGTTTGGACAGGTGAGCCCGTTCTTGAGTTATAAAATAACAACGAAAAGTGTCATTGATTTTTATATATATAGATGTTTTGCTTATTGTCCAATGTCCACGGTCAATTTAAATAAAACTACCAAATTATCAGGTAACTTATGGCCTAGAACAGCCAGACTTCGGGACGAATAGAAGCACTGAAATCACAGACAACTGAAATACTTAAGTGTTTTATTTACAAACATAACAAATTTACGTGAGACACAACGTTAGAAGGCCTCTATCTAGATGGACCGATGACCTGGTTAAGGTTGCGGGAAGCCGACGGATACAAGACGCACAGGGTCAATCACTGTGGCGACGCTTGGAGGAGGCCTGTGTCCAGCAGTGGACGTGTTTCGGCAGTAATGATGATGATATCCATACTAATATTAGAAATGCGAAAGTAACTCTGTATGTTTGTCTGTTACGTTTTCACGGTTAAATCGCTAAACCGATTTAGATGAAATTTGGTATAGAGATTGTTTGAGACCCTGGGAAGGACATAGTTTTATCCCGGAAATCATCTTTTAGGGGGTGGACAGGGTCTGTTACCTTTTCACTCATAAACCGCTGAACCGATTTAGATGAAATTTGGTATGGAGATATTTTGTCAGGGAAGGACATAGTTTTATCCCGAAAATCATCTTTTAGGGGGTGGACAGGAGGCTAGAAGTTTGTATGGTGAACTGATAACCTCTCAAGTAAGGCGGCCCACACATCTATAATATTATGACGCGATATAAAAAAACAAGCTATTCAAAGTACTAATGCTACGCAGACTAAGTCGGGGGCAACAGCTAGTTCAACATAATTTATACCGATTTTAACTCTTTGTAAGGTGTTAAGAAAAGCTTTTTACCCGACTGCCGAATGAGGGTAATGTGTTTATCAGTCTATGTATGTATGTATGTAGGTATATATGTATGTAAGTATGTATGTATGTATGTTTGTTCCTATATGGCGTTCCAGAGACCAAAAGAGTAGGCCGATTTTGATGATTCGTACGTCAATCAATTCGTCTTAACCCTGCGAGTGTCACTGGCTACATTAAAATTGGACAATAGAAAAATGGCGGATTTTGGGCACCATATTGTGGGCGTCCCATTTTATTTTTTTCCAAACCTATCGTGTGGGGTATCCAAAATAAAGGTTTTTAAGAGGTGATTTCAAAAATATATAAAACTTATATGTTTAAATGTACCAAATTCGAAAAAAAAATAACTAAAAAGTTATAAATAAAAAAAGTTAAATCAAATAATCAAAAAAACCCGACTGCTCAAAAGCGAACTAAAAAGGAGAAAATCATGCTGTGCATCGTGCCTAAATTGAAAGTTGTCAATATCTGTGTGTGTTGTTTTTGTTTTGCGCGTTCTTGTCAATTGATCACTTAACTTATATCAATACAGGCTGTTATGGACACAGTTGGGCTTGGCATAACTCGCTCTTAACAGTTATGAGCCAGTCTACATATGTGTTAAACCTGATTTCAGTAGTCCTACTAAGTTTTATCCTCGTGCCTTCTCTGCAGGCGGAGAGGCCTTTGCAGTGCAGTAAAACAGTTCTAAATGTAGGTACAGTATAAGATTAATAACGTAAATAAATGAGATCAGCTACATTTTATTTTATGGTGTTCAAATCATTACATTAATCATACAATAAAAATGTCAGAAGTGAATAAAAAAAATTATTTTATTTAAAAAAAAGCGTGGGGTGCTTTTTAATATATTATCGAAATGATAATCACTCTACTCATATCTGTCACTTAAATATTTATAACTATTGACACCATGCACCCCACGCTTTTTTTAAAATATTTTTTATTCACACTATTATTAATTTATATTTATTGAAATTTTTAACACTATTCTTAATTTAAATTTATTAAAATTTATTTTCTATATTTTAGTTCGGTTTTCTATAAAAAGAGTGTTTTTTAGTTTTTTTTTATCCCTGTATTCGCACGGGAACGGGAACTAAGAGGGTGAAACCACGAGACGTCCGCTAGTTAAGGACGCTGTTACATTTTCGACGAACTCAAATTTAGGTATCTAGTCGCACACAGCAACATTACGCGTACGCACACATTGAAACTACTGAGCGCTCGATTTTATACATCACACAAATAATCTTGGTCCTTGATATTATTTTTTAATTTTATTGAAGTTGATTCAGGAAGGTTAGTTTGCACTTTGAAAATGCATTTGATAACTGTTACAAACCGTCGTCGTAAAATGTAGGTTAATATTTTCAACCGACTTCAAAAAAAGGAGATGCTCTATCTATTCGGCCAAACTACTTATCCGATACTTATCGGGTTTTCATCGATAAATGTATGTGGTGGTATTTTCAGGGAAGGTTTTATTGTGTAACATATTAGGATCTGATAAAGATCTTCGGCGATAGACAATGGAACTCTTCAATAACAAACAGCAAATGACCTGCAATTACTGTGATCGTATGTTTATGTTTTGTTTTAACCATACCATAATATATCATCACGCTTGTACGGTTTTAGGGGGTAAGCAGATGTATTTAGTATACCCAATATGGGGTACCTACAAAAATTTAAAAGAGAAAAATAATAGCTTTCCTATGACGAAAAACAATAGGTACCGACACTGACTTCCGAAAAAATAAAAATTTTTTTCTTTGTTGTAGTAAGTAGGTATTTAAAAAAAAAACGCTACGTGAAATAAGTAGATACCTAAAACGAATTAATTTCCGGTCACAAGGATAAAAAAATGACTTGAACATTTTCCATTATATGGAATATATTAAATATTACTATCACATCATCAGTCACTATTCATTAATAGTGACTGATGATGTGATAGTAATATTTATTACAGAGAGGAGGCCTGTGTCTCAGCAGTGGGAAAATTTTCCCACTGCTGAGCCACAGGTCTCCTCTCTGTGAGAGGGAATGTGCTGTAACCAACAACGCGGGCCCAGTGCGGGTTGGTGGATGCACATATCTTCGAATATTTATTTGGTTCTAGGACATGCCGGTTTCCTCACGATGTTTTCCTTCACCGTTTTGAGAGCAGTGGTGAAGAAATAATTTACACAAAGTAAAGCGCCTGCCTGGGCTCGAACCCACGACCTACAACTTGTAAGTCAAGCTAATGACATACTACCCAAAAACCATGAAAATGACACCCATGACGAAAAGATGTCAAATTTTTGTCGGCGCCAACTTGTATTTTGGTTTTGACCCCGTATTTGATATAAGCGTCCCCAAAATCTATAAAAATGACGTCCATGACGAAAATTTTACTAACTTTTGTCGGCGCCATCTTGTATTTTGGTTTTGACCCCATATTCGATATAAGCGACCCCAAAAACTATGACAATGACACCCATGACGAAAAGATGACAAATTTTAGTCGGCGCCATCTTGTATTTTGGTTTTGACCCCATATTCGATATAAGCGAACCCAAAAACCATGACAATGTCACCGATGACGAAAAGCTGTCAAATTTTAGTCGGCGCCATCTTGTATTTTGGTTTTGACCCCGTAATCGATAAAAGCGACCCCAATAACCATGAAAATAACACCCATGTCGAAAAGCGGCCATTTTTTCGTCGGCGCCATTTTGTATTTTGGTTTTGGCCCCGTATTTGTCATACATACATACATACAAACCGGTTAAAATCATAAATCTCCTCCCACCCATCCACTTCTAAACTTCCCCGTCGGCAGCTTAACCTTACCCATCTAAATCCTAACCTTACTCAGAGCTGTTTAAACCCACCCATCCATTTCTCAACCTTGTCAACAACTGCTTAACACCAACTATTCAAATCCCGATCTTACCCAAAATAATTTCTAAATAACATTCTAATAATAATAGGAAACTCAAAAATACGGCATACGTCCGATAAAATATCAACTCCTTTCGATCACGACAAGGACGGTACTCACAAGCATGCACACTACAATCTTTCTATTACTTTTATCGTATTTATTTCCTGCGAGAAAGCGATACGCCCGTCCTTCCACGAGCGCTTCTGAGCGCAGAAGAATGATGAGCGGCGGGTACAAAATGTATGAAGACGTCGGCAAGAGATTTTATTTTAGCTAATAATTAAAAAATATAATTATTTGGGTGAAAAATAATTAGCTGAACCTGTAAAGGACTATATATACCGCAATTTTTATAATTTTGAAGATAAAATATGCTGTAAATTTACCTAAACTGGAACCTATTGGGACCCTACTTTTTTTAATTTTTTGCGTTTATTGTGATGGGCAAAACGTATTTGTGCGAAAATTTTGTATGATGTCATACAATTTTTCTGATGCATATCTGGAGCTGAATATATTATCTTTAAATTAAGACCATGATATCTTCACATCGGTGATTGCTTATCCATTAAAATGGTACCTCAAAAGTACTGTTATTTGTAGAAAAATGTAATAGCGTCCTTAACTAATAAATTCGAAATAATATGTACTAGGTAATTATAATAGTCTAGCCCTCCTCTGCTCGGCGTTTCCTTGCATGATCGAATCAGAAATGAAGACATCCGCAAGAGGACCAAGGTTACCGACATAGCCCATTGATTTGCCGAACTTAAGTGGCAGTGGGCAGGGCACATTGCTCGCAGAACGGATGGCCGATGGTGCCGAAATGTTCTAGAGTGGCGACCGCATACCGGAAGATGCAGCGCTGGAAGGCCTCCCTCCAGGTGGAGTGACGACCTGGTCAAGGCTGCGAGAATCCGATAGAAGCGAAACGCACAGGACCGATCAGTGTGGCGACGCTAGGGGGAAGCCTATGTCCAGCAGTGGATATCTTTCGACTGAAATGATGAATTATAATAGTCATTTTTAACCCCCGCCGGAAAAAGAGGGGTGTTATAAGTTTCACGTGTGTTGCTGTGTATCTGTGTGTCTGTCTGTGGCATCATAGCGCCTAAATTTCGATTTAGTTTTTTTTGTTTGAAAGGTAATTTTGTCGAGAGTGTTCTTAGCTATGTTTGAATAAAATCGGTTCAGCCGTTCCAAAGTTATGGGCATTTTACTGTTTGAATCGGGGTGTTTTCGCAAGATAAATGTGTCGGGGGTTTTTTAAATTGTGAAATTTTACTTGTCTATAAAGTTATTATGTTTTCAACACAAGTGCCAAGTTTGTAAATTGATTAAAATGACTAGAATTAAATGTGTTTGTAAGGATCGTAACAGGTGGGGCTCTAATGTTGCGGTTCTATAGTTTCTGCCTCACGGTATAGCAGCAGCGGCCCTTGCGCGTAGCTTTCGTCGATTGTGAGAAAGCTTTCGACTAGTCGAACAATGGGCTGTGTTGCACGCTCTCCATAGCTGCCACATCGATTCCCCTTACATAGATTGCTGTGGGAACTTTACACCTCGGCTTTTACAGGTCCGCATGCATACCCTTTCTAGACCCCGTACCGATCAAGCGGGGAGTGAGACAGGATGACACCATTTCACCGAAGCTTTTCTCAACAGTCCTGTAAGACATAGTAAAAAGTTTAAACTAGGGACTATTGCGGTGTTAATATCAATGGTGCCTACCTGTCTCACCAATGATTTGCAGATGACTTTGTGCTTTTCGCTGAAAACTTAGATGACCTCCAAAAAATGCTTCAAGACCTTAACGATGCGTCTTTCATGATAGGACGAATAGGTATGGCCATTACGAAAATTATGGCAAACAACTTCAGCGATTCAAATCCTCGTATTAAAGTTGGAAATGAAGCGTTGGAGGTGGTTGATATCTATCTTCAACTTATTATCGCCTATGGAAAAGAGCACCAGAAGAATTCACCTCGCGTGGGCCGCATTTAGCAAATTCACACAGTATCAGAAGATGTAGTGACTAAAATTGAAAAGAGTATGTTAAGATGGTTTGGCCATGTTGAGAGGATGAATGAAAGGCGACTAACGAAAGGTATTTACAAGGCAGACGTGAATGGAAACGCCGGGAGGGGACGCCCTAGAAAGACATACATAGACCTTTTAGGTGATGTTCTTCAGAAACGCCAGGTGCGCAGTACTCATAACCGGCGTGTGTGTATGACTAGATGTATGAATGTGAGTCAAGCAAAAGAAGTATGTAAGGATCGTAGCAGGTGGTATTCTGTAGTTTCTGCCTACCCCCATGGGAAAAAGGCGTGATTTTATGTATGTATGTACCACAATATCTCAAGAGTGTGTTTAGTCTACCATGACTTACGGTACCGAGACTTGGACTCTCACGCAAGAGGTGGTGCACAAGCTGAGAGTTGCACAGAGAGCCATGAAGCGTTCCATGCTTAGCATAAGAATATTAGACAGAATCCGAAATTGGAAGACTTTGATATCGGGAAACGGGTAATGGAGCTCAAATGGAGTTGGACAGGACACATGGCAAGGTGAGGTGATGATAGGTGGAGTAGGGCAGTGACCTAGTGGCGTCCAAGGACTTGCAGAAGAAATGTTGGTCGTTCAGCAGCGAGATGGGCAGACGACACTGCTGCCATCGCAGGGAAAACCTGGATGAAGTTGGCGCAGGAGCGTGGGGATCGGCACAAGAGAAGAGAGGCCTATGCTCAGCAGTGGGCAAAGGATGATGAAGATGATGATGATGTGAAAAGGGGCACACGGGAAAAGTGTGTGAGATAAAAATTATTTTTCGAAACAAGAGTTCATTTAAAAGGCACTACATCAATGCACAAAAATTAGTAACCTAATTATGGAGCCTGCATTAAGCCAAACAAGAGATAACTTACCTACTTGAAAGATAATAATTCTGAAGCTGAAGCTGGTTACACCTAGCAGCCTATAATACAAATAGACGATGCGACTTCTGAAAACCTTTTTAACAAAAAAATTAACCAACACGTATAACGTTACGTTCGCTTGGCCTCACTTTAAAAGCATGAAATAAAAATGGGACCGGTTTTTTTTTTAATTTAATTCCGTCCTCTCAACTATCACGCTATCACCGACTCCCTTTTCTTTCACATGCCTCCTCCTCACAAAATCTATCCAACTTTTCTTTCGACAATATTCACAAATTCTATCCAACTTTTCTGACGACAATATTCTAGGTTGCAACAAGTATTCAGAAATGTAATTTGGCGTAATGTAGGTCACACTCGGTCCGCAGTTATTCCGGCAAGTCCGTACATATAACAAGCAGACATGTGCAAGCCACTTTAAAATTCATATCTAGCCGCGCCCTTTAGCTAATGTGCGTGGTACCTATATATATATTTCGATATCTCGATGGCTACGGCTAAGAAGTGATGCAAGGACATGTTTACCTACTGTTACGTTCTTAGATAGTATGGGTTAAACGACATTGGGGTCAAATCTGATATTCGTCAAATCGGCAATTCGTCAAATTTGATATTGGTCAAAGCTGTTGTTCGTCAAATCGTCTTTTTACCCGACTGCCGAAGGAGGGTAATGTGTTTATCAGTCTATGTATGTATGTATGTAAGTATGTATGTATGTATGAATGTTTGTTCCTATATGGCGTTCCAGAGACCAAACGCGTTGGCCGATTTTGATGATTTATACGTCAATCGATTCGTCTTAACCCTGCGAGTGTCATAGGCTACATTAAAATTGGACAATAGAAAAATTACGGATTTTGGGCGCCATATTGTGGGGGCCAATGATATTCAAATAAACAGATATGTTAAAAGCGCGCGCATTGTGAAGACTCGAATAGGAGGCAATTGTAGCCTTTAGTCTTTAGTTTATGTCACGCATGGCGAAGAGCGATACGCTTTGTTGAAACAGAAACAAAATTAAAAAATGCCATCGTGTGTATTTAGAAAGTGTACCAATTATAATACCAAATTACATAAAACAGAAGGGATCTCATACCATATTTAAGTACGCAATACACCTCAATTTACTAATTTATTTCAATTTGTTTTCCTAATATTCTGTTAATTGGAGGTTACAAAAAGAAAAAAACATTGGCGGTCAGAATAATGTTTGTTTACATTCACACGCAAGTGGCAAACACTAGCTGTCTCTTTTTTTCTTGTTGGTTTTATCAAGCCATCCCTTTCGACTTGTAGTGAAATGTCAGATGAATGAAAAGTGTGTATGTGTGCTGCCGCTGCTGCGCGGAACACTTTTTTCAATTGTTTTGTGAGTGTATAACGTATCTGTTTATTTGAATATCATTGGTGGGGGCCCAATTTTTTTTGCTTCCAAACCCATCGTGTGGGGTACCAAAAAAAGGGTTTTAAAAGTTGATTTCAAAAATATAAAACACTTTTAAGTTTAAATGTATCTAATTCGAAAAAAACTTAACTAAAAAGTTATAAATAAAAAAAGTTAAATCAAAAAATCAAAAAACCCGACTGCTTCAAAAGCGAACTAAAAAGTCGTAAACAAGGAAAAATCATGCTGTGCAAGTGGAGGATACACCAGATTTTGGTCAAACAGCCCGCGAATCTGTATCCTCCGACTCCACAGCATGATTTTTTTCCTTGTTTACGACTTTTTAGTACGCTTTTGAAGCAGTCGGGTTTTTTGATTTAACTTTTTTTATTGTCTAATTACGAAATTTGCCAAGTACGCTATTGGTCAAGTCCATGTACAGTCGATGAAAACATGCGTTTATATTATAGGTTAATTTATAAAATGACTAGGCCAGCTTCCAGATACAAAACCCTTTGACTTATATTAATAACATAAAAGCGGAAGATGGCTGTAGAAATTCATTTTGAAATAATATTTATGACGTATAAAATTGGTAACGTATATAAATATAGGTACTTCCAGGGCCGGAGTAGCCACGTAAGAGGCGCCGTAAATGCAATTTATTCCGTTCGAATACCAAAAACTAATACCACTGGAACATTTCTTTTGTATTCCGAACGGATACCATGCATGGTTTAAATGAATACCAAAACAAGTACAAAGATATAAGGTACAGTCAGTAAAAATGCTTTGTATGTAATATGTATAGTGACTATAAATAGAAAAATAAATAAGACCTTTAATTGAAAAAAATAACAGTTACAGGCAAAACCGTTTAAAACGACATTGAAGGGACCGTTCAAATGCCGTCGTTATAGCCGATAGTCGTTATAAACGTACACAAATGTCCCGTTTAATATTCCGTCGTGTCCAGCCCGACGAGCATGGCCTACTGTGACAACGCTTAAGTCACACTTTTAATCACAGTTTGGGCGATAAACTCATTTTGTCTTAAATGCTAGCACGGCGGCGTGAGATATTTTCTTGACTTGTGGCTTAACTTCTTGACGTTTATTTTTTTCTTTTTCGGAAATTTTCCAATTTTATTGTAGTTTCGGTTTAACCTTGGCCATAAAAACCATTTATGTTCTGAGAAGCATAGCCCTACGACGCACTGTTGCCGAATTATGGGCCTCCGTATCGTATTTTATTTTGCATATTTCCAAAATGATATCTCGAAAACGGTATGTCCTAGGCCAAAAATAACCAAAATTTAGCCCCCCCCTTTGCTTCCCCCATGTTAGCATCATCCCAACATGAATTACAAGTTTTTTTTTTTTTACTTTGCTTGGTTTTCGACTCGGTCATGACAAGTTATGATAAAATATGTCATGTCTTACAATTTGTCTTAAATGCTAGCACGGGACAACCATGTGACAAATTTACAGGCGCGACTTGCTTTTCTTGTTGTTGACTTCATAGTGCGACATAATTTGAATAGACGACCAAATAAAATAAGACGTAAAAAGTATGCCGTTCATACAGCTAAACAACTTTTTAATTTTGTTGGGAATAAATTAATATTTGACCCACGACCATAGACTTATGCACACTTTATTTTTCTTTGTTTGTTTGATAACATATTAAGTGTTTGTTAGAAAGATATATTTATTGTGAAAATTTTAATAATTACTAAAAAATATAATAGCTTGGACCAATACCGGTGAGCCCCTATTTTTTATATTTTAAATGTTTTTTGGGGATTTTATTTAAGAAACATTTAAAAATGTAGAAAGCAAGAAGAATATGGTATAAAAGAAAATAATTATAAAAAAATAATCATAATTAAAATTAGAACAACAATAAAAAAAAATACAAGTATGAAAAAGTAATAATATAAAATTATTTAATAATCCTGTAACATTTCAATTAATTAATAAGCATTGATCACCAATTCACCATACACACAAAATTAATTTATTGCCATTTGGTGCCGTAATTAGAAGGCAAATATATTTTTTTCAACTATAAAGTTTTATCACCACCTCCGAACGAAAGTGATACATTTTTCTAAATCATCTGTCAAAATGTGACATTTTGACAAAATGGGTGCGCCCGTATTAGCAATTAAGACCCGTTGAGTCCCAAACAAACGTCAGGATTTTTTTTCACGCCGCCGGTGCTATTATTTAGGACAAAATGGCGTTATCGCCCAAACTGCGATAAAATGTGTGACTCAAGCCATGTCACAGTAGGCCGTGCTCGCCGGGCAGCAACAAGAAAGGCATGTTGCGCCTTTAAAATATGTCACATGTTTGACCCGTGCTAGCATTTAAGACAAATTGTAAGATATGAGATAATTTATCATGTCATGTCACAAATGCCTTGGGTACGCCCATGCTCGCTAGGCAGTACGTCGTTTTAAGCGAAATTGCTACGGTTTTCACTGTATATCCAAAATAAAATAAAAACTTTTTTGCAAAAAAATACTACCGACTGCCAAATGAAAAACTACAAAGTGAAAAATAACTTTATTTTTGGAAGTCGGTGTCTTTCTTTTGCCCCATTTTTTTGCGATATGGACACCGACTTCCAAAAATAAAGTTATTTTTCACTTTGTAGTTTTTCATTTGGAAGTCGGTAGTATTTTTTTGCAAAAAGTTTTTTTATTTTTCCCTTTTTAGTTGTACTTTCCTAAAATAGGCAAGTTGTTTAGTAAGGTACCTATAACGCCAGAATTGATTACCCGAATATCATGAAACTTGAACATAACCGGTGAAATGAGAGATCTGCGTACCCCTTTATAGTATACTGGCGTGATGTTATGTTATGAAATGGTATAAACAATAAACAGACATGCAATTGCAGCAATCCCGAATGATTTGTTGTTATTTATTGAAGAGTTTTGTTGTATATCGCCGAAGTTCTTCATCAGATCTTCAGCAAATTAAATGGGACCAATTTCGAAACATACTCTTTCAAACAAAAAAGAATTTTCAAAATCGGTCCACTTTTGACGGAAATATCGGTGAACATACAAAAAAAAAAAAAAAAAAACCTACTTTTTGGTAAGTCGGTTAATAAAATTAAGTAAGCAAACGTCTAGTTCAATAATGGGCGCACGGCTGGCGCAGTGGTTGAGCGATTGACTGCTGCGCTGCGTGTCGCGGGTTCGATTCCCGCACGGAACAAATATTTGTATGACCTACAGATAGTTGTTCCGGCTCTGGGTGTTGTGTATGTGAGTTTATATGTTTGTAAACGCACCCACGATACAGGAAGAAATTCCTAGTGTGGGGCAACGTTTTATTTAATAAAAAAAAAAATAAAAAAAATTATCAACTTAATTATAAATTTAAGTTACTCATTGTACCTGAAAATTATTTTTTGCAACTACATCAAAACAAGACATAAACACACATAATTTACGTACAGTCTTAATATACAAAATATCTCAGAAAATCAACTCTTAATTTATATTAACAAGTTCACTATCAAATTAGTAAAACAATAGTAAGTCTATGTATTATATTACGATCACATAAAAATATCAGAAAATCTATTCATTTGATTAGGTTTGACTGTGCTGACTGTACCAAATTCAAGTTGTTCCAGTATACGTTCGCACATTAAATTTAATTATTTGAAAAGTGGTATCCGTTCAGTATAAAAAATAAATATGAGTTGAAACAAATACCAGTGGTATTAGTTTTTGGTATTATAATGCAATAGCGAAAAAAAATAGAATAGTGAAAAGACTTATCCGAGGTCCTAAAATTTTAAACGTCACAAGAAATACACACCTTAAAATAATGTAAGTATAACCATAATAATTATGCGGAACAAGAATCATGTAGGGCGGCGCAGAAGACAGCCAAGGACTGCGGATGAGGAAATAGCCAGAACCTACAGAGCGTATTGAGAGGCGACCATGGCGCTCCAACACGCCATCTCGGATGCCAAGTCAAGGTCCTGTAGGGAGCTTTTGGAGGGATTGGACAGTGATCCATGGGGGTGACCTTTATAAGTTGGTCAAGGCCAAACTCGTGTATTGCCCATGTTCCACCCGCCTAGTTCACCTAGGTTGACTCGGTCTGTCCCACTAGTCCCAGTGACTCAGTCCCACGATGGGACAAATGGGATTAATATGTTCCACTTGTCCCATGGGACAACTGATACTAACTTATTTTTTAAATTATGTCCCAATAGTCCCATGGGACAACTGATACTAATATATTTTTTAAATTATGTCCCATTAGTTCCATAGGACAGCAAGTACTGATTATATGATTGCGACGGTGAAAAAGTCAGCAGGGTAGTACACCAGGTGCATGTGAAAAGTAAATTTCACTTCACACTGCAGGAACCAATTATGAAGGAGAAATAGAAGAGTTTAAGTATAAATGAAATGTGTAATTATGTTTTAATTTATTATATGTGTTTTTAAATATATAGTTAAAATAAACATACTTAAATATGTAGGTACTATAATAAATACTATCTACAAAATAATTTAAATTAATTAATAGAAAGGTGCATATTGAGATGAGTCTGCTATTCGTTTAGAAAATAATGCCGCAACTTACGCTTAAATGCATACTGACTGGTGGCCGTCCTGATATCGAGAGGAAGCGCATTCCAGAGAAGAATGGATTGAATATTAAAGGAAGAATGAACAAAATCAGAAGTATGAGAAGGACAGAGCAAGAGAAGATTGTTAGAAGAACGCAGATTCCTAGCGAGTGAAGAACATAGGTATTGAAAGTGAGGTATGAGATAAGAAGGAGGTGTGGGAGAGTTGAGTAGAGAGAAAAGCGCAGTCAAGGCGCGCAAATTTCTTCGCCGCCGAATAGGCATCCATTTGAGTTCAGTTCTGCAGTTCGACACATGGTCATATTTCCGGAGGTTGAATATGAACCGGATGCAGTTGTTTAAGAGCCTATCCAGCTTATCCATTAATACCGCGTTTAGGTCAAAGTAGCACACGTCACCATAGTCGATTAAAGGGAAAATTAAAGTCTGCACAAGCATATTATAGTCTTCGTTTTTGCAGGTAGAAAGTTTCTCAGACGATACAGGCATCGCAAAGTCCCATTGACCCTTTGACTGACACTAGAAACCTGACTTTGCCAGCTTAGCGTCGAATCAAGATGTAGACCGAGATCTCTTACACTAGGGCTGATGGGGATGACAGTTCCATTCAAAATAATAGGAGGAAGAGAGCTAATCCCCAATGGACCCATCATGCGCGATATTTCCAATCACAGTGGCCTGACATTTTGAGGGGTTTACAGACAGCCCAAATCTATCAGACCAGTCCTTGATAGCGTCCAAGTCCTTGTTCACATCGTCTATAGCGTCTGACAAACTCTACCCGCGCAGCTGCATAAAGTTGAAGGTCATCGCCATAAAGATGATACGAACACCGAAGACAATGAGTTATAAAATTGATGAATTTTCTTCTTGTTAACCTTTTTAAGTTCGCTTAAGCAGGCGGCTTTTTTGTTTTTTTTAATTAACTTTTTTATTAATTTAATAATAGCTTATTTTTAGTCGCCTTTACTAAAGTACACATAAGAAAGTTGTCTGTAGGAAAAATACGAAATCACGCGAACAAAGCCGCGGGTGGAGTGCTAGTATGTCTATATTACATTATCATATAAAATATGATCCTAGACATATATAACGTGATACCCCCTAAGGTAATGGGAATAGCGGAAACTCTATTGAACGTTGACACCGCAAAATAAATATGAAATTTACAAAGGCAGAAGTTTTTTTTTTTTTAATATTGCCATGAAGTATTAGTAGACGATGACGACGATTGACGACGTCGCAATAATACTCGTTTAATCAGTACTTGCTGTCCTGTGGAACTAATGGGACATAATTTAAAAAATATATTAGTATCAGTTGTCCCATGGGACTATTGGGACATAATTTTAAAATTATGTTAGTATCAGTAGTCCCATGGGACTAGTGGGATAAATCATCCCACTAGTCCCATCATGGGACTGGGCCAATGGGACTATTGGGACAGACCCGGTTGACTATGGGAAATTATTTTTGCCCATAGTTCACCAGAATTTCCACATGTTTTTGTCGTAGTATTACGAAAGAATAATAGTGATAATAAATGTTAAAGCCAGCGTGAAAATTTTCTAAACTTTAAAGCTGTACTGCATTATACGTTAGACATAAATAAAATAACTTCACTAAATAAATAGGCTTGCTTTTTATTTATTTAATAACAATTGCTTGCTTTACTAACAGTTTGCACCAAAGCGTACAGCAAGCCAACAACATAAACACTTCTAAACTTAAGGCGGTACCCCGAGCAAAACGCCGCGCAAGCCGTTTTTTGTGCTGTTTTTAGGAGCTATCTACTCGTTATTTAAAAAGAAATATCAATTAATAAAAATACATTAAATTTCTACATAATATTGATTCTAAAATGGTAGATTTAGATTTTTTTTAAATGTTGTATATATTTCACTAATCTACTTCCAAAAAAACATAAAAATGAGATAAAAATATTGATATTATGCATCTCCTCGTAAAGTGTTCATTGATTATTTTTTGTACTAACATTATTGGATAGACAATTTAATAACGAACATTTTTGTAGAATTATTTTTTTCAAAAGACCAAAATTCGATTTTATAAAGATTTTATTCTAAAATCTGGGCGTATTCACTATTGTAATTCATGCGCCACCAGTGCCGCTAGACCAATAGGAACGCTGATATCTTATGCCGATTTTTTGGTCAGGGTACCGTCTTAAGAACCGCCGCCGTCAAATATTGTTTTTTTTTTACCGGACTGCCTGGCTAAATAATAAACAGCCACACGGGTCAATCTTCAAGGTTAAGCAACGCTTGACGAGGTAGGTCCGTGGATGGGTGACCATTTCAACATACCGAGTTTCCTCCGTGCCTCGGAAAGCACGTTAAGCCTTTGGTCCCGGCTGTCATATGAAGATCTTTGACAGTCGTTACGGGTAGTCAGAAGCCTGAGATCTGACAGCAGTCTTATCAAGAGGTATCGTGTTACCCAGTTACTGGCTTGTGGAGGTCAGATAGGCAGTCGCTCCATGTCAAACACTGCTGAGTAGCATCCGGTAAGACTGGAAGCCGACCCCAACAATAATTGGGAAAAAGGCTAGGTAGATGATGACTGCCGAAGGAGGGTAATGTGTTTATCAGTCTATGTATGTATGGATGTATGTCTGTTCCTATGTGGCGTTCTAGAGACCAAACGCGTTGGCCAATTTTGATTATTCTTACGTCAATCGATTTGTCTTAACCTTGCGAGTGTCACTGGCTACATTAAAATTGGAAAACGGCGGCTTTTGGGAGCCATATTGTGGGGGCCCAATTTGTTACGGACGCTTCACAGATGACCTTACCCTGGTCTTCTTGGCTAACGGGAACTGGAGCAAACCTATCGTATTAGATACTAATAACCGCAGGTAGGTATGGCAGAGTATGGTGCTTCACGGCCGCTTCTACCGGGTCCTACATGTTCCGGATGTAATATTTTAGCGTCCGTGGCCTGGCTGCGATTTCTTGACCCTTTCGGACTGGACTGACGAGTTGGGGTGGACCGTGTCGTTAAACGAATGAGGGCCCGTAACACTGCGCCAGGTCCGGATGGCGTCCCTGGCCGAGCGTGGGTTCTGGCTATGGCTCCTCTAGGGGACCGCCTGAGACAGCTGTTTAACAGCTGCCTCCGTGCGGGCTTGTTCCCCACCGACTGGAAGGAGGCTGGATTGGTCTTGTTGAGGAAAGCAGGCAGAGACTCGGAGTCTCCCTCTGCATGCCTCCCATTTGCCTGCTCGACGAGATTTCCAAGCTATTCGAAAGAATAATAGCCGAAAGACTCGTCGGGCACCTGTCACGAGTAGGTCCCGACCTAGCTGATTGCCAGAATGTTTTCCGGCAGCAACGTTATATAGTGGACGCAATCCTAAGCGTCCACTCGCTGTCGGAACAGGTGGTGTCCCGCGGTGGGGTGGCGTTGGCGGTAAGTTTGGACATCGTCAATGCTTTTAACTCCCTGCCCTGGGATGCAATCATGGCGGCACTAGTACATCATGGAGTGCCCTGCAGTGCATCATCGGGGCTTACCTACGCTACTGGCACATTCGCTAAGTGGGCCGAGATGGTAGCGTACATCGGAGGGAGATTACGTGTGGGGTTCCACACGGGTCGGTTTTAGGTCCTCTTTTGTGGGATCTCGCATACGACGAGGTCCTGCGTGTTGAACTTCCCGTCGGCGTTAATGTCGTTTGCTATGCAGACGAAACCCTGGTGTTGGCCGGCGGGGACACTTTCAACGAGACCACAGACAGAGAAGGGGTTCCGGGATGGTCTTTTAAGAGGTGACGGGACCCCTTACAGGTGCTGATGGTGATCACCGGAGTGGTTTTACTGAGGTAAAAATCCCACACCCTGGTCTTTTCCCCAAAAGTCCAGGCGCCTTTTGAAGGTTTCCCCCCCGTAAACAAAAAAGGAAAAGGCGTAGGTAGGCTATTACAAAATTACTGTTATTGATACATTTTCAAGAAAAATACAATAACCTTTTTGTTATAAACATTGACTGTAAAACTGTATTGTTTTATTTTATCTCTTTAATTAACTTTAGAACATAAGAAGAAAAGAAAACCAATACTACCAAGGGGTAACTACCCTTTAAAAAAATGCAAGCTTTGTGCTGGTATTATCTGGCACTGCTTAAGGGAGATTGGGATGATTTGATTCTACGGGAGACTCTGTACATAATAATTATAAAGCCTCTAAACAACTTCGGTTGATTTAAAAAATCAAACCTAACTGAACTAATAGTTCTACTTCCCCGCCTTTATAACTTTAGTAGACTTGGATTTACCATTTTAAAACAATTTAATATGATAAGTATCTTTATTATTTTTATGAACCAAGTCTTCTAAGTAGGATCAAATCTCCCCAGTCCCCGTTTCGCAATTCTTGGGTATTTCAAGAATATTCATTTACTATATAAAATAAATTAACAAAACCAACTAACTTAACAATGTATGCCATCTTAAAAAAATAATACTTGACAAGTTAATAATAAGTTTCCTTTTCGAGCCACTTTGACAAGTTGTTCCTAATTATATAACGCCTCAATTCGTCCATTAAAATCATAAGAATCATGAAAGGAATCGCCAGAAAAAAATCAGAAGAAGCTATCCTCGCTGTAGTAAAAAGTTCATGACACAGTGGCAAGTAAGACACACACAACGCAGAGATCAAATCAAACACTATACTAATATTCAACACGTGGTTGTTCATACCTTTCTTCAGAATCGAAATTCTTCTAGTCTTACAAATAATCACATCCGCTATCTGAGTCCAGCACACAGCGACAAAATAAGCCGTTTGTGATTTTCGCTCAAGCATTTTCCTATCTGTGTAATTCCAACCACGACCTAATGTATCTTTCACTATTACTTTTTCACTTTCCCACTCGTTGCGAATAAACATCAAGCTGGAAGGAAAAAACCCTTCCTTTGCGAATACTACGAAATATGCGTACATCGCAGCACAGAACTGAATTAATCCTACTTGAAAGTATGTCATAAATAACAAGTGTCCAGTGACGAGGTGGTCGGTCAGCTTGCGAGGCGGGATCGACATGATGTCTTCTTCAGAATCTTCGTATGCTAAACTTATTGCAGGCAGAAGGTCCGTTCCAACGTTTATAACAATAATCAAAATGAGAGTAATAGGCAAAGGCATACCCACTATTGCATACAATACAAAAGGTAACATTTCAGCAGCATTTGATGTTAGAGTGTACGCAATGGTCTTTTTTAAATTGTCAAAAATTCTCCTACCTTCTTGTACTCCCAGTACGATGGAAGCAAAGTTATCATCCATAAGAATCATATCTGCAGCTTTTTTGGAGACCTCTGTCCCTGTAATGCCCATAGCTATCCCAATGTCTGCTTTCTTTAAAGCCGGGGAATCGTTGACACCATCACCGGTCACAGCTACGACGTAGCCCAGCAATTGATAAGTCTCAACAATAAACAATTTCTGCTGAGGACTGGTTCTCGCAAACGTAATCTCTTCGTACTTACGCATCACTGTCATCAAATCGTGAACGCTCATTTTACGAAGATCATCACCAGTTATAACAGCTGCCTGAAATTGGTTTTTAATGTGCGGCGGTACATCAGCTAGGTCAATGTGGTGCTCAAACGCGTAGTCATAAGCAGTTGGCATTGAAATAGTGCCACACTTACGAGATATAGCCAAGGCGGTGACGGGGTGGTCTCCAGTCACCATTATCACCTTGATTCCAGCCGACCTACATAACCCTATATATTTATTAATGTTATGCCTCGGAGGATCAATCATTGATATCGCTCCAATAAAAATAAGGTCCTCCACGGGGAAATTACGTGATTGTGCGTCAAATCTATACCCTATTGGAAAGTTTTCCAGTGGCAAATGGTAATGACAATATCCAAGGACACGCTCTCCCATATTTGCCATCTTGATGAAATTGGCTTTCAATTCTTTTTTCAACTGTAGTGTGAGGGGCTGTACACCATCGTCCAATAGAATCATAGAGCAGTATTCTAATACAATTTCTGGTGCTCCTTTCATTATCAAGATATAGGATTCGGTTGATAGCATATGATGAATCGTGACTTGATATTTGTAAGCTGAACTGAATGGAATCTCTCCTACTTTCGGATTTTCTTCTTGAAGCTTCGTAGCGGAGCGGTTCGCCTCCATGTACCGTAATATAGCAGACTCGGAAGCATCGCCAAGAATTTTTCTCTTTTCTATGGGTTCGCTCATGGTTTCAGGCAGGAAACATGCTTTTAAATTAAGTGAAGCTGCTAAACACAAAGTTGCATATGTCATCTCCACAGCGTGAGAATGGTCATCTTTTTCTATTATTTTATAATTACAAAATAAATGGGATACTGTCATTTGGTTCTCAGTCAAAGTTCCAGTTTTATCTGAACATATACACGAGGTTGATCCTAGAGTTTCTACAGCTTGTAAAGTTTTAGCAAGACAGTTTTTCCGTTTGAGAGTTTTAGCTGACAGCGTCATGCATACGGTCAGCGTTACAATCAAGCCCTCAGGAACGTTTGCCAATATCATGCC
This sequence comes from Orthosia gothica, assembly GCA_949775005.1. NCBI lineage: Eukaryota > Metazoa > Arthropoda > Insecta > Lepidoptera > Noctuidae > Orthosia > Orthosia gothica. The sequence goes on along the minus strand of OX459034.1, from coordinate 17,009,186 downwards.
CAGCATATATTGCAGTGCCGATAGCCAACTTCTTTGAATTAAATAAACCATAACAAAGAACCCTGCGCCCACAACAAATGCTACACCGCACAATAACCTAATGAAATGAGTGATTTCTTTTGAAATAGGAGTTTCTTCTTTCTTTAATCCGGTTACTAATCCAGCAATTTTGCCCATTTGAGTCATTTCCCCAGTCGCAATTACTATGGCTTTGCCAGTACCCTCAGTAACAGGACATCCAAAGTACGCCATATTTTTGGACTCCATAGGATTAATATGAGTGCATTCAGGCCTGTGCTTTATAGGTTCCGATTCGCCGGTCAGAGAAGCCATATCCGTGGCTAAATTAGTGCACTTAAGTATTCGTATATCGGCGGGCACAATATCTCCTCCAATAATTTCTACAATGTCGCCGACGACCAGTTCTCTATTAGGTACAGTTTTCCGTTCTCCATCTCGAATAACAACTGCGCTCGGTGGGACTAGTTTTTCGAAACCGCTCATAACTGCCATATTTTTGGCTTCTTGATAAAAAGCAAATAAGCCTGTGCCTACAATAGTGGCGGTGATCACAGAGCCCAAATAGAGATATTCTCTTGAAGAGTGGGCATCATGTTCATCGTCCCCTGGTGGGTTACTGGTTGAGGACAAGAAGTATCCTATGAAATTGGTTATTGCTGCCACCCAGAGTACACATGGAAACCATCCAAACATATTGTGCATAAATATCTCAAACAGACTGGTGCTTTTGAGTTCATTTAGCTCGTTCGGGCCATGTTTTTCCAGCAGTTCCTCGGCAAAGCTCGTCGAGAGGCCGGTGACCACGTTCGTTCGATACACGATTTCGAGTTGTTCTGGTGTCAGAAAGTGATCCCCGGTGTTTGTTTCTTCTTTGAGGATGGATATCTGGGACAGCTCCATGCCGCTCAGGGCCATGCTGCCCCGGCGCAGGCTCCGCAGGGACGTGCTGGACTGACGAACCCGCGCGGCGCCCGTGCTGCGCCGTGCTGGGTGCTTCTTCATGGCTAGAGGATAAGGTTACGATCACTTACTGGAACACTTCTGCAAACAAACCATATAATAAATACTAGATATTGTTTTGTCCCTTTTATTTGAAGGGTCTCTACATAATAATTAGCCCATGTCCATAATGTACCTTTCAAATGGTGAAGGTGGTTCCGGAAATTACCCCCACATATACACACACTCACAAAATTGGGACTCTTTATAATATAATAAAGTATAATATCTTATAATAAAGTATCTTTATACTCTTTATCAAAGTTATATTTGGTCGATATTTTTAGTGGCGTTAAAGATATCGTGTCATATTGACAGATTTTTATTCCTTTTTTTTTGCAGAAATTCGAAGTGCTTGATTGAATTCGTCTTATATTCTCACTAAACATATATACCCTAAGCCGGGTATATTCTTCTTTGCATCTGTGTCAGGTTTCATAATAAATATATTAATCTCTTCGGTCTAATGTATATCTTCTCGTATAAAGTCATCCGAGCAATTTCTAGAATAGTTGCAAAAACTGGCCTAAGTGTCTAAGAGATATTTTTTTTATATAATTCTGCACTGCACTGCACACGTAACGTTGGAATGAGATTTGATTCATCAAACTCATTTAAATTCTTGGCTGAACAGAATATTTCATATTTGTTCTTAATTTACAATTAATGGCGCATGTGCAGAATAACAAATTAAAATATTGTTGATTTGATAGTTGTCGTGTTTTCATAGTTAACCGAGTTTTTACCTCCAAAGCTTGTGGTTGTTTTATATTAAGCTTTTTGTGAGTTTACCGAGTTTACCACGCAGTCTGTTCTGTCCAGTTATGTAAATAAATATATATCTGCCCCTTACTATCTGGTATCCTTTTAACACTCATAACTTCATTATGAACATATCTGCCTACCCTTTCGGGCAATTCAGGCTAATTGCAATGTTGTATTTCATTGATCATCATTTCAGCCAAGAGACGTTAACTGGCTGGACATAGACCTACCCCAAGCGTCACCACACTGATCGGTACTGTGCGTCTCGCATCCACCGGACTTCCATAGCATTGAACTGCACCCTAATTGCGTAAGTGAATTCGGCAACCGATCACATAGACGGAAATTAAATTCCCGTCTTTCATCTCGCATACTCGCATGTGATTTGTCGATTGATTGCGTCAAAACTCTTTGCCTTGCCATGTAAGCAATTAGGTTGTAGGTCGTCGCTCCACTTAGAGGAAGGCCTCCCAAAGCTGCGTCTAGCGGTACGCGGTCGCCGAGCAATGTGCCCTGCCCACTGCCGCTTAAAGTATGGCAATTATTCGGGCTATGTTGTACGGTATTGTTAATCAATGAGGATTTTTTCATAGTCAGATACTCGTTTATGCAGCTGTTTAATACTCGTTCGAATGTTTTCGAAATAACGGGTAAGACCGATACCGCGTCGATAGTTACCGGGGTCAGTTCTACTTACGGATTTGTAAATTGGACTAACCCTTGCAACTTTAAGTGAGTCGGGGCAAGTGCCGCGCGTTAAACATACATTTATACAGTTCGTTAATCTTTCCAAAATTATATTTTTAAGGCATTCAATAGCTTTTGGGCTGATACCGTCCAAGCCTGTACTAGGGTCGGAGGCAAGATGGTCAATAATTTTTGATATTTCGTCAGGGTTACAAGGAGAAAGTTCGTCCAGAGTTATTTCATGCGTGTTTTTACTGTCGTACATAAGAATATTACCTGTGTTTATGTGGTACATGTTAGGTATTTCGTTAGCTAAGTCCGCGCCTATTGATTCAAAGAATGAGTTAAGGCTTGCTTTTCTCGGCGAAGTAGGCATTGGCGAATTCACCAATGCCTACTCCGCCGAGATTCATTGTGACCTATCCGAACTGCAGGAGTCGCACGCGCCGTAGTCACCGCATTTTCTCAAGGCCCCGCAAGCATCGTATCCACTTCTGTACATCTTGAACAAAATTTTCTACACGGGTGTACGGATGATGTCTCCGCGCCGCACGCATCGCACTCGCCGCAAGCATCGAACTCGCCAAATACGTGTGCTTATTCTGAGTTTTTTAACGTACTCACTCGTGATAACGTAAACGATCTCTTATGTCAAACTGTATACAAAACGTTTCAATACAAATTGATGTTTACGTTAACGCGATTGAGCGTGCGTGAGTAAAAACTCGTACTAAGGCCTCTGATGAAGTCATCCGCACGCGCTGGTGGAATACCTACAGCATTATGCTGAAATGCGGGTCGTGCGGCGCAGGTTTATTCCCATCTGCCACCTTCGAGCATGCCACCCCGGTGGTCAATGGCACTTATTTAGTTTCATCTACCACCCTCAAGTCGGGTAGTCGATTATCATGACATTTGTCACGTAAAAGTGAATTTTGATGCTGTGACCGGTTTAGTTTGTTATGTGGATCCAACTACAGGTGCTGACCCTGTTATTATAATCATCATCATCATCATTTCAGGCGAAAGACGTCCACTGCTCATAGGTCTCCCCCCAGCCGTCGCCACATTGACCGACCCCGATAACATAATAATATCATCTAAATTTCTAATTAAATGCGCGCCCTATTGCCCTACCTATTTAAATTTTGTTTTTTGCTAGTCTTTGACTCAAGGTGTTGTCCCCAAATTATGTTTTTATTTCGCCCCTACTTAAGAAGGGGCCTAAAAAAGAGATTACTAATCATAGGCCTATATCCAAGCTGTGCAATATAGCTAAAATATTTGAGAAGATTGTCTATAACCAGTTTTATTTTATTTAATGATTTTATTGCGGTTGCTATAGATAATGGTGAGCAGGTCGATGTGGTTTATACAGATTGTAGCAAGGCATTTGATCGGATCGACCACAATACCCTGATAAATAGCTAAGCTACACGGGCATCCGTGAGCAGAGGCGTCTCTAGCCCATGTAGCGCCCGTGTGCAATCATTTCCCTAGCGCCCTCTAGTGAGCGCGCGGTCCAAATGGAATAAGTACGAATAACAGCATAATACCACAAACTGTCAAATTTCCCCAATGGATAATATTGTTTGGAGATTAAATTGAAAATCTATTGAAGAAATTTGATTGTATTGGATGCCATGATGTGCAGTTGACTGTATTTAGAATTATGCAGGGTGTTTACCATAACAAGCCAAAACGTACCCATGTACGTATTGGCTTGTTAGGGTGTTTACCAAACACCTTGTATTTTCAACAGTGAACGGAGATCCGGTGCATAACTACAAATGGTTTAATTTTAAATGATGCTGGTAAACAACAGATACACACACAAACACTAACAGAAATACTGAGCCTCGCGTCAAGCTTTCCCACATCTGTCAAATTAATGCATTCCTAAGGTTTTTATTATATTATATATCGTAGTCATTAAACGTTCAAGACAAGAGCGTCGAGCGTTCTTTGTGTTGTTTTACGTTACATAGATATATACACAGGAGGCATTCTGTTCTGACCGGTCAACCAGAACGTACGCGTTCGCGCGTTCACTGCTGTTTCGGTTGTTAAAGTTTTTTATTAGTATCTTATATTTCGAACGAAGCCAACTCTATCTGTCAAAGACTGTTAAAAAAATGAATGTCGTTTTTCCTTCTTAATATTTTTTACTTCTGTAAAAAGCGTGTGACTCGCAAATATAATTATAAAACTCAAGATATGGTTTAATTTCATCGGCCTCTGACTATAAATAATAACAGCAGAGCGTGGTTGATCGACAAAAGAAAAATGACGTCGTCGGGAACGTGTAATTTTCCAAAACTAAACGACAATACGGCGTTCTCCAACTGGAAGTTTCGCGTGAAGGTTTTGCTAGAAGAAAGAAACCTTGCTAGCATATTGAATAAATACGACAAGACGAACAAAGAAAATGTTGAAAGTGATGCAAAAGCACGGTCAATCATTGTTCAGTGTGTAACTGACCGATACCTGAACATTATCAAGAAATGTAAAACAGCGGCCGACATGTTATCCTCTTTGGAAGAAGTTTTCGAGAGAAAAAGTGTGTTCAACAAGCTTTTCCTACGTAAAAAGCTAATTGCAATGAAATGTTCCAGCAGTCAAAGTCTACAGGACCATTTCCTACAATTTGATAATCTAATCACCCAATTGGAGACAGCGGGAACTACAATGGAAGACAGTGACAAATTGACACATTTATTCCTTACACTACCTGAGGAATACAGCACAGTGATAACAACGTTAGAAACCATGAGTATTGAAAAAGAGCTCACTGTAGATTTTGTGAAATCTAGACTTCTAGACTCGGAGCTAAAATTGAAAGAAAAGAAAAGTGATGTCGTAGAAAGCAGTTTTTACACTTGCTATAAATGCGGAAAAGAAGGGCACATGGCATATCAATGTGACAAGAAGCCTGACAACAATTATCAAGTACAGCGAGGCAGAGGAAAATTTAGAATGAGAAGTAGAGGACGATCAGCTTTCAGAGGCAAGTCCAGAGGACAAGGACATGTAGCACAAGTGAATGACAACTCTGGTGATATGTTTATTGCTTCAAGCATGGAACACATATTGCATACAGATGCATCGGAGATTATTTTTGTTGTGGACTCGGGAGCAACGCATAACTTCATACAAGAAAAGTATGAAAAATATATGACAAATGTGACGGAACTTCAAGAACCAATTAAAGTTAAAATCGCGAATGGAGAAGTTTTACAAGCTAAGAAAAAAGGCTATTTAAGAACCTTTTATGAGGGCGACACACCTGTCACAACTGAGGGTCTCATAGTAAGTGGAATAGAAAGTAATTTACTGTCTGTTAATGAACTAATGAATAAAGGCAAATCTGTAATATTTCAAAATGGTGAGTTGATAATAAAATCTCATAAACGAGTATATAATGGAGAGAAAAAGGGAAAGTTATATATACTGAAGATGCAACTACCTAAAGAAAAATATAAATGCTATTATAGTGATGATGACCTGAATAATGGGGATTTATGGCATATCAAACTTGGCCACCTAAACCGTAAAGCACTAAGTTTGATGAACTTGCCTTATAGCAAAAAGGTATGTGAAGTTTGCATGAAAAATAAAAGTACAAGGCTACCTTTCAAGACAGTTACAAAGCAACAATCGAAATATGTTGGAGAATTAATACATTCTGATGTTGCTGGACCAATGAAAATATCAACAAATGAAGGCTACAGGTATTACCAAACCATACTAGATGACTACTCGCATTTTACTCAAACTTACTTGTTAGTGAACAAATCTGAAGCAGCAGATAACTTAATAAAGTATATAAGAGAAATAGAAACAGAAAAAGAGTTAAAAATAAAGAGAATCCGTTGTGATAATGGAGGGGAATACTCATCAAACTATTTTAGAATGTTTTGTGAAAGGAAAGGAATAAAAATAGAGTATACAGTACCTTACAGCCCACAAATGAATGGAAAAAGCGAGAGGCTGAACAGATCCATTTATGACAAAGCTCGAACCATACTGGATGAATCATGCTTACCAAGACATCTGTGGGGCCATGCTATATTGACAGCCACATTCTTGATCAATAGATGCCCATCAAGTGCAATTGATTATGAGATACCAGCAGTCATATTTGAGAGAGAAATGGTGCTCAATAAATTGAAACCATTTGGATGCAAAGGATGGATGGTCATACTACCAAAAAGAGATAAACTAGATTCAAGAGCAAAAGAAGTAAGAATGGTTGGCTATGCCAGAAACGGATACAAAGTGTGGGATTCTATAACAGATACTGTTACTGTGACTAGAGATGTAAGATTCAATGAAAGAGACTTTAAGTACCAACAAGCCCAGATTAATGAACAAGAGGATGATAATGTATACATTGAAGAAAAGAAAGATGAGGAACAAAAGAAAAAGAAAGATGAAGAAGAAAGAAAGAAACAAGAAGAAGAAAATAAAATTAATGAAGAGAGTAAGAGAAATGAAGAGCAAAAAGCTCAAGAAAGTACTAGGCAGAATACTAGAAGTGGTAGATTAATTACTAAACCAAAACATCTAAGTGAATATGAAATGTATGAAGCATATTGCTTGATAAGTACAGAAGAAGATCCACAGGAATTTAAAGAAGCTATGGAAAATGGATGGGAAGAAGCCATCAAAACAGAAATACAAGCTCTACAAAAAATGAATACATGGACAGAAACTGATTTACCTGAAAACAAGAAAGCTATAGACACAAAATGGGTATTTAAGACCAAAGAAAACAATTTGAAAAAGGCTCGACTAGTAGTGAAGGGTTTTCAACTAAAAGAAGATTCTGACTTTGGGAAAAATTATGCTCCGGTAGCAAGAATATCCTCAGTTCGAACAATCCTGGCACATGCAATACAGAAAGGATGGAATTTAAGACAACTAGATGTACCCACAGCTTTTTTGAATGGGATGCTTGAGTCTGAAGTGTACATTAAGCTGCCTGAAGGTGTAAAAGCAACAAAAAACAAAGTTTTAAAACTGAATAGAGGATTGTATGGATTAAGAGAAAGTCCCAAATGTTGGAACCAAAGATTTAATAGCTTTGCAGTAGAAAAGGGTTTCAAAAGATCTCAGTATGATGTCTGTCTATACATAGGAGAAACAATGAATGTGTGGATGTTAATATACGTTGATGATATTATTCTTACTGGAATTGAAGAAGAAATAGAGAAGATGGTGAAATATTTGAAAATGGAATTTCAAACAAAAGATTTTGGTTATCCTAAGTCATTTCTAGGAATGGAAATTGAAAAGAAAGAAGATGGTCTTAAGATTACACAGAAAAGACAAATAGAAAACATGCTCATAAAATATAATATGCAAGAGTGCAAGAGCTCAAATACACCATTAACAAAAGGGTATCAATTTGATGAAAATGAGCCAATAATATCTGATATACCTTACCGCCAGTTAATTGGTAGTCTCATGTTTGTATCAACAGTCTCACGACCAGATATTACTTATGCAACCTCATACCTAAGTCAATACCTGGACAAGCCTACACAGAGCCTTTGGATACAGGCCAAGAGGGTTCTGAGGTACCTGAAAGGATCACAAGACACTGGATTGTACTATACAAAGTCTGGAAATATGGACTCTATAGAAACATACTCGGATGCAGACTGGGGAGGTTCACACACAGACAGAAAAAGTGTATCAGGATCTATGACATTATACAATGGATGTCCAGTTGCTTGGTTCTCTAGAAAGCAAGCATGCGTTTCTCTGTCAACAGTAGAAGCCGAATATGTAGCAGCTGCAACTAGTGCATGTGACCTACTATACATAAAAGGACTATACAGTGATTTAAATGGACTGGAAAGTGATGTGTTATGTATATTGTACATGGACAATAGAGGTGCTATTCAAATTTCAAAATCTGTTGAGAATAGCAAACGTGCTAAGCACATTGATATAAAATACCATTTCTTAAAAGATGTTATAAGTAGAAAATTAATTAATGTTGAGTATATCTCTACTCATAACAATGTGGCAGATTTATTAACTAAGACATTGTCTGGTGATAAGCTTCAAACTTTGAAACAAATCTTAAATATTGTTCAGTTATAATTGTAATTGTTTAATTGTTTGTTTTTTGTTTGATTTGTTTAATAGTGTTGTAACGATTTCAATCTATGACAGATTTTCAATCGAGGGGCAGTGTTAAAGTTTTTTATTAGTATCTTATATTTCGAACGAAGCCAACTCTATCTGTCAAAGACTGTTAAAAAAATGAATGTCGTTTTTCCTTCTTAATATTTTTTACTTCTGTAAAAAGCGTGTGACTCGCAAATATAATTATAAAACTCAAGATATGGTTTAATTTCATCGGCCTCTGACTATAAATAATAACATCGGTGACCAAATTGGAAGGAAGATGGAGACTGAAAAGCTAATTAAGGTGGTTAAAGGCGTTTTTTAAACGATGCGAAGGATAACGATTATACAAACCGAGGAAAAGTAGCACCAATCTTTCTTTTGCTGAAATGGCTTTCCTCCAGTTAGTAACTTATGTATCTAAGTCATGTATAACTTTGTATATAGTTCATTGAAGGAATCAATTGTCATCCGAAAAGAATTATAACAATTTCTTCTTCTTTAGCCCATTTAGAAAAAAAGTCTATGAAAATCGTAGTACATTATTACCTCAATGATGAAAATCTCCATCTTCTTATCTATCCTTATTTACTGGGCGACACCCAGTATTGCCTTTTCCGTCTCGATGCTGATAATGACCACTAAATCATTAATTCGTCTTGCGATGAAGAACTATAGGCAAAAAACATGGTGACAATACCGCGTAGACCGTCCAACAGCACGGGGTTCGAGACCAACTACACGCTCGAACGCAAAACTGACCTCTTGAACACTTGACCGCTCTCTGTCTGATAGAACCCTAATTACGACCTCATGTCATTTATTGGGAACATTTGACAGATTTGGGAAACTTAATGCGAGGCTTAAAAAGTATTTTAAGGTAGGCAGGAGTGACAAGAATAACAGAATACAATTTTGTAGTTATTTAAACGCTCGAACTCCGGTGAAAGTCGCAAAAGTTGTGGCAGCTAATAATAAATCTTACTTAATAGGTTTTAATCTTGCTTAATTTTAATCAAAAGAAACTCCGATTTACTTCTTATTTACATGTTTACTCAAATATAATACTTAATCCATTGCGTCAAGGCTTACTTCGCAAAATTAAGTGTAGTGGTAGAACACAAAGTTCGGCACGCGCCACCCGTACACACGCTTTAGAGAAATGCCGCGCGCGTGACGTTCGTCATTGGCAATTGGAACTTGATTTTTTATTCTAAACAGCCGAATTCAGGATTCGCAATACAATTGTCGGCTTGTTTTCAAACGAATTAAATCAGGTCACACACGCGCCTTTGGTAGCGATGCGACACTCACTACTAACCCAATATTATCTGTATTTTTTTATTTTTGTTGGGTTTGCTCTTGACTCTAGTCTAGGACTCTAGGCTCAGTCAGAGGCTTGTGACAGAGACAGATCCGACGATATCGATTATCTGTTTTTAGGTTTATTTCATGTTAAAATAAAAGTTACTATTGTAAAAGCCGCTCGTGGCGCGCCTTGCTTTGCTGTAATTTGACATATATAACAAGAGCTCTAGATGCCATACATAATGTATGCAAACCGGAGCTCTTTTTACGTGGGTCATTGAAAGTGCCGCGGCCGCGGGGACGCGCGAGTTGCGCTCAGTGCCCCCTAGGGCGCTGCGCCCGTGTACTTCGCACACCCTGCACTATAGGTAAAGCCGCCCCTGTCCGTGGGGACCTCTTAAGGTGGTTCTCTTCTTACACAAGCAGTAGTTCTCAATAATTATATGTCCAGTTGGGTAAACGCACAGAAATCTTAATAATAAGGCAACCAGCGGAGTGTCTCAGGGTTCGTTGCTCGGTCCTTTTTCTTTGTAGTATGTGGCAAGTGGCAACAAAATCGATCAGTGCCTCCTTTTATCCAAACTATTATCCTAATTTTTCACACCTAAAATTAAGAGTTGCGGCAGTTGGTCACAGAAGGACTTTGAAGTAAATTTTGATGGATAAATGTCAATATTGATGTTTATTATTTACATACACACATCAACATGGTCTAGGGATATTTAAAAAAAAGCGAATTACTATCAATGTGTTAATTATTTATATGACATGTATATATTTAAAAGATACGTTATTCAATATTCTACCATTTTTTAATAATGGTTAAGGTACTTCGATTAAAATTTCAGGATTTTATGGAAAAAAAAGGAAGCATAGACGGAAACCGTATATGATTTTTTTTTTTTTTTTTTTTAAAAAAACGTTGCCCCACACTAGGAATTTCTTCCTGTATCGTGGGTGCGTTTACAAACATATAAACTCACATACACAACACCCAGAGCCGGAACAACTATCTGTAGGTCATACAAATATTTGTTCCGTGCGGGAATCGAACCCGCGACACGCAGCGCAGCAGTCAATCGCTCAACCACTGCGCCAACCGTGCGCCAATTAACTTTTAATTTATGAGTAAAAACTGAAAAAATAGAAAAATCATTTAATTTGTGTTTATAAACTTGAAGTTAGTAGTCTGAGAGTGCCCAAGATGTTCATAACACATCGGCAACGATTCGGCATGCTCAGAACAAGGTTGTTAATGTCTTGCTGCGGAATATTGTCCCATGTCCTTCTGAGGTGCGCAAAAAGTTGATCTTCTGTAGCCAGATTTTCAGGAACTTCCTTCAGAGCTCTTCTTTGCAGCATATCCCACGCATGCTCAATGGGATTTAGATCTGGCGATTGAGTAGGCCAGTCTAAGGCCCTAACATTGTGTGTATGTAACCAAGCTGCTACCGTTCTCGCCGTGTGTGCCCGGGCATTGTCGTGCATGAGCAGGAAATCTTGACCCATTTGTGTTCTGTGGGGCAAGATTACGGGCCCCAGCACCTGTTGGACGTATCGTTCTGCCGTCATATTGCCCCGCACCCAAACGAGATCCGTCCGTCCTCCAAGACGAATTCCTGCCCAAACCATAATTGTTCCTCCTTGGTATGGGTGAACTTCCTGAGGGTTCTGAAGACGGCTCCATCGTCCAGGAACTCGCCAAACACGCGTCCTTCGTGAATCTGGATGGAAGCCGAACCTGGATTCATCCGTGAACAGCACATTGGACCATTGCTCACGGCCCCAGTCCACGTGGTTCCGAACCCATTCTAATCGTCGTCCACGATTGACTTACTTGACTTAATGTCCTTTAACCCCTAGATAGGGCAGAGGGCGTCCACAGATGTCCTCCATCGCGATCGGTCTTGAGCTTCACGCTTCACCTCGCTCCATGTCATTCCGATGCTCGTCGCTTCTGCCAACACTGTGCGACGCCAGGTTTGACGGGGACGGCCACGCTTTCGTTTCCCCTGGGGATTCCAGTCCAAAGCTTGTTTGGGTATGTGATCGGGACCCCTTCGGAGCGTGTGGCCAATCCATCTCCACTTGCGACGCTTGATCTGGCGGTCGATCGGGCTCTCGTGGCATTTCTCCAACAGCTCTACATTGGAGATGGTCTCAGGCCAGTAAACTCCGAGAATACGACGAAGACAGCGGTTGACGAAGACTTGTATTTGGCGTGAGATGTCCTTTGTGACCTTCCACGTTTCGCACCCGTAGAGCAGCACGGATTTGACATTGGACCCGAAGATTTTGAGTTTAATCCTTCGGGTCAGTTTCCGCGATTGCCAAACAGGTCTCAGCTGCGCGAAGGTTGCTCGGGCTTTAGCGATCCGTGAAACGATGTCCTCTTCGCTTCCCCCAGTCTCTGACACGACATTCCCGAGGTATGTAAATTTGTGGACGCGTTCCACTGCCTCTGTGCCAATCAGCAACGGTGAGTGGTTCTTCACACCAGTTCTCATTGCCTGGATCTGCCGGATGTTTATTTTGAGCCCCGTTTTTGTCGCTTCCTGGCGTAGATCTTTTAGCTTTGCTTGCATATCGGCGTGGGTATGACTCAGCAGGCATAGGTCATCGGCGTAATCCAAGTCTTCCAAGACGTTGGATAATCCCCACTCTATGCCGCGGCGCCTGTTATCGTAGATGCGAAGCATAATTCCATCAAGAACGACCAGGAAGAGGAGCGGTGACAGGAGGCAGCCTTGGCGGACACCCGCGTGCACTGTTACGTCATCCGATATGAGGCCGTTATGAGGAACCTTACAGGAATATTTCTTATAAATACTCTGCAACAGACGGACTATTTTCGGCGGCACTCCAATTTCCAGTAGGCGGGACCAGATACTAGACCACTTCAGCGTATCAAAGGCCTTCGAAAAATCCCTAGTCTAGCAGCGTTAAATCGCACGATCTTGGAGGCCAATTCAGGGATCCGCAACGTGAAACAATGCGGTTACCAAACGTTTCCTTCAGTAAATCAATTGTGGCACGATGTGTGGTGTGTGACATGTTGCGCTATCTTGTTTAAACCACAGCTCCTGCACATCATGGTTGTTCAATTGAGGAACGAAAAGTCATTAATCAGGGCTCTATAGCGGTCACCATTGACTGTAACGTTCTGGCCAATTTGCACAATTTGGAAGCGTTGTTCAGGAGTCAGTCTACTCATGTTGAAATGCCAAACCAAACTATACACAAATCACTTGACAGCTGACAAAATGGCCGCCAGTTAAAACAGTGTTGCCAACTTAAAGTGTATACCTCTAAAAAAACAACCTTTATAAAGCTAAAATACAGGCCTTTCATTTCGTTTGCGTTTGGTTTGTACAGAGAAATTGACCAGTGTTCATAGAAATGTTCCTATCACGTTTAAAATAACTGTGCACCTCGTTGGATTACGTCCTCAGTCCCGCCTAACCGCGCGGTACCCCCACATTCGCCTCGTGAGCCAATTGCGAGTGTCAAACGCCAGAGTGAGCAAAGACCTTATACGTATTTCTTACTACTAGACTGTGCACCAAAAATTTTTGTATAGCTAAAATAAAATCTATTACCATACATCTAGGTTAGTTATTCCCTTATAAGCGGTAGCTAACCAAAAGCGGTCCTGAGCGAGAGGGTGCCCGCTGGTAGTGTGTCCTTGTCTGACATCTTGCCAGCTCAACTAATCATTGGGTTTGGTAGAAATGGTAGAAAATTTTATATTTTCTTTTTTATGTAATACCAAAACGAACGAATAAAAAATATATTTAAATACGTTTCAAAGTCTATGAAACTTTGAAGCGTATTTAAATATTTTTATAGTTCCTTTAATTCATTATTTCATTTTATTTAAAAAAATAATTCATTAATACTGAGTAAGAGTAGTACTTTTAAATGTTTGGGCCTGGTAATACTAAATGTAGGACCACCAGGTTTGTGGAGTTTTTGGCGAGATTTGTTCGAGTAAAATTCAGCGGCTGTTAATATTATTCGCAAATTGATTCCTAGTGGAATAAAATTGGTGAAGTGAAGTTAAGTTTAACTGGACATTAAGTGAAATAATTGAGATCCTTTGGGGTATTTCAAAGCATCGTCTGAAGACTGCAGGATTATCTCACGCCTCTCCTACATGAGCTTGAGAGTAAGATCAGAGAGCTTTTTGTTCCTATCTATACGATGGGTCTTGAAGAACAAGACTTATCCAGACTTGGGATTTGAGGGTTATCGAGTCCCCCCCCTCTCTTCGAACTTCAGATAACCCTATAATACTCCATCGTAAACTGCTCAATTCCTCTTCGAGTTCTGTGATCTTATCGTCGGGCCGGAGTCCGGAGTGTGCGCGTGTTGTACGTTGCCAGGTCCTGTCGTCGGTATTTGTTGGGGTAGCCGGATCTCGTCCGGCATTCTTTGCACCCCTTGCCATAACTTAACCTAGATCGCTACCGTAGTCGAGGGTAGGCAGGCTGCCGGGCACTAAGGGCTATGTTTTATTTGTCCTATTCATGGGGAGTGCTTTGCAGGCGGGTTGGCGATCCCAGTATGGTTGTTACAAATGCACAGAGAACGCTGCTGCCCATTCTCTGGTTTGTCCCTTAGTCGCCTTTTATGACACCAATGGAAAAACATGGGCTGTTGAAATTCTTTATGCCCGACACCATACGGAAGTTGCCAAAAAATATACACACGTTTCTTTTTTTTTTCCTTGAATTTGGTAGGTTTAGGTAGCGTAGTTAGGTAGCATTTATACATATATCGCGATACTTACAATATTGTTTTTACAATCAATTTGTCCCTTGTTATGTTTGGTCATGGTCACCTCATTAGAAAGGGACACACTACCAACGGGAGCCCTCTCGCTCGGACCGTTTTTTGCGCCATAGTGCACAGTCTAGTAGTAAGAAGTATAAGGTCTTTGAGAGTGAGTGACAGCGCCAGGTACAAAGTTATTTTCACCGAGCAGTTCCAAACTTCACATAGTAGACCATGATTTTCCCACCGTGTTCGTTTCCCAAATAAAACAATTATAGAAAAATATATTGTTCATTCGTTTTATATTTTCTTATATACAGTTAAAATCATTACAATTAAGTATTTATACTAGCAGCTCTACATGTCCAGTTTTATTTATCTTATATACAAATTAAAATGTAACTAATGAGGAAAATTTATTGGTTGAGCTAAGGGATAAGGCATTTTGAACAGAGAGGAAGCGAAAGCTGTAAATGTACACAGCATATTGACCCCTCACTTGATGGAGATACGGGTCAAAATACTATGACAATTTTCAGCCCATCGCGTCAACCTTTTGTCAAATTGCTTTGAGCCTTATAAGGAATAATATGTTTGTAGGTAAGTATCTAGATACATAACCATAAAAAATCATACATCCTTAAATATATATTTGATTTACAAAATAAATGTTTCCTTATTACAGAATTTGTATCTTTGCTTACATCGTTACTAATAAAACAACAATTATATATTTCCCCCTGCTTCGGTTCTCTTAGAAAACCTACGCGTTGCATTATTCCAACACAAATTACTCGAAAAACAACAGCTTAGTTATTCCGAAGATGCTTAACAAATAATGATAATAAAAATACCCGTTTTCATCAACACTAATGGACACCTAAACAGGTGTGTACATAAAAACGTTGGATTTTCAACGCTCGACACAGCGCCGAAATTTCAAAATCCAACAGTGAATATTTAGGCATTATTTTAGTGTTAATGAAAACATGCATTGACGTTTAAACTGGATCTAAATGATACCATAATCTCAAAGTAATTATTATGCTTGAATAAGATCTTTGGTACCTAACGACTATTTTGTACTATTGACACATATTATGGTAAGGTTTAAGTCTATATACATTCCATGCGTATGTTCCATGCTTTTGCAAAACAGTATACGTCTTAGGTATTTTCTTACTTACAACATTACTAAACAGGACTTTGCACAGTGTTTTGGGACAATCCCACCGCACTATTCCCAAACCACTGCAACTCCTGTAAGCTAGAACCAACAGTGGCGACCACCAGAAAAGCGCCGATGCAATGAAGCTCGACGAGGTCCCGGAGAATGAATTTATACTCTTTGCGCTGTAGAATGGTGCCGGTGACAGTTTCAATAACATTTTTTACGCATAATATAGTAGTAGTACGCGTAGTTTAACATCATACAGGCAACGATGGTATAAATGCAAATACGTATATGCGTAAAAATGAAATTGAAACTGTCACCTGCACCATGCTACAGCGCAAAGAGTATAACTGTCTTGGTTCCCGCAACGAAATTAATCAGAAAAGAATAACTGTACCGTGAACCCGCACATTTCGTAAAATTAAGTAGGTTAAGCTACATCAGCGTTTGCATACGCGCTATCATTTTAGTCCACTTGCTAAGTAAAATAAATCAGTGATTTTACCACACTCAACACGGGCGGTTTATTTCATTATAACCGGGTTTTCATCATCTCAAGTGTACAGAACTATCATCGTGCACTTGAACTACGTGTATAAACCTATGTCGTACATTTTTTTTTGGTCCTTCGAGCCGGATACTGTGATACAATAACGGAGGAGTAGGTAAATATACAAATTTCCACTGCACATTGCACAGGGTTATGGGTTTCGGTATATGTTAATTCAATTGCTGATTGATTTAATCATAAACTGAAGTATTTTCACGCGATTTAAGGGGGAGATAACCCCTAAGGGTTATTTTTTTTTATATCGATATCCGTCACGTCTGTTAAGCTTCGCCAATAATACTCTTTGTATAATCAATAAATCTTCTAGAATAATACATTATAGATACAAATAAGTACGTACAGCCAACAAAAAAGGAAAGTATCCAGGCAAACAGGGTTAAAGCACATTGAGACATGTTCGAAACGAAACGCTAAAAATTGACACAGCATATTGACCTCTATGTCGACAACGTAATGCACACATGCACACATACAGATAAAACGAAGCGCATATTCGATCTTCGAATATTAAAAAAAACAAACCGACTTCCAAAACAAAACAAAAATAAAGTAAAAAATAACAAAAAAAAAGAAAATAAAGAAATGTTTCGCTTTGTAGAGTTTTGTTTTGGAAGTCGTTTTGATTATTTGTCAAACAGTTTTTATTTATCTATTTTTAGTTTTGGTAGGTACCTCCAATTAACATGAAAATCATTTATAGCCAATGAAAATCTCATGACGATTCCAATAAGCCCAAACACGGCTAGGATACATTGTTTTATTTCGGAATTCTAGTGCCTACCTTCCGGCATCATCATCAGATCAGTTCAATGGTACCATTTTCATCAGTACCATTTATTTATAAGTATTTGCTTTATCTTAGTCGGTTCACTATTCGAGATATCTTATACCCGTGGCATACTTCTTCTTCTTTATCAGTTCCACTTCACCAAATGATACTTTCTGAGTGAAAATGATTGCATCGTTGATGAAAATACCAAAATCGCTATATGTAAGTCTATAATATTTGAGGAGTTCCATTGATTTATCTAGGATTCCATCACCAGATCCTGACCTGATAAACATGGGACCACCTGCAAAGTATACCCTTTCAAACTAAAGAATATTTTTTGAAATCGGTCCAGGCGTCTTTGAGTAATTGGGGTACATACATAAAAAAAAAAGATGCCGACGAATTGAGAACCTCCTCCTTTTTTTGAAGTCGGTTAAACAGAAGATCGTCTTTTTATGTGGATAGCGTTTCGCTTCGACTCAATTATGTACTACCACTATATTTTGATCTGTACTTTTTATTTAAAAAATATCATCGCAACGCATAAAATAAACTGCTTGCGTATGCTTGCGTAGTATTTTTTATGTATTTTCTTGCTTGTCATACTAAACTTCTCTGTTGGTTACACAATACTTTTTTTTAAGTTTTTGCTAAAGCGGATATTCACTCATACAATATACACTTACACAATATAATAAAAGTTTATTTTTAATCACTCTAAACACACTTTCTCTATTTTTCTCTTAATTCTTAAATATATTTCAAATAAAAAAATATTGAAAAATGCTTCAGGAATGGGCAATAGTGGAATGGTAAGTTGTAATTTAATTATTTATGATTTCTAGCTACTGGACATTTTATATCAGCATAATATTATCACCTGGTTTCGCTAAAACATTATCGCAAAAAAAACGCTCCATGACTGTCGAATGTTTAAAGTTAAAAGAGACAAAACTACATTCGAAAAAAGTTCAGATTCAAATTATTTAGAAAGCATGCAAACCATTCTAAATTTAAAATTTAAAAAACAGTTCGACAAAATAATTACAAACCAATGTTGTCAGCTCAACACAGTAGACTTATGGTACCGTTATCACTGGCCAGTAACAAGAGCCTATTGAGCGGTAATACTGCCATGCACGTGAGAACGCCCCGAAAACTGTCGGAGCGAAGTTTCGTGCTCGAAAAGCTGGCGTCTTGAGAGAGGGACGTGTGTACTCCGATGCGGTTGTTCGTCGTGCCTGAGATCAATTCTTTGTAGTATACTGAGAGGCAATGGACCGGCTCCGTGCTGCCTCTGTAGAGTGAAAAGAGGTAGTTAGTCAAGATATGTAAATGATAAATGATTTTATTTCTGTAAGTTGGTTTGTACAAACACTTTTACACGTCGATCATATTTTTTAAAACTAGATGAGGTCGGCGTTTCCTATCTGACTACTCTGAGAAGAAAGGCCGATACAAACTCAGAGGTCACAGTCTCTTTTAAAGGCCTGACAAAATCTTGGTTATATCATGTGAAGACCATGTAGACAGATGTCTGAAATGGTCTTTTGAGGAAAGAACCAGCCAGATTGAGTGGACCTGTCCAGTCAGTGCACGCATTTGTCAATAACCGAGCAGCTCAACTCAGAATTTACGGAGCTCAACGATTCGACGAACAATACCAAAGAAAGGCCATTCGGGTAGGCCGCATAAACTACTCAAACTGCCAGACCATGAGTAAAAACTAACTAAGTTATTATAAAAAACAAAAATCCACATAGTCTTCACATTCACAATAATAAAAATAAAATAATATAATACTTTAAAAAGTAAATATTCTTGTCATTGCAAGAAAACAAAAAAAATATCAAAATTAAAAACAAAATTCACGGTGCAAAATATAAAAAAAAAAACAAAATTAATTGGAGCAGCTCAATCCCAAGCCTTTTTGTCCTCAAAGTAATCTTTAATAGTATAAAACGCTTTCTGACACAACTTACGTTTAATGAATGATTTGAATTTATTAAGACTTAGATCTTGTACGTGGCTTGGAAGCTTATTATAAAAGCGTACACATTGACATCTAAACGAGCCACCTATCTTCTTGAGCCTTGTTGTAGGTACTACAAATTAAATTTGTGTTTGTTCCTAGTATTTATGTTATGGATATCACTGTATTTTTTAAACAATTTTATATTTTTATGAGCATATAAAAGATTTTCATAAATATACTGAGAGGGCACAGTCATTACATTAATCTCCTTAAATTTCTCTCTGAGTGAGTGCCTCGGGCTTAATTTATATATTGATCGAACAGCTCTTTTCTGCAAAACAAAGATATTCTGGATGTCGGCGGCATTTCCCCACAACAGAATACCGTACGACATTACACTATGAAAATAGCTAAAGTATACTAAACGGGCTGTCTCTATGTCAGTTAAATTACGAATTTTTCTAACAGCATATGCTGCGGAGCTTAGCTTCTTTGACAATTTATCTATATGTGGGCCCCACTGAAGCTTAGCATCCAAAGTTAAGCCTAAAAATACTGTGCTATTCTCAGGATTCAATTCTTGGCCCTTTATCAACACATCAGTTTTCACCTGCCTAACGTGAGGTAGGGTAAACTTAATGCATTTGGTTTTTTTTTCATTAAGGAGTAAATTGTTAACATTGAACCAGTGAACTACTTTTGAGATCGCGCTATTTACTTCGTCAGTAACCAGCTGCTGCCGTTTAAGTTTAAACAAAAGTGAAGTATCATCTGCAAACAACACTATGTCATGGTTATCCTTTATGAGGTAAGGCAAGTCATTAATATAAATAAGAAACAAGAAAGGACCAAGAATCGAGCCCTGCGGGACTCCCATTTTTACTATAGATCCGGGTGATCTTTTTCCATTAACGTCAACAGTCTGAATCCTATTACTCAAGTAAGAAGTAAGAAGATCCAGAGCGCTGTTCCGGATCCCGTAGTGGCGGAGTTTCTTGATTAGCGTTTCATGAAGAACACAATCAAATGCCTTGGACAAATCACAAAAGATTCCCAGGGCATCGCACTTATCTTCCCATGCATTATAAATATGTCCTAAAAGCTCAACACCGGCATCAGTAGTTGAACGACCCCTTGTAAAACCGAACTGTTTGCTATGTAATAATTTATGCTTATTAAAAAATCTTTGCAATTGCTCTAAAATTAATTTCTCAAATATCTTACTAAAAGTAGGTAGTACTGAAATAGGTCTATAATTTGTAGGGTCTGATGTACTACCTGATTTAAACAAAGGTATTATTTTACTATTCTTCATTAGGTCAGGAAACTCCCCACAGTCGATACAATTATTAAAGATAATAGCTAAACTAGGTGCGACAACATCAATAATAGACTTAGCAACTTCTACAGAATGACCCCACAGATCTGCAGTCTTTTTAACATTTAAAGTGTGAAAGGTTTTAATTATGTCTCTACAAGTAATATGTTCAAAAAGAAATTCCGTATCGCAGACATTAACATTTTCTTTTAGCAAAGACTCAGCAACAGAAGGTGATGAGTTTAGGGATTTAGTAGTTGAAATGGGAATATCCGAAAAGAAATTTTCAAAGGCCACTGCGACTTGTGAGTCTGATTTTATGATGTTGTCATTAATAGACAGGCTGTAGTCAGTATTTCGGTTACCAGATCTTCCCGTTTCACTATTAATAATATTCCAAGTCGTTTTAATAACATTACTACTGTTTTTAATCTTTGAACTCAAATAATGCGACTTGGCCAAACTACAAACTTTTTTAAATAATTTTGAATAATTTCTAACATATAAATTAAATTCAGCAGTGTTTACATAAGGCCTTTCACTGTACAGCTCATAAAGCCGTGTTCTACTTTTATGGATACCAATGGTCGCCCAATCACCGAATGATGCGTTACTATTAACGGAGATATTCTTGGGAATAAAGGTCGAATTAAATTGTTTACAGTATATACTAAAAAAATCATCATATAGGTGATTAGGATCAGCATGAATTGACAAAATTGGTAATTTATTAATGAGTTTAACCTTAAAAGCTGCCAAACGACTTACAGTTTTGGGGTTAACAGTGATATCCTTTTTAGCCACTTTGTTGTTTAGGTTTTGTATAGTAATCCTCTGCCCACAATGATCAGAATCTAGTAAATTTATAATTTCTTTGTGGACAGGTATAACATTAGTATAAATATTATCTAAGCATGTGGCACTAGTAGGGGTTATTCTTGTGGGCTCCAAAAATAGGTTTACAAGATTGTAGGACTGAAACAGACTTATTATTTTACTACAAGAACCTGAGTTTTCTAATAAATTAACATTAAAATCACCACAAGTGATTATGGATTTATTTGAGTTACAAATCTTGTGTAACACTTCATCCATTACCTTTTCAAAGCAGTCATACAATCCTGAAGGGGGTCTGTATACACTTAATACAATAAACTGCTCCAATTCTATACAAGCTATTTCAACTGTCCGCTTAACAGATAGGCTCACAATATCCTTACGGTCCTTAAATTTAAGCTGGTTACTTACTAAAATCAAAGAGCCACCATGTATAGCATTAACTCTGCTAAATGAACTACCAACCTGGTGATTATTAAAATTGAACAAAAACTGGTGGCTTTTAAGCCAATGTTCTGTTATACAAAGAATATCAATGCTATTAAAATTCATAAATGATGAGAAATCTCAACAATTTCAACTTAAATCGCATATAAAAATTAAATATGGATAATTGTGAATATAAATACAATATATTTATTTTAAACAAAAAATTTCATCATCAAATAACAAAGAACAAAATGTCAATCAAACATAATAATTGTAGTCGCCATGAATACACTCTTAGTCCAACTTTAATCCGACCTTAAACAAGCTAGCACCTTGGTGTAACTTTTAGTCCGAGACTAGTGTCAGATTAGTATAATCCCTCCTTATTCCGTGTTCCGTGTTCGTGTTCGGATTTTATCGTCAAGCGTTGGCCACCATACTTGGTACCATCATGTATGATTTAAATTAGACTTTTGTCTGATGGAGGAAAAAAAGTCGTAAAGAACTTCGTTCGTGTCGGGGTCCCCCGACTGCATATATTTTTTATTGCACAATCTTCTACTAAATCTAAAGTAACAGGTTGAGCATAGATGCCCTTTACATCCTGTGTAGTTTTTTCAATGCGAGCGTATTTTTAGCACAGCATTATAAATGCTTAGAAAGAAGTATCACTTACTTGAGATGCGCTAAAAGTTCTCCGTCGTCTGGTCTCCATAGAGCTGTGACCTGATCTAATCCTGAGCTGAGTAGTCTGTGGTCGTCTACTGTGGCTAGCCTTAGTACCTGGAAAATTAATGTTGTATATATTACATAGATTGCAGTAATATCAGGTAATTTTTTTGAGGCGTGTTTGAGCAGAATATTGTTCTATAATGTATGTCACAATCATAATCTTGTGGAATCGGAAGTGCCTTACTATAAGTATGTGCCCGACCCAATTCTCGAAAATGGCTTTGTCACGTTGTATTGGGATCGGTCTATCATCACTGACAGGACTATTTTTGCCAATAAGCCTGACATAATGGTGATAGACCGACTAGAGCGTCGGGAAATGCTTGTTGAAATAGCGGTCCCTCATGACGAGAACCTCGTGAAGGCTGAGAGAGATAAGAAAAGCAAGTATCTTGATCTGGCTCGCGAGGTTGTCGACATGTGGGATGTGAATACAGCAGTCATTGTGCCGATAGTCGTGACGGCCAATAGCATAATAGCTAAGAGTGTCGATGAACATCTGAGGAGGCTCTCGTTGGGCAGCTGGATCAAGGGCTTGATCCAGAAAGCGGTACTCCTGGACACGGCGCGTACAGTCAGGAGGTTCCTCTCTCAGGAGCCCTGACCACCGGTAGCTTGGACCCTATTTCCGATACCAGTGGGCTACTATTTTTATATTTTTTAATGTTTTTATTTTATTTTTTATAGAATAATATTTAAAAATGTAAAAATATGTAAGTAAAATGAATAAATGGAAATAATTATGTATGTCATATAAATACTAAATACTTTTGGACGTATAAACGAAAACCGTTGGGGTATATGAATAGATGCGAGGATTACGAGCTCAGGCAACAAGCTAGACCGACGATCTTCGCAAGCCATCTAAGCGGCTGGAAGGGTACTGCCAAGAATCGAGACGAATTGAAAAGGCCTATTGCCAACTGTAGGCTGGTGATGATGTTAAACATATTACAAGGACTGGTTTTATGTTAAACCAACTGCAGTTTGCCATGAAATATTTGTGTTCGATTGTCCAAGTACAAGTCGCAAAGGCTCTGATGGGCCGGTCATCTGGAAAGAACGAGTGACACCAGAGAGAGTCAGGTCAAAGTGGACTCCGAATCATAAAAGACCCAGAGGAAGACCCAGGAAACGTTAAAAGGATTGTGTAGAGGACCAATTCAGGAGGATAGGAAGGAAAACATCTTGGAGAAGGGAGGCCAGAGACAGAGCGAAATGGAAGTAGATCGTTGAGGAGGACAAGAACACGGTAAATATATCTAACAGTATTGTGACTCGGCCCTGACCTTGAAATAAGTGCCTACAAGCGCGCGTCACATAAACACGCGTTAGTGCCGCCCGCCTCTACCTACTTGAGTTTCTATCTAGTTTTGTGATTGTAAATATCTCAGATTCTTTTCTCTAATCTGAGGTTTTTTTTTTTTTTATTAACCTTATTTTTTATATTACTAGGAGGTACCTACCATTTATTAAATCTCATAAGTAATCATTTCATAATTATATTTTGTCTAATTAAATAATATATATAAGTAGCTAATTACATAAGTAAGTAGATAGCCTAGCCTAGGAAACTACCTACTAGATTTTTTTAAACCGAGCCTGTGCCCGCTCGTAGGTAAGTGACTCGTGTGTGACTTTATATCCACTTGTTTATATTTATTAATCCAGGTATTTTACTCGGTAGAAAAAGCGAAATACCTACCTATTAAAAAAGTAACAAATTACGTAATATTAGGAAAGGTATTTTTTTTTATTGTCTCTTCTTTCGGAGGTTCCAGGTAATTTAAAAATGTTATCTCTGGGTATATGTTATAGAAGAATTGAAGCAACCAAAAACAGCACAATATAGGCTATAATCACTCTCTGACATATTAAGTAAGTAAGTACTTGTACTTATTTGAATAAAATATTCAAAAATCGCACGCTTACTGCTTACAAAACCATCACACCGTTCGTTCGTCACTGCGGCGCGTCCGCGACTGGTAGTATATCGAGTGTGGGCTGAGCTCGTGTCACGTGGGCATGACTTGCGTTCCGACCGTTTGTATGAAGATAGAATACTGTTAGATATCTTTACCGTGCCAAGATCCACGCACATGCAGCGGATGAACGTTGTGGTAACTGTTCACAGTGTACATACCTCTCCGTCGTGCGCGCGCCACGTGGCGATGGTGAGGCCGGTGCGCAGGTCGGTGACGGTCACGTGACCGCTGGCCAGCCCGCACGCCGCCCAGCCGCCCGACGAGCACACGCACATGCAGCGGATGAATGTCGTTGCGGACATCGGTAGCTGTTAACAGAATAGGTATCATCATTATCATTTCCGCCGAAGGACTTCCACTGCTAGACATAGCCCTTTCCCAAGTGTCGGCACCTCCTGTGGATAGGTTCTGTGAAACGGATTTATATCGAAGGCCATGAATCACTCGCGTCGCTCTGGATTCTAACACATGAATCACTCGCTGTGCTCGTGATTCTATCATCATGAATCACTCACTACGGTCGTGATTCAGTCGTTAGTATCATTGACTTGCTCGTGATTATTCTATGGCCCTCGCTTTAAATTCGTCCTTTATTCACTAGTTGCATAATATTCTATTTACTTCGTCAGGTAGATTATTAAAAAATATTGGACACGTATTTTTCTTTTCTCACGTAAACAAAAAATATATTAAAATTATGCATGACGTCACGTTTAAGTACATTTTTTACTTACAAGTGACACCAAAAGCCCCCACTTCTGAACTTTGATGCGCTTCATCTTAGTATTTTTTATTGATTTGATAAAACAAAAAAAACCGCCCAAGTGCGAGTCGGACTCGCGCACGAAGGGTTCCGTACTTGGTAAATTGCGGTTTACGATTTATGACGTATTAAAAAAAAACTACTTACTAGATCTCGTTCAAACCAATTTTCGATGGTAGTTTACATGGTAATGTACATCATATATTTTTTTTAGTTTTATCATTCTCTTATTTTAGAAGTTACAGGGGGCGGGACACACTTTTTACCACAAGTGTCTCTCGCGCAAACTATTCAGTTTAGAAAAAAAATGATATTAGAAACCTCAATATCATTTTTGAAGACCTATCCATAGATACCCCACATGTATGGGTTTGATGGAAAAAAAAAAAATAGTTTCAGTTTCAAGTATGGGGACCCCCAAAATTTATTGTTTTTTTCTATTTTTGAGTAAAAATCTTAATGCGGTTCACAGAATACATCTACTTACCAAGTTTCAACAGCATAGTTCTTATAGTTTCGGAAAAAAGTGGCTGTGACATACGGACGGACAGACAGACAGACATGACGAATCTATAAGGGTTCCGTTTTTTGCCATTTGGCTAAGGAACCCTAAAAACGTTTCCAATATGTTTTGATAATCTAAATGAAGGACTAATTAGTTTTTTTGTACCCCTATTAAAATTTGCGTTATGCTTGTTCAGGAAGTGTTAGAAATATAGATTCAGATGACGCGCAGCGTGGTGTCAGCAGTGGCCGCGAGCACCGCACTTATTACGTAACTTTTGCAAGAGCAAAACGTCATACGTCAACGTCGACGTATCATAAGGCTGCGTTTCCACTGACGCGGAGCTGGGCGGAGACGTGCGGAAGCGACCAATTACAATGGTTGAAATCCTCATCGCGCCACTCGTCTCGTCTGTGATTGGTCGCTTCCGCACGTCTCCGCCCAGCTCCGCGTCAGTGGAAACGCAGCCTAAAAGTCGGCAATAATCGTCGCTCGCTGTTTTTCAAATACGCTTATTTATAAAAAAAACCGACAACAACTTATAAATTTTGTATTGAAGACTTTGATGAAGAATACACTAGATTCCCGCAGCCTAATTGTGTAAGTGAATTCGGCAAAGGAAACAATCTGGTTCTTGCCCAAAAACACACACATACACAAAAAAGTTGAATCTTTATTCAACTTTTTTGTGTATGTGTGTGTTTTTGGGAAAGAACCAGATTGTTTCCGTTGCCTAATTTACTTACGCAATTAGGCTGCCGGTCAGCGCTTCAAAAACGGGCCGAAAAATATTCCTGTTCCAATAGGCCCTATTTCAAATTAGTATGGTCCAATCATCCCTGCCAACATGCGGACTATTCTGAAAGTACCTACTTCATACTATCAGCTAGATTAGTATAAGTTTACCTTGAGCTCGTGCGAGGTGTGCGGCGTCCTGGCATCGATGACGCGCAGCGTGGCGTCGGTAGTGGCGGCCAGCACTGCCGCCGACGGACCCGCCAGCGTGCGGACGATGCTGACAGGAGACTTCATACAGTCCAGCTGAATCACAGAAGAATCAAATTATTATAAGTTAACGGGTAGTATTTAAACGCAAATCAAAAAATATCCTTTTTCTACGCAATAAGATTCCGAATTCCCATCAAAATTACTGATTGCACAGCAAAATATTCAACTCAAAATATCACTAAACACACTACAATTTATTTTCGCAGCGTACAGCGACTTTTCGAATAAGTCGACGTAGCCCCGCTGCGCGGGGCTCCTATTTCTGTCTGCAGGGTCAAAAGTAACCTAACACGAACGAGATGACGGGAGCTGAGTTCGCTCGCTTTGCTCGCTCACTTCAGCTCCCGTCATCTCGTTCGAACCTAACCTGTCCGTGTCGGGGTGCCCTAAATTCCCGAGCTCGCTTCGCTCGCTCTTGGACTGATTCTTTGACCATAATTTATTCGTAGATCAACTAAAATAGACTATGAAATATGGAAAATTTGCTGTGCAGTCAGTATTTATGCTATGTATGTAGTATTTTTGTACAAAAATAAATTTAACAGTATTGCATTATGAGGCAAAAATTAATGTTATATTGATGTATAATTTCGTTTTATCTGCAGTTTGAGTTTTGTTAAACATTTAGTTTATTTGTAGTGAAGTAAGTTATTAGATGTAAATAAGAATATTCAATTCAATTCAATTCATTTATTTGTTCTCTCTTTACAATAATAGGTTACCTAAAAAATAACAATATTTTTAGATAATGCTATATTCCATCATTGTAAGAGACTGGTGCCTGAAGTAGGTTTTTGAAAAAGCCTGTGTTACAGGTCACCAGGGCCCCCCACAGCAAAACAATATAGTAAAAAGTTTAAAAACGATGTGAACATAATAAATTGTCTGTTGAAAGTTAAAAACAATATCAAAGGTTATAAAAACTTAAAATTAAAAAACTTAAAATTAATTGACAACTGTTCATACGAAACTGGTTATTTTGTAGTGTCCTGTATGTTGGTGTGTTAGAATGTATGTTGGAGTTTAAGAATGTATATTGGAGTATATGAATGTATGTTAGAGTGTTCGAGAGCGTAAAATCAGCCACGGGAGAAAGGAAAGAAGGAAATATATTTGAGAACTGTCAAAAGATTCTCAGTTTTTTGGTAATCAAGGGTTTTAAGAAATGTTTTAAGTGATTTGTGACAGTGGGAAATGGTTTTGGGATATAGATTAAGTGTAATATTTAATTTGTTGTACAAAAATTGACCAAGGAAGCAAAAGAATTTCTGAGGGAGTGAAGTTTTAAACTGCAATGAGAAGCAGATTCTTCCCTTACGACGTTGGTTATTTATTAATTTTGGGTCAAACTGTAGCTGGGAGTGCTTTTTAGCTACCGTAAGCAGGATAAACGTTTGTCTGACCGTAAGGATGTCCCATTCCTTGTATAAATCAAGAGTTGGAAAACGAAAAGGGAGACCAGCACCAACCTTAAGTATAGCGCGCTGTGCCCTCTCTACTTCGATAAGATGAGTTTTGGAGGCACCACCCCACGTTGTGATACAGTACTCAATTAACGATTGGCATAAAGCAAAGTAAACCATTTTAATGGTCTTTCGATCCGCAGTGTGTCTGATTTATTTGATATGCAATTTATAATATCCCTAAGTTAACTAGATCCTGCCAAGGTGTCAAAAGTACCTTATTATGTGTAATTTTCATCGAGATTCATTCAGCCTTTCTGCCGTGATTGAATAACACACATCCACCCAAACTTTCCCATCCCTATCACATATTATAAAATAAAGTCCCACGCCGCGTCTGTCTGTTCGTGATAAACTCAAAAACTACTGAACGAATTTTCATGCGGTTTTAACCAATAGACAGAGTGATTCTTGAGGAAGGTTGAGGTGTATAATATGTTAAGTTTTGTGTAAATTTGTTGAAAATGTCGGCAAAAGTCAAGCCGCCTGGGAGCTTTCATCGAAAACGCTGCCTAATCCCTTTGAGATATAACAAAAAAAATATGGTGGGCTATTCCTCTATTCTGTAGACCTTTCTGTATCTACGATCTATCTATCTTCTGAAAAAATGGTCACGTACAATGCGGTATTTGGAAAGCTATTTACATAGATGGATACAATATTAATCCTTATGAAATGAACATCCTAGGAGTTATCGCAAAATAAAAACTAACGCACGCGAAACTAAATTCAAGCGCGGGTGCTGATGTAATCCTACGACAGAAAATCATGTACGCGAACATGTAGGTGTACGTGTGTGCGAAGCCGGGGGGGGGGGGTTGATAGTTTATAATGTCGGAAAGGATATTGGTATAGAAAAAGGGAATTACATTTTGCGTCGACTCCAAGTAACGACTCTCATCTCATTCATCCCCATAAAAATTGGTTCCATAAAACTAAATTACCGTAACTTCCAAGCTTGAAACAAGAAAACGATAACCACAAAGTCATAATGGGTTTCAATATAAGCACAATAAGATACAAACCTGCGACACGATGCTCTCCATGAAAGGGTCCCATATATGCACGACGGAGTCAGTCGACACGGCCAGACGCAGCGACTCGAGGAACGTGAGCGATAGCACGCCCTTCTTGTGTCCCGTGTACGTCCAGTTGCATTGAGAGGTCGCGTTGCCGTCGCCCTGGGGATAATATATGAAACTAGCTGACCCGGCAAACTTTGTTTTGCCATAAAAAGACCAAACATTTATCTACCCTACCCTACCCTACCCTACCCTACACTACCCTACCCTACCCTACACTTCGTACCCTACCCTACGTACCCTACCCTACCTACCCTACCCTACCCTACCCATAAAATTGATATTTGACCTATTCTCAGACCTACTGAATATACATATAAAATTTCATCAAAATCGGTCAAGCCGTTTCGGAGGAGTTTGGCAACGAAAACTGTGACACGAGAATTTTATATATTAGATAATACATTATACGCGGCTTGCAGTAGGAGTTGCCTGGTAGAAATCGTCACGTAACGAAAAAGTGTTATGCTCCCTCTCGAGAAGTTCGTTTCCTTCCGGCGTCGTTCAGATATTATCGTTAAGCGCTGTCCGCCACACTTGTTTATATCATAATATGTAAGTTAGATGTTTGTTGGCATTCCACCAATTCGCACCAAGCGCTTCCAAACATCCTTCATAATGCGCACAGCGAATGAATGGAACTTACTACCTGCTTAGTGTTTCATGCATGCATTCAACCCGAATCTCTTCAAAGTTAGAGTGAACGGGCTTCTTCTGGGTAAGCTCACTCCATCGTCGACTCTGTCTCTGTCACCTCTGATCTAGACTAGAGACAAGAGTAACCCCATCACAAGGCGAAAAAAAAGATATCCCTTCCGCTTTGTACTATCGGGGAATTCTCTAAAATATTAACCAACCTGATTCCTCAAAGACCAGAGTTTGACAGTCTTGTCCTTAGACCCGCTCATGAAGCTGCTCTCATTGTCCAGACAATGTATGGATTTGACAGAATGTGTATGACCCACAAATGTCTGCAACTTGATCTGTTTGAGATTGAAGCGAGTCTCCTTGTCAGGGCGACCGATTTCATGTTCCCAGTATATCAGCCAATCACCGCGTAAATGTCTGCCAAAAGATTAAGTATTAAGTAATAGTAGTTTATGCAACGGTCATATAATAGTGGTTATTAAAACACGAGTGTGGGTTTATCACACGAGTGTTTTAATAACTAGTTATATATATGCTGCGCAGCTCGCGCATCCATATTTAAATTTGATGAAAATGCATGAAAATTCAGTTGCATGATATGACCCGAACATACATACATACGTACATTGCAAGTTAAATAAAAGCTTGTAAAAAAATATGGTCTGTTCAAAGGCTATCGAAATGTCATGTCATCCGTTACTTTTTGGCATTTTGACTATCGCCATCGCTGTCATCGAATAAGACTTATAAATCTGGAGTATCAGGTTTTGAGTAACTAAGTTAAGTACTACATTTTCGTCGACTTTTTTCGGCTGTACTAGTAGATCTCACTGCAAAAATCTACAAGTATTGTTTTTGATGTTTTTTTTTTAATCTACAAAAACCTGTTTGCAACCATATGTGACCAGGTAACCAGGTATCAAGTAGTATCAACCAGGTATTCATAAAAATTAAGTTTAATCAAATTCCCAGATTCCTGCAGTCGGATCTTAGGCTATAGTCATCTGCGACATCTCTACACCCGTATTTATAAACAAGTAAAAGTAATTACTTGAGTAAAAGTAGTTACATAAGTAAGGACTTGTATTCTATAGATAAGTAATTGATCGAAGTTAGAACTGTCAAAAGTTAGAATTCTTAGCCAAGTAATAGTCACCATTTCCTTTACTTAAGCAATACTTTGTGGTTATTTTAGATAAAATTTGGAGACAATGGATAGCATCGAAGCGGTATTCTAATTTTCTGTTGTAGACAACATAAATTATAATATATTAGAGGAGATAGAAGTTTCTGAAACTAGAAACGTTGATGTGGATCCATTTCATTACTATTCGGAAGATTGTTTTAAAAAGAGATTTCGTTTCTCCAAAAGTATTGTGATAGTAGTTGTGAATGAAGTAGTCATTTTACCGAGATTACCGACTCTTTACAATCGGAGACACAAAGGGCTTCCTATAAGTTCACTGTATCAGTTGACGTTTTTTGTCTTTACGTTTTTATGTTTTTTTTTTTCCATGAATGCTTCTTTTTTAAAGCATTCTTAGCGTTTGTTTGTTTGCAGGTTAAATAGTATCATATGTTTGTATGATATTTAAAAATAAATTCTTTCAAGTGTATAAATAGGTAGTTCTTGTTAATTAGGTATTTTAAACTAAGTAAATTTATATATTGGTAATAATATTGTTAAATCCTTTTCCAAACTCGAGAACGGTTTTTCCTGTCTACTTCAGTCATATTTAGAAATTGACGTGATTTATGGAAAGATATTCAAAGAAAAATTCAACTCGCCGCCAAACGGTTTTGATTTCGGAATTCGTTTACGATATTTTTTGACAGAAATAAATGTATAATCTTTCAAAATAAAAAAATCACGTGTCGGCATATAATCCATGTGTAAAAAGTAAACATTTACATTTAGCAGGGTTATATCTTGTCAATCGTTTTGTTTCTCCAAGCATTTTTTATTTTTGTACAACTAATAAAAATTAAAATGATTTACTTTTTACAATTAAAACTACTGTATACAACGCTATTGCTATTATAAATATAAAAGAAAGTAATATCAAAGATATTATTGCATGATTTTAAAAGTAATCTAGACCTTACGTTTGCCTTTTCACGAAACGAAACGCAGTCCCGAAGTGTTGCCACACAGAAAAAACCACCAAACTTCGAGTCTTACTTGGGCAATTGCTCAAGTAAGTAACGTGTGTTACTCAACTAAAGAATGAGAATTTGGAATTAAGAATTCTAACCTTAAGTAATGACTTAATCAAGAAATTACTTAGCAACAAGTAATTACTTCTTTATAAATACGGGTGTAAGAATTCATAGCAGTAACGAAGAAGCTTACCTATTACTCTTAATCCCGTTATCCGTCTTGTACGCCACAACATCGAACCCGTGCCCCTGCGCACCATTTCCCACATCACACGCATCACTAGCGACATCTATCCTGTTCCCCACAAGAGTCACGTTCGAGCCGAAACTATTCGAGCTCGAAATATGGTCCATGACGACTTCGGGCTTGGCTGAAGATAATTCCTTTCGGTTTAGTGGCTCGTCGCTGAATGAGGGTTGCACTCGCTTGTCGAGACGGATTTGGAGAGGGGAACTGTGAAGACAAATTGATAAACTGTATCTCTATCTCTTCTCAAAATGGTGAAGGAAAACATTGTGAGGAAACTGGCATGTCCTAGAACCAAAAATTTAAAGACATGTGGCATCTACCAATCCGCAGTAGGCCCGCGTAGTGGATTATATCTCATTCCGGTTCCTTCACAGTTTTGATAACGTTGGTTAGGTTACGTTTGCTACGGGGTCCCAGCGCTAACAAAGAAAATTTGCTTCAAATAAATGTCACTAGATGGGGCGATATGCATCGATTTGTTATTGAATTGTATGTAAAATTAACATTTTCTAGAATTGATCATAAACATTGTATGTTTTTGTTTAATCAACTCTCCTAAACACAAAATTATGGAATATTGGGCTCTGAAATCACATTGCAAAGATTTTTGAACGGGTCATAAAAAATTTGATTCCAATAGATGACGCGGTTTTAAATTTCTGAGGCATCCACTCGATTTTTTTAATTTGTATTGTAACACATTTTGATACAATGACACTGTAAAAACATAAAAAAAATACGATAAAACAAATCGTCACTGTATTTAAAGAAAAAAATAGTCACCAGAAAACCATTTTACTTGCAAGTCGCTGGTTCGAACGCGATCGAAGTGCTTATGAAAATAATCATCTTAATCAGACGAAAAAAGCTAGTTACGTCAGCACGGTGTCTTTGTATAGGATGAGGCATCTGTATGCTAGTATTATTTTATCTGTGGGTTAGCATAGCATTATAGTACACAAATAAAGATATGAGTCTGTATCTTACCTAATACAATGATTCTGTTCGTACTTCATACAAAGCACGCGAATGGTGTCCATATTCTTGAGACACCGTTCCATTGTTTCTGATCCTATAAACTTTGCGAAGGTCGTGTATGCGCGGTATGCCAGCTCCTCATCGAATACCATCAGGAGTTCCTCTTGAGCCTGGAATTAGAATACTGATGAAAAATGGGCTGTTCATAAGATGGGCACGGGGTCTCAGCGCGAACAAAGAAATTTTGGTTCAAATAAATGTCACTAGATGGCACGATATGCATCGAGTTGTTATTGAATTTTGTGTAAAATAAACATTTTCTAGAAATGATAATAAAAAAAATATTTTCTTCTTTAATCAACTCTCCTAAGCTCAAAATTATGAAATTATTATTATTACTTAATATAGGCTAAAAAAAAAAACGTTTCCTCCTGTGACTTCGATCATTTAATATTCATTCAAATAGATGGCACTGTTTTAATTGTTTATGTACTCCACTCGATTTTAATTGTAACTCATTTTGTAAAAACTTACAAAAATACTATAAAACAAACCGTCACTGTATTTGAAGAAAAAAGTATTCACGAATTGAGTAAACCCTTTTACTTGCAAGTCACTACTAATGCCATCTATCGCTTGGGACGGAACGAACCGCGAACGATGTACTTTTAGTAAAATAGTACGTTAGTCCGTCACACATTTTCTATCTATGAGATGAGGCATCTGTATTCCAGTATTATAATATCTGTGACGTACCGTAAGTCTCGTAGTATCATGTGGATGTTCGCAGATGTCGGGCGGTGTGCAGGCGAGGTCGGGTAAGTCCGCGCGAACTACGCGCCCATCTTGGACGCGCCATTCGGCTGTAGTGCCGTCCCGACACAGCTCCAGGAAACCTTCCGGCTTTGAGTCTATTGATTCTTGGTCTGATAACTGCAGTCAACAAAATGTGGAAATATGACGTTAAACAATTACAAACTCCTGATCTTTCCGATTTGTATAAAATATGGAAACTAGTAAGGGTAGTTGACAAAAAAATATCTATTTGG
The DNA here is from genome assembly GCA_949775005.1 of Orthosia gothica. Taxonomy (NCBI): domain Eukaryota; kingdom Metazoa; phylum Arthropoda; class Insecta; order Lepidoptera; family Noctuidae; genus Orthosia; species Orthosia gothica. The sequence continues at coordinate 16,974,790 of OX459034.1, read as the reverse complement.
TTCGTCAGTTAGATAACCTTAAAATATTGGATAAGTATTTTTCTTTTGCCACTTAAAGATAGTGACACTTTATTCTGACAAAGTGACGTCACAAGCCCCCACTCCTGAACTTTGATGCGCTTTATCTTTGTCAATTTAATTAATTTGATAAAGCAAAAAATATGGTTTCAATATTATTTGATAAGGCTAAATAATAACAGCCGCACTGGTCGATCATCAAGGTTAAGCAACGCTTGACGAGGTCGGTCCGTCGATGGGTGACCATTTCAACATACCGAGTTTCCTCGTGCCTCGCAATGCACGTTAAGCCGTTGGTCCCGGCTGTCATTTGAAGATCTTTGACAGTCGTTTCGGGTAGTCAAAAGCTTGAGATCAGACACCAGTTTTACCAAGGGGTACCGTGTTACCCTGTTGCTGGGTTGCGGAGGTCAGATAGGCAGTCGCTCCAAGCAAAACACTGGTACTCAGCTAAATCCGGTAAGACTGGAAGCCGACCCCAATATAGTTGGGAAAAGGCTAGGCAGATTGAATCTCACCGACGGACAAAATAGAATTATCATTTTCCTACCAAGGAAACATTCCTATTTAAAATATATTAAAAAATGAGTTTTATCCCTCACCTTTTCTGGTGTACTTTCTTCTTGTTTCGGCCAGTTTTCGGTTTTACCATTCGCTTTATCGAAGGCCAAGAAAAATCTGCAACAAATGTGCATTTAGTCTGATTGTCCGGTTAATGTTGAATATTAATTATTTTAAAGATGTTACTTCAGATACTTGGTATTAAATAAAAACCTTCTTTAACACATTAGAAATACCAAAACTTGAGGGTACTGGGTAGACCAAGTACTGGTCCAGCTTACGACCTGATGTGCGAGTCCCGTAAAAATTTTAAAGGCCGGCTAAAATGGTGTCCAACTAGTGGACCAAATTAGAATGGACGTAATAGCTAAACAAAGAGCCGAAAAAGATTTCACAAAATTTTGGAAGTCCACTAGTAAGCTTGATGTTATACCTGGCCTCCCTGCGAATGTTGAGGGCCGAAATGACCCGAGGGATATCGCTAATTTATTCATGGGGCACTTTAAAGTACGCTCTCCTCTGGGTCCTTCGACCACTATGCCAGATGGTGGGCCCACCGTGGCAGGCGAGGAACCCTTACTTAAATTTGCAGCGAAGCAACTTAAAAAAGAGATAAATAGTATGCGTAGAGGTAAATCTCCTGAGCCTGCAGTCTCGACATAGCTAACGATCGTTACGTTAAGTAACATTCGTTAACTCTTACCACAAAATAGTAAGTATACAGAAGGGCCACTCCCGCCGTTTGGAAAATTGACAGCTAAACTTGACAGATTCACTAGGGTTGCTACTATATTGATTCCGAATTAAAAAAAAAAAGGGTAGGTTGCCCAAGTTACAAACATAAATACATAGATTCGTCTAAACATACATCATATCATGCTTACATGCCTTAGTCTACCCTAGACAGGGCATCAAATATCCATTTAATATCACGAACACTACAACCCTAGTGAATCTGTCAAGTTTAGCTGTCAATTTTCCAAACGGCGGGAGTGGCCCTTCTGTAAACTTACTATTTTGTGGTAAGAGTTAACGAATGTTACTTAACGTAACGATCGTTAGCTATGTCGAGACTGCAGGCCCTGGCCATGATGGGCTCAGTATTGAGCACTTAAAACATGATGGCTTACACGTGCCGAGGGTTCTGTCCATGTTCTTCAATATGTGCATTAGTCATTCATACTTACCGGATGATTTGATGAAAACTAGATGACCTTATAAGTCTAGGCTTCTGCTTCTGGGATAAAATAGATGCTGAAGGCGGAAAACTGGGTGTTGTGATGAAACTTAGGAGAGGCCCATGTCCAGCATTAAACTGCCGTGAAACTCACCTTTGTAAAGCCGGCACACACAGATGTCTCCTAGTCATCTCCGGCCCTATCCTTAGAGCTAAGACATGGAGAGCATCCAACAGCTTCCGAGTCAGAGAACATCGCGCCGCCGCGCCGCTCGGGTACGAGCAACGCGAGGTGGAGGCCAACCGGAGAGCTGGTTGGAGAATCGTTTTTAGGAATGTGTCCTGGAAAAGAATAATAAGTTACTCTTGGCACGGGCACCCAACGCGAAGAAAGAAAATTTGGTTCATATAAATTGCACTAGATGGCGTGATAAGCTTCGATTTGTTATTGTATTTTGTGAAATATTAAGATTTTCTAGTGACAACAATATTCTTGTTTAATTAACTCTCCTAACCACAAAATTAAGGAATATTGGGCTCTTAATTCACATTTCAAAGATAAGATGGCGCGATGATTCCAATAGATGGCGCGATTTTAAATTTCTGAAGCATCTACTCGATTTTATTTGTTTTGTAACACATATTGGTACAAAGAAATTGTAAAAATGTGCAAAAAAATACTATAAAAAAAATTTCACTGTATTTAAAAAACGAAGTAAGTATACACGAACCGAGTAAACCCTTTTACTTGCAAGTCGCTTCTAACACCACCTATATCCGTGGAATGGAACCGAACGCGAACGATGTTCTTAGAAATATAATCATCTTAATCAGACGAAAAACGCTAGTTACGTCGGCACGGTTTCTTTGTATGCGAGGAGGCAGCTTTACGCTAGTATTATATTATCTGTGCTCATGGAGTCTCAGGAGCATTCGCTTTGTACAGTGTACGCGATCAAAAAATCTTAGAGCCAAAACTTGTGCGATTTTAACTATATCGAGATCAGGGAAAAAAGAAAAAAATGGCATAGCTGTCTCTTTCTCACAGTAGAATCATGAAGTTTTGAGTAGAGCCCCTGTTATTGCTGGCAAGAGCTTTGTAGTAAAATTGGGTGGGTTTCAAGAATTTGTTGCTCCCACCCTTTTTACCCGACTGCCGAAGGAGGGTAATGTGTTTATCAGTCTATGTATGTATGTAAGTATGTATGTATGTATGTTTGTTGCTATATGGCGTTCCAGAGACCAAACGCGTTGGCCGATTTTGATGATTCATACGTCAATCGATGCGTCTTAACCCTGCGAGTGTCATAGGCTACATTAAAATTGAATAATAGAAAAATGGCGGATTTTGGGTAACATATTGTGGGCGCCCAAATTTTTTTTTTTCTTCCAATCCCATCGTGTGGAGTATCAAAATAAAGGGTTTTAAGAAGTGATTTCAAAAATATATAACACTCATATGTTTAAATGTATCTAATTCGAAAAAAACTAAGTAAAAAGTTATAAATAAAAAAACTTAATTAAAAAAATCAAAAAACCCGACTGCTTCAAAAGCGAACTAAAAAGTCGTAAACAAGGAAAAAATCATGCTGTGCAGTCGGAGGATTTATTTATTTATTTATTTATTAGGTTAACCAACAATTGTTTACACACATAAAAATACATTGCGATTGACAGATATACATTTGCAAGTGTAACAATCACTTATAGGCTAACACCGCATGTACAGTAAACGGTTCAAATACACAAAATAAATATTTTATCTTAAGATTAGGTTAGTTTTAGTATAACATTCAAATTCGCCAAAAACATATCCACATCAAAACTGCAAACACAAATTCAAATCCCGAACAATAAAAGTGCCGATAAATTATATTATTATTAAAAAAAGAATAAACATTAATTAAAATCATCATATTTAAATAAATAAAAATTGTATAATTCATTAATTATTTAAGTTTAAGTTTGGTATAATAAATTAAATCAAATGAAACTTGAATTCAACACTGTGCTGGATGAATCAAGTTTTTGTGAGTGAATCATTTACAATTACTCTAATAATTTTATTAATACTGTCCAGGTTTATATCCACTAGATCACTGCAGCTATTGAAAACTTTACATAATCTTGGTATAGGTGAGTTTGTGCCAAGTACAGTCCTTCGTAGTGGTGGGCATAGTGGTGTAATGGTATTTCTCGGATATCTTGATGGAGCATGGAATCCAAGACTCAATAGTTTAGAGCAATCAATTTGATTTCTTAATATTTTGTACAAAAATATGGCGTCGGTGACCCGTCTGCGTGTGGATAGAGTATGCATTCTGAAATGACGCAGGCGGGATTTGTAGGAGGATAGCTGCTTGGATTTCATTTCACAAAAAGCCAGATGCCACACAAAACGTTTCTGCACTCGTTCTAACCGCAGCATATGAGTGGCATAGTGAGGTCTCCATACAACGCTGCAATACTCCAAGATACTTCGCACGAGACTATTGTACAACATTATTTTGGTGTTGCTTTTACGAAAACCCTTAGTATTACGAAGCAAGAAGCCTAACATTTTAGATGATTTATTAATAATGTGTTCAATGTGAGGTATAAAGCTTACTTTCCTATCGAAGAGTACTCCTAGGTCCTTGATTATTTCAAGTTCTTTTAATTTAACTTGGTTTATGGAGTATTCCGTACTTATATAGTTATTTTTTCTCGTAAATTTAACGTGATAACATTTGTCAGAGTTCAGTTGCATTCCATTATTTTGACACCATTCAATTACTCTGTTAAGGTCGTTCTGAAGAAGCTCGTTATCTTTTGGGGACTCAATCATGCGCGCAAACTTCAAATCATCGGCATATAAAAAGGGTTCCGAATAACGGAAGCATCGGGGAAGGTCATTGATAAATATATTAAACAATATCGGAGCCAAATGCGATCCTTGAGGAGCGCCAGAGGTTATTATATATTCTGCCGATTTAAATCCGTTCACAACGACGTAGAATTCGCGTTCGATTAAATATGATTTGAACCATTCCAGCAAAGACCCTGATACACCGTAAGCTGCAAGTTTGTAGATTAGTATGGCATGTGACATTCTGTCAAATGCCTTACTGAAGTCCGTATATATTACGTCAAATTGTTTATTTTTATCTACTGCCTGAATTAGTGACTCCGTGAAAGTTGCTAAGTTCGTAGTTGTAGATCTCGCAGTTACAAAACCATGTTGGTGGTCACTTAGGTAGATCTTAAAATGATGCTGGATGTATGGACAAACAATAGATTCAAAAATCTTTGCAAAAGCGGATAGTATTGAAATAGGCCTGTAGTTGGAAATGGCATCTTTGCTATCTGACTTGTACACTGGCACCACTTTCGCTTTTTTCCATTCTTGCGGAAAAGTCCCTGAGGCTAGTGACGTATTAAAAATAATCAATAAAGGAGAAACCAGGGCTGTTGCGCAGGAAGAAATGAATATAGGTGGGATGCCATCAGGTCCTGGACCCTTGGTAATATTAATTGTTTTAAGCTTCTTAAGCAAACAGTCGCGATCGATTAGCGGGGTATTCAAACACTGACTATTACCAAGTAGATTTTCTAGAAACTTTGTCTTGCAATTCATTTCTTTATTACTGTCAGATGTGTATACGGACGAGAAGTAATTGGCGAAAAGATTGCAGATTTCAGATCCATTAGATGTTACAATCTGTCCGTCAGTCATAGTCTGTGGGTAAGCACTAGATCCACCTCGTTTAGCTTTTATATAACTCCAAAATAGCTTAGGATTCTCTTTAATGCCTTGTTCTAAATTCTTAAGATAATCATTATATAACTGCATAGCTAATTTTTCACATCGTTTGGAAATTAAATTCAATTCAATTTTATCCATGGGATTATTATATTTTTTATAGCGTATTCTCAACTTATTTTTTTCCTTTAATGATTTAATTATTGTTTTGTTAAACCATGGTGGAAAACCAGAGTTTTTTTGTTTTCTTTCTGGCACAAATTTTTTAATTGCTTCATATAAATGTTTGTAAAGTATTGTTAGCATGCTATTTACGTTATCGCTATTTTCAAAAAGTCCATTCCAGTCTTGCTCATTAAGATAATTATTAATTTCTTTATAGTTTGCTTTATAAAAGTTAGGTCTACAATTTGAGTTGTTATATGGCAGATTATGATTCTTTACCAATGACAGAGTTATGTCTAGGGGGGGGTGGAGTTTATCGACAACCGTTAGAGAAGAGTTGGATTCGTTTACTGAACATGAGGGCACTGAAGACAGTACCAGGTCCAGTATACGCCCAGAATAGTTTTTTACGTAATTACACTGTACTAGCTGACTTACATTTACGAAATCCACTAGAATTTGGCTAGCTTTAGGCAAAGAATCATTTATTGAGTTTAGGTCCCAACCGATTTTAGCTTGGTTAAAGTCTCCTACAATACAAGTAGAAATATTTGTTGAGTCAACAACTCTATTGCAGTGCTCAACAAAATGTTCAACAGTTGCCGGACTCACAGGTGGAGGAAGGTAAATCGCGCATAGTGCTATTTTATGAGATTTTTGAGATGGTGATATATCAATGGTTACCCAGAGATCCTCACAATTACTTTGCCAGTGTTCAATACGTGATGAGTTAATTTGTTTATTAACTGCAATTAACACTCCACCACCGTCCTTACCACTCTGAAAGCCAGTTGTTTCCCTATCTCTCCTGTACACTTCATAACGATCATCAAATAATTCACTGCTTAGTACGCTACTATTTAACCAGGTTTCTGTTAATATTATTATATCATAATTCATACAACACAGATTACAGTAAAAAAGTTTAGTTTTCGTTCGCAATCCTCTACAATTTTGGTAATAAATTAAAATATCTTTGAATTTTATAAAAGTTAGACCTATAACATGCATTAATTTTAATAAGAAGAAAAATATACTCTTTATACTTATACTATACTATTTTACTCAGGCTACTTTTGCTCTTGATTAGGATGTATGCAGCGCCATCGTTTTTTCTCACAAATATTCGGCCGTTTCTGACCCACACGTACTTGTAGCTCATCTCCTTGGCTTTGATCCTAGTGGCTGCGTGAAGAGCTCTATTGGTTGGTGATAGATGTTCCGCAACGTACACCGGAGATTTTGGTCCTGCGTATCCAAGATGGGTACAATTTAGCTTTTCTTGCGGGTTTGATTGATTGTACTTTATAGTTGCAGCCAGTAGTTGATCTCGTAGTCTTGGTGATGCCAACTGAACTATTATCGAGCGAGGACGAGCGCTGGATGTATTGGACTTAGCGATTCGTGTGCAGTGTGAGATGTCTTTATCATTTATCTCACACTTTACCACACGCGCAAGTTGTGTAATTATGTTATATACGTTTTCATTTTTATTTTCGGGTACACATTGCACTTCTAAATTATTAGATCGGGACTGCTGCTCCAAGTTGACAAGTCTCTCGTTTATATCTTCAATTGTGGTCTTGAGTTCTATATTTTCTAATTCAATTTTTTTGACTCTCTCATTTGAAGACTCTTGTGCTTTTTTTATGTCTTCAAATTTTATATTAATAAAGGACATTGAATCTCGAATTCCTTGCATTTCCTTCTTTAATGGTTCTAGCTCTTGGTTGATCGTGCTAATAATAGTTTCGTTTATCTTTAATAACATCTCGCTAAATTCTTCTTTTATTATTCGCGGTATTAGGATACATATTCGCGGGCTGGCTGACCAAAATCTGGTGTATCCTCCGCCTGCACAGCATTTTTTCCTTGTTTACGACTTTTTAGTTCGCTTTTGAAGCAGTCGGGTTTTTTGATTTTTTGAATTAAGTTTTTTTTTATAAAATATTTGGTTGATACCCAAACTAAACAGCTGGATAGCTAATACGGAGTTACAAATATAATTTTTTTGTCTTTCGGCTCGCGCTTGACCACTATCTCACCTGATTATAAGCGATGATGTGGTCAACGGTGAAGAACGCATAATATAAATGTTTCCAAAACGTTACGTCTGGCAGTCCGATGATGAAACGGGCTAGGCGGAATTAGATAATGCAATTCCATCGAACACTCCCCGAAATGTTACCGATAAAAACCGACAAGCTAGCAATTCGGCGACGATGTTTAAGGCAATTGTCGTAAATTATTGTGCCGTTTTTTTTATTTAACCGAAATTTAAAAATTTAACTGCCATCGTTGCATTCAAGTACCTATCGTAACATTTTATCCACTCGAGTCATTAAAAAAGATTCCTGCTTTGAACCTTACAATCAGCGTAAGGCCATATGTACCAGTTATCTGGCATTTTAATTAACTAGACCTATTTAGCGCAGCCGTGTGGCACACTTTCTTATCTCTCATGTTTTTATTTTATTTTTGAATTTTCTTTTGTCCAAAATAATAGTGGACACGTATTTTTTGCTTTAACAAATCAATAAAAAATTTACAAAGTTAAAGCGCATCAAAGTTCAGGAGTGGGGGCTTGTGACGTCACTAAGGCAGTATAAAGTGTTCTTTGTTTACGTGTCAAAAAGAAAAATACGTGTCCAATATTTTTTATTAATCTACCTGACGGAGAAAAAACTAATTTTCAGTAAACTACCCTATTGGTGGGTGCTAAGTTTGTGCTAAATTATTTTCTTTATGAATGCATAGATTGGTTAACGGGGTACCTGTAGCTGCTCCATAAGTTTAACATCGGACATATGCGGCAGTAGGTACTTGACGAGCTGCAGACACGCGACCACCCCGCCCTCTAGCGGGGTGGACAAGCGGCGCCGACACGACGCGATCAGCTCACCCATGTGTGGCAGGTACTGGAATATTATCAGCTGTTCGCCGTACATCGCTGGAAGGAAGATAAGGAAACATTGCTAATATTAAATTTGGAAGACTTTTGCTCTTAAATTACGTAAAATTTCGATTTCTTATCTCGCTCACACTTCGTAAAATGACTCTCTCCGTCTCTATCGAACTAGAAACGGAGTTTAGCAAAGCTTTAGGTAAGCTAAAGTCATTTTAAGGAAGTATGGACATTTTGTGTAAAAACTGAGACTATTTACAAAAAAAAACTTGACCAATTATTGAAAACGTAATCTAGCAAGTGTTACACCATTTTTGAATCCTTATTAAATGCGCCAATTTTTCATGTTACTTGCCAAACTAGCGTAGTACATTTTTTTTTCAGTACAGTCAGTTAAAGTTGGGCGAAATAGTAAATTTGAATAATTTGGTTTTGAAAAAGTTTAATTTTCTTCCAAGTAGGAGGAGTTGGCTTTGAATTTTAGGCAAAAATCTACACAAGCATTATTCAAGATTACATAATAATAAAAAAATTAGATAAATTATGGGATTTGTAGCAATTGGAGTTAAAGAACCATTACAGGGATTGATTTTTTTAGTAAATTATTAAAGTGACCATAAATTTTTAAAAACATGAGATAGATTTTTTTTCGTATTTTTCTGAGAACTGTTATAACTTGGTCTATCACCCATTTACGGCTTGACGTCGATTTCTGGGACACCCTGTATACAAGTAAAATTTCAAAATTTAAAAACCCCCGGCACATTTATCTTGCGAAATCACCCCGATTCAAACAGCAAAACGCCCATAACTTTTGAACGGCTGAACCGATTTTATTCAAACTTAGCTAAGAACACTCTCGACATAATCACCTTTCAAACAAAAAAAAACTAAATTAAAATCGGTTCATTTGTTTAGGCGCTATGATGCCACACAGACAGACACACAGATACAGACACACAGATACACAGCAACACACGTGAAACTTATAACACCCCTCTTTTTCCGGCGGGGGTTAAAAAAAGTCCTCTGTGGCCGCAACTGGCAGCTCCAAATACGAAATCTTATGATATTTTTTTTCTTTTTTTTTTTTTAAACGTTGCCCCACACTAGGCATTTCTTCCTGTATCGTGGGTGCGTTTACAAACATATAAACTCACATACACAACACCCAGAGCCGGAACAACTATCTGTAGGTCATACAAATATTTGTTCCGTGCGGGAATCGAACCCGCGACACGCAGCGCTGCAGTCAATCGCTCAACCACTGCGCCAACCGTGCGCCTGAAATACTGATTAACTTCTTCTTACTTAATAAAAATCTGAATTGAAAACAGAATCAGTTTGAATTCTGTTCATTGTTTTCGAACCGTATTTTATTTCCTAGGGGCAATTTATACATCCAATTTTAAAGAAAGATCTACTCACCAACAATAGATGTGAGGCATTTGATGACCTTCATAGCGTTCCTATCACCAACCACTCTGCTGTTCACAATAGAGATCTCATCAAACTCATCCTTGTCGTCACTATCCCACGGCGCGAGGTTATCCTTCCCAATATAACATAACGTCAGCATCTTCAACAAATTCCTCGTGATATACCTACAAGTAAGTACTGGGCCTAGTCTATGAGCCAACCAGATCAAACTCTCCGAACTCATATCAGAAATTTTAGAGGAATTTGGATCTTTAAACCCTACAAAATCTTCCTCGTTCATACTTTGCGACCCTTTGGAGGAAGAGTCCTGCTGCTTTCCAAGATCTAAATTTATCTGTGGAGTTTGCGATTTCCTTCTTAACTCCACCTCTCCAAAATCATCTTCTTCGGCAAAATGCAAGTAACTTGTGAACATCGGTTTGACCGGTATTTCTATGATCGGGGAAGTTGGCTTGTTTGAGGGTGTTACTGCATCGTAATTTTGATCCTTATTGACTAGGAAGTTAAGTTCTTTTTGCGTTGTGTTGTTCGGGGTGAAACATTTAGCGGATATTGGAGATACATGGTCTATGGACGGTGAAGGAGTATGGAGGTTATTCTCTTGTGTAGTGTTAGAGTTATACGAGTCTATGGATTCAGCAGGAGACTTGCTTCTACTGCTTCTACTTGGAAGTCTATCCTTATCAGTTTCAAAGTGAAATAATTCACTCTCACTCTTATTATCACTGTCTTTTTCCTTTAAAACTTCATTTGTATCCGTTTTTTCAACGCTTGGTGTTGTCACATGCTCCGACCCGTATGACGTATCAGGAGAAAATATATCTGTGTTACTGGATAGGGCATTTTTCACGTTGTCATCGGAATACCTTGGCTTCTTGTTTGACAAAGCTTTATTGTGACATAAATGGCCTGGCGATCCAACTTCCTCATTCACATCTTTGTAACCACCGACTGCTTCGACAAGATGTTGAGTGAAATGGTCTAGAAAACACTGAAGACCTAATCTGACCATTAGTTGAAGAAGGAATATATTGTGATAGAGTTTGACAAACTTCTGCTTATTTGACACTCCTCCAGATAGGGATAGACTGTCGATATCCGTCAACTTATGCTGGTCAGGTTTATCGACTGCAAAGTCATCATCTTCATAGAGATTTAGTACATGTTTGAGTAACTTCTTTTTCGTCTCAGCTGGCCCTAAAGCTTTGCTGACGGTATCAAATAAATACCACGCAGCTAATACTGATGTATCTTTGTTTCGTAACAATTCTATGTAGTGAGACAAAAATATGTCTAGCACATCAAATTGATTGTAACAATTCACTTGGTTTAGTAATACTTCTAAGTGTGTTGCACAAGCTTGAATTTTTCCTTCAGCGATTTTCTGATTGAAATAAAGTTTAGTTTTATCAACGTTTTGGTACTTTTCGCATTGTACCCCATCACACTCATACATATAGAGAATGTTTAACTCAGTACTCGTAAGCTCATATTCATGTAAGGTATTTAGTAACTTGTATAATATGTTAAAACTCTGCGGGAACGGTATTAAGTGTTGCATCAGTAAAGGTTGTAGTAATTGCGCAGGAGTTGGAGCTGGCAACCCTTTATCTGTGACTAAAATCTTTTTTAGCGGTTCCTCCTTTTTGGGAGTCAGTTCGCTCTTGTAGCTCAAGGTGGGCGGTTGGACGTTAAGGAGTAGGCATGCTACATAGCTAACACTTCTTGGTAACGCATTGTAGTTATGTTTTAAAACTGTCCGGCAGTTGTTGTATCGTTCTAAGAAATTATCGCTTGTCGTTCTAAGCGGACGCATGTATGTGTGTAGAAAAATTTCCACAATCAAGCATCCTATTACCAACATGTCTTGCCTTCGACTTTCCGTCACAAATTGCTTGTAAATAGCAGCATCAGTCGTATACCTCGTATTGAAAGACCTATTCTTTCTCTCCTTCAATACGCTTTCTAAGTGCGCATCCTGTGTGAATTTCTTCAAATAACTTTGATCGTACGACGCTAAGAACATGTGATTTGTGAAGGCAGTATCATCAGATCCTTCCTTGTTAGTAACTGTGCTATCCTGCCTCATATCTTGCTGTAACGGATACAGGTTCAAAGTGGTAACATTTTCTTTATGTTTCTCCTTGTCTTCCGCTTTGGTAAAGAAGCATTTCGTTCGGAAATTATCCAAGGATTCTATAGCTTGTATTGAAGCTACTGGGTTGAATTCCTTCGGTAGATATATAACTCCCTTCCCAAGTTCTGACCGTTGGACCCTGTAGTGTCGGGAATGGGAGGATGCCCTGCCTTCCGAAGGGGTTGCCTGGGAGTCTTCAAGACCTTGGCTCTTGGACAAGGAGCGAGCTCTGCTGGTGCTCTTGTGGCGAGACCTGACCCGCTGAGGGGGGACGTTGAGTCGTGAGACGTGTTGTGGAAGGCTGGTGGATTCTTCTTCATCATCAGAAACTTCGTCTGAACTGTCGCGAAGAGATTTTTCTGAGAACAATGTAAAATGCAATAGTTATTACGTCAAAAAATTGAGAAATAGTCACATTAGATGTTTCCAAACACAAAAACAACAAACAAACAAACTTCAAACCATTTTTTCCTGGTCAAACGAAAACATAAAATAATTCCTGATCGAGATATACGAACAAAAGGAAGCATTTGAAGCAGAAGAAATATCTTTTGTCGAGATATACGAATGCGAACAAAAATTTACTAAGCAGCTCTGTTTTAATGTGTTAAAAATAAGGTTTTTTTTTTTTTTTTTAATTATAGGCTCGCGCTTGACCTCTAAAGGTAACTAAGTTGATACTCTTAAGGAGCGTCCTCACTGGGAGCATTCGTTCGTGAGCATTTGTAAACAAGCATTCGCGTTCGTGCAAAACTATGAACGTTCGAGTCGAACATTCCCTTGCGAGCTTGGAGCATTCGAATACGATCTCGTTAAATGTTCATTTCAAAATGTCGAATAGAGCAGATGTGGCTGCATCATTTTTGTTTTTTTTTATTGACCTCCGAGGTCACAAACACTTAAGATCAAGAAACTGTTCCATGCTTTACAAATGGGCAGTAATATTCCTACATAAATACTCATTCATTTCATCATCTGAGTACTCGCTTTCGAGCGTTTTATTTACGAGAACATTCGAATGCGAGCCGTTTCCGCGAAAATCGTTGCGACGTCCACACTGGCCGAAGTTCGCACGTACGTCCACACCACTCGAATATATCGAAAATACACAATATAAATATAATCGAAAATAATAATAATCGAAAATACACAAGTACCTCCTTAAAACATTTTGTCAAGGTCTCATTATAGATAAGATAAGTTAAGAAATTTCATTTGTTTAGTAGTAAAGAATATATGTTATTATTATTTACAAAAAAAGGAGCTACGTCTGCCAACAAACTGCTTTGCAGTTTGGCAGAGGTAATATTTAAATTGTAACAACTTTTTTCTGTGAATAAACACTTTTTCATTTTTTTTTCATTTTTTAGGGTTCCGTAGCCAAATGGCAAAAAACGGAACCCTTATAGATTCGTCATGTCTGTCTGTCTGTCTGTCTGTCTGTCTGTCCGTCCGTATGTCACAGCCACTTTATTCTGAAACTATAAGAACTATGCTGTTGAAACTTGGTAAGTATATGTATTCTGTGAACCGCATTAAGATTTTCACACAAAAATAAAAATAAAACAATACATTTTGGGGGTTCCCATACTTGAAACTAAAACTAAAAATATTTTTTTTCATCAGACCCATACGTGTGGGGTATCTATGGATAGGTCTTCAAAAATGATATTGAGGTTTCTAATATCATTTTTTTCTAAACTGAATAGTTTGCGCGAGAGACTCTGCCAAAGTGGTAAAATGTGTGTCCCCCCCCCCTGTAACTTCTAAAATAAGAGAATGATAAAACTAAAAAAAATATATGATGTACATTACTATGTAAACTTCGCGCAGATTATTCTACTATCGACCATATTCACGTAGTCAAACAGATCATCGAAAAACTCAATGAATATGGTCAACACTATCACATGGCATTTGTTGATTATAATAAGGCTTTCGATTCTCTTAGTCATAAATATATCTGGAAGACGCTAGAAAACCAGGGCGTAGAAAGCAAATATATAAAAATCATTAAAGAAATATACAAGAACTCTACAGCAAAGATCCAACTAGAACAGCAAGGAGAGGAATTTAGTATCCAGAAGGGCGTCAGGCAAGGTGATCCACTTTCACCAAAACTTTTCACGGCAGTCTTAGAAAACATATTCAGGAGTATAGACTGGACAGATTTTGGAATAAATATAAATGGAACAAAGCTAAATCACCTAAGATTCGCCGACGATATTGTGATATTCGCAGAGAAACCTCAAATACTACAAACTATGTTACAGCAGTTAGATAACGAAAGCAGGAAAGCTGGTTTGTCAATGAATCCATCAAAGACTAAAATAATGACGAATGCAATAAAGGAACACATAAAAATAGGGCAGCAAATCATTGAATATGTCGATGAATATATTTATTTGGGACAGCTAATTTCAATAAACGACCAATATTCAAAAGAAATTGATAGAAGGATAAGCAACACTTGGAAACGTTACTGGTCGCTTAAGGAAATAGTCAAAAACGAATCAATACCAATGTCAGTGAAAAGCAAACTGTATAACACATGCATTCTCCCATGCCTCACGTATGGATGTCAAACCTGGCCTGCTACGAGCAAAAACAACCAAAAACTTAGAGTTTGCCAACGCAACATGGAGAGAAGCATGCTAAACATAAGACTACGAGACAGATGGACCACTTCAAAAATAAGGAAAAGGACAAAAGTAAGCGATGTCATACTTAAAATAAAGAAATTGAAATGGAACTGGACTGGTCATATTATGAGAACGAACAAAGAGAAATGGACAAGAGACGTAATGGAATGGTATCCTAGAAATGGAAAAAGGCACAAGGGACGTCAAATAAAGAGATGGGAAGATGACCTAACCAAAGGATGGAGGAGATTAGCTCGTGACAGAGATGAGTGGAAGAAATTAGGGGAGGCCTATGTCAAAGAAGGACAACCTGACCAACAAACTCGTTGCTGAGTACTACTTTGGTACTCAATTGAATTAAGTTTTTTTTTTTTTTTTTGTTTTTAATATTGTGTTAAAATCATTGTTTAGTTTAAATATTTAAGTTAAAACTGTATTGATTTTTGGTCAGTGAATAAAGGCTTTTATTATTATTCCATTTATTCATTTTATATATACATATCTTTACATTTTTAAATATTATTCTATAAAAAATAAAATAAAAAAACATTTAAAAATACAAAAATAGTAGCCCACCGGTATCGGGAACAGGGTCCAAGCTACCGGTGGTCAGGGCTCCTGAGAGAGGAACCTCCTAACGATACGCGCCGTGTCCAGGAGTACCGCTTTCTGGATCAAGCCCTTGATCCAGCTGCCCAACGAGAGCCTCCTCAGATGTTCGTCGAGGCTCTTGGCTATTATGCCATTGGCCGTCACGACTATCGGCACAATGACTGCTGTATTCACATCCCACATGTCGACAACCTCGCGAGCCAGATCAAGATACTTGCTTTTCTTATCTCTCTCAGCCTTCACGAGGTTCTCGTCATGGGGGACCGCTATATCAACAATCATTGCGCGACGCTCTAGTCGGTCTATCACCACTATGTCAGGCTTATTGGCAACAATAGTCCTGTCAGTGATGATAGACCGATCCCAATACAATGTGACATTGCCATTTTCGAGAACTGGGTCGGGCACATACTTATAGTAAGGCACTTCCGATTCCACAAGATTGTATTTAAGAGCAAGTTGCTGATGGATAATCCTGGCTACAAGGTTGTGTCTATGCAAGTAGTCTCCGTTAGCCAGACTAGAACAACCGGAGATAATGTGACGGATAGATTCTCCCGGCCGGTGACATGCCCGACAAATGTCAACTGTACCGTCCTTCACAATGTATTTCCGGTAGTTGTTCGTCATCATAACTTCGTCCATAATCGCAAAGACAAAACCTTCGGTTTCCCCGAAAAGGTCACCAAATCGCAGCCAGGCCACGGACGCTAAAAGATCAACATCGGGCCCATGTAGGACCCGGTAGAAGCGACCGTGAAGCTCCTTGCTCTGCCATACCTCCCTGCGGTCATTAGTATCTAGTACTATAGGTTTGCGCCAGTTCTCGTTAGCCAAGGAGAGCGGGGTAAGGCCCTTGTCCACCGCTACCACATCTCGATGCATACCCACGTCGACGGCCTGGAAGTATTCCCTAAGACTGCATACCTCGCGGTTGTGCAGGGTCTTAGCATTTAAAAAGCCACGACCACCGCACTTCCGCGGGATATACAGTCTCATAACCGATGATCGTGGGTGATGCATACGATTTGCGGTAAGCAATGTGCGGACTCTCCTATCCAGGGCGTCAAGTTCTGTCTGAGTCCATTTGAGTATGCCGAAAGAATACATCAAGACCGGCATGACCCAGCCGTTGAAGGCGCGCACCTTGTTTCCGCCTGATAAAAGACTATTTAGTACTTTCTTCAGGCGGCCAAAGAAGCGTTCCTTCAACGACTGTTTCACGTCAGTAGCGTTGATGCCTAGTGCTTCCGACATACCCAAATACTTGTAAGTTTCGGTTGAGGAAAGGGATCGAAGGTGTATGGAATCCGAGAGTTGTATTCCCACGGATTCCATAATCTCCCCTCGCTTTACATGCATGACTGCACATTTGTCCACACCAAATTCCATCCTGATGGCGTCACTAAAGGTTTCTGTAACCTTCAGTAGCTTCATCAGTTGCAAGTTGTTGGAGGCAAAGAGCTTCAGATCATCCATGTAAAGGAGGTGAGATATGACCTGACCTCCTCTTCTCAACCGATAGCCCAGGCCTGAACCCTCCAGCAATGTACTAAGAGGGTTCAGGGCTAAACAAAACCACAGTGGACTCAGACTATCACCCTGAAATATTCCACGCTCGATCCTTATAGGTTCGCTGTCCTCTTGAATCTGTTGACATCCTGGATAGCGAAGAACCGTCCTCCACTGCCCCATACACGACATCAGGAAGGTACGCAGAGTTGCATCAATTTTATACAACTCCAGCACCCTCATGAGCCATGTATGTGGCACTGAGTCATAGGCCTTCTTGTAGTCTATCCAACATGTCACCAGATCCTTTCGGGAACGGCGAACCTGCTGGCTAATGGCAATGTCTATAAGGAGCAGCTCCTTAGTACCGCGAGACCCGTTCCTACATCCATTCTGAGAAGCAGACATGATTGAATTCGTGTCAATATGTTGATTAATTTTAGCTCTCAGAATGGATGTAAAAACTTTATAGACCGTCGGTAAACATGTTATTGGTCTATAATTTTTAGGCTCCGCAGTACTACCTGTTTTGTGGAGCAGGTGGGTTATGCCTGTCGTTAGGAACTGGGGCAGCGATCCTGACTCTAAGGCAGACTGGAACTGAGTTGCCAAACAAGCGTGCGACCTTTGGAACCACTTAATCCAAAAGTTGTGCAGTCCGTCCGGCCCTGGAGATTTCCAGTTAGGCAACGGACGCACTGCACGAGCTACATCTTGGGGGCTGATGGTAATTGCCCCCATTTGTGGTATCGGATCGCACGCCTGTTCGACCTCCCGAGTCCAGTCACCCTCGGTGTGACCGACAGGCACCGACCAGATATTGCGCCAGAACGAATACATGGCGTCATCATCTGGTAGGCGTGCATCAGTCACACCTTGGATGGGTCGCTCCCAAGCCCTATAAACCCACCTTTCGTTGTTCTGGAATGTACGATTCTGCGTGTATCGCTCCACTCGCCGCTTGTACCGACGAATACGGTTTGCCCATGCATAGATTTTCTGCTTCAGGAAGTCGATACGCTCTGTGACGCGGGACAGATAATCTCGAGAACTGATATCAGTCCCCGAGAACGCCCGCCTCACAAAGCGCATCACTCTAGGGCGAGTGTTACCATTCCTGAAGCAGATAAGCTTGCCGATGAGTGCTCTAGCCTCACCGATACGACGCTCAATCCTGGACTGCCAAGCTGGTACAGCTGGTCGTGTAGTTCTGTCACTTTTTGGGAATTTGACGTTAGCTACACGACATGCCGCAGCAGCCGCACAGTACAGTATTGAGTGGGTATCGGCAAGATCTTTGCTGCTATCAAAAACATTAGATAGCTGCGAATCTAGAGCACACACCAGCGCCCTATTTTTTTTATGCATGGGCAGACGAGGTAGTCGAGGTCTAAGCTCAGGCGGTGTGGAGCGATACTCGCTGAATGCACATTCCAAAGCGCTCCTTAAACGTGCATTGCATTGGGTACTCACAGATATAGCCCTGTCGTCGTCATCCTCACCATCGTGATCAGGTCGCGGTGAAACACTGGGTTGCAGTTGCACCACGGCCGGTGGCAAGGCAGGCGAGACACGGCTATTCCGTGATTCATTCCGCAGTCTATCAAGTACGGCATCATCCAACATACGGTTACGTTGGATGACCCGCACCTGATCCGACAGACGTTGGGCCGAAACGTTCACAGCTGGCTCAAGCACCTGAAACAGAGTTATTATTATTATTATTATTATTATTATATACTATGTAAACTACCAGCGAAAATTGGTTTGAACGAGATCTAGCAAGTAGTTTTTTTTAATACGTCATAAATCGTAAACCGCAATTTACCGAGTACGGAACCCTTCGTGCGCGAGTCCGACTCGCACTTGGCCGATTTTTTATTCGACGTCGAATGCTCATTACAAGTGAATGCTCTCAGTGAGGACGCTCCTTTATGTGTAGATTGTTGGTTTGTTGGTAACTCTACTCACTAGCGTCCTTAGGCTGCGTCCAGTGCAGGCGCGGGGGCGCGGGGGGGAGTGCGCGGGCGGCGCGCGGCGGGTGCGGCGCACTCAGCAGCTGTACGGCGCCGCCGCGCCGCATGCACGTGTGCCCGTCCACCAGAGACAAGCACACGTTTTTAGCTTTTATTGAGGCGGCGCCTGATAGCCTAAACAAAACAATTATTATTTTATGATAAGGATATAATAAAATAATAATCTATATATATAAAGATCAATAATTGTTCGTTTGTCTCGCTAAAACTCAAAAACGCCTGGACCGATTTCTAAAATTCTTTTTTTGTTTTCTTCGCCCGAATACAGGGAGATAGGTAATCATCACTTAACATCAGGCGAAAAAGTGGTCAAACGCGAGCCTATAACAAATAAAAAAAAAAGAAATACAGGGAAGGTTAAAAATAAAAATTGTTGACGTGGGAGGATAGGTAGGTAAGTAATGTAGGAAAGTAGGTAGGTAAGTAGGTAGGGTAGGTAGTTAGGTAGGGTACGTAAGTCGAGTAGGTAAGTAGGATAGGTAAGTAGGATAGGTAGCAGAGTAGGTAGGTAGGGTGAGTAGGTCGGGTAGGTAGGTAGATTGGTAGGTAGGTAGGGTAGACGGGAGCGAAGCCGAAGGCACAACTAGTTAAGAATAATATTTTTTATGTAATTATCAAAAATAATATTTAAGTGGGGCTCCCATACAACAAACGTGATTATTTGCAATTTTTTACTATAATGGTACGGAACCCGTGCCATTATAGTGCGCGATTCGGACTCGCAATTGGCCGGTGTTTTTTGCTTATTTCTCGTATCTCCTGTGCGGGTCGCAATTTTTATTCTTTTTCTTTCTATTCCCAGAAGTTGAGGCAGATTTGCACCCACGTTTTGCCAGTAATGCCTAAGTTCTATGGTATCTTCTCTTTGGCCGTCCCCTCCCTCTCCATCTATCCACATTTATATTCATAACTCTTTTAGTAACATGCGTTTCATCCCTCCTCATCACATGACCATGCCAGGACAACAACAAACTCAACTTTTCTATCACTGGCGCCACTTTCAAACTTCCTCTAATATAACCATTTCTCACTTTATCCATTATCGTCACTCCGCACATCCATCTCAACATTCTCATGTCTGCTACATGCCGCCTAATACATAAATTAAAACCTATACAAATTCGTCAGAGCGGAATTTGTTTGAAATTTGAATATTAAGGGTGCCCTAGTCGGCGGCACTAACTATTTTGTGGGCAGGGTTAAAATGCATGCTATGTCATCCGTCAACACGTGCGAAAGAGATAGACGCTGTGATGAGCAGTAAGAAACTAGTGCACGTACGAGTACGAATACACACTCCAAACGCTGTGTGACGCATACATGCGCAATTTTATCATTCAAAATTTTATAAACAGACCTTTGGGAATATGGATATCATGAAAAAACTACAAAAAGTGTTTCTTAACAGTTTGGCTGCCAGAGAACGAGACACAATAGAAAATGTATTGTTTGTCGGGCATCTGGCAGTTAAGGTGTTAAAAATAAAATTATTTGCATTCTTGAACTACTGATCTATCCCTGTATAGTGACTGTTTTGCAATTTTCCTTCTTCTATTTCCGCCCAAAGATGCGTTAAAATTAGTGTTGAAGTACGGAACATTCGTCGCTCATAACTTTCAAATACATGTTTTTTTTACTTTTTTTGTTTTTATAGTGCTAGATAATGATGAGACAAATTGATATAATTTTTTAATTTTCTATCTATACTAATAACTTAAAGCTGAAGAGTTTGTTTGAATGCGCTTATCTCAGGAACTACTGGATGAAATTGAAAAATTGTCTTTGTGTTGGATAGTCCATTTATCAAGGAAGGTTATAGGCTATATAACATCACGCTACGACCAATAGGAGCGGAGCATAAATAAAAAATGTTGCAAAAACGGGCAAAGTTATTCGTTTTTGAGAGCTTCCGTAAACGGCTTAAGTTATGCAACAATCATGTATGTAGGGTAGGTAGGGTAGATGGGTAGGTAGGTAGCCAGTTGAAGGGAGCGAATCCGCGTGGGACAGCTAGTAGATGATAATCCTACAGAAATACTTCATGGGATTGCCCACAAACAAAAATGTTATCGGCAACATACGATTTATTAATAGCTATAGCAATTTGTTAATTGATTCATATGTACCTAAACAACATACATACATAAACTCACGCCTTTTTTATTTATTTTTATTTTTATTTAATTTAATTTATTCAGACAACAATTGAGTCCATTTTGTTAGTAAAAATACCTTATAACTAGTGTTAGTATTACACAAACAAGGATAAATAATAATAAAAAAAAAAACAAAACAAATAGAGCAGGTGACCGAGGCAGAATGTGCAGAGAACGATAAGGCGAGGAAAAAGCTACCTGACCATTCTCCCCACATAGTGTCTCAGAAAAGGGGAGTAAGGGCTCTCTACTACTGTTTTCAGTTCAGTTTTTTTTTCCCATGGGGGTAGGCAGAAACTACTAGCAAAACCGTACCGTTCAAAAACAAGTCGTAAAATTAAATGCACCTACTTGTAACCAAATGTAATATCGATCCAATGATGAAGGTTCTCTGAAACATGTGTACTCTCCAAGGCTTCCCTGTGTTTTGTTATGAAGTCCTCGACGCATGTTGCCCAAGATGGTATGCCCAGGTCCTGGAAATAAAATTAGTAATGTATTAATATTAATTATTATTTATTTATTTAAACTTCATGTACAATGGTGATACATAGGCGGACTTAATGCAGCAAGGCATTATCTACCTGTCAACCTTTGGGTTAAAAAGAACACAACAGTGGTAGGAGTCCAAAATCAAAATAAAAAATGAACAATAATTAAAATTGGATAATAAACTATCTAACTAATAAAATACATAAATAATTTCTAAAACAATAGACTAATAAATATTATAATAAATACTATATTCTAAATGAAACAGAAATGAAAAAAATGAAATGATTATGTAATCTATAATATAAAAATGAATCGCAAAATGTGTTGGTAAGCGCATAACTCAACAACGCCTGGACCAATTTGGCCAATTCTTTTTTTTAATTGTTGGTTGAAGTTTAAAGATGGTTTTTACGGGGAGAAAAATTCTAATAATTGCCGGGAAAAAATAAAAACAGCCCTTTTCTTTTTCCCATACAAAAGTTTTCTAAACTAAAACATAGTCAATTTGTAATTTATTGCTATTGTATATGCTATTTTTGCTTTGTGTAGGGTAGAGGGTAGGGTAGGGTAGTGTAGGGTAGGGTAGTGTAGGGCAGGGTAGTGTAGGGTAGGGTAGTGTAGGGTAGGGTAGTGTAGGGTAGTGTAGGGTAGGGTAGTGTAGGGTAGGGTAGTGTAGGGTAGGGTAGTGTAGGGTAGGGTAGTGTAGGGTAGGGTAGTGTAGGGTAGGGTAGTGTAGGGTAGGGTAGGGTAGTGTAGGGTAGGGTAGTGTAGGGTAGGGTAGTGTAGGGTAGAGTAGTGTAGGGTAGGGTAGTGTAGGGTAGGGTAGTGTAGGATAGAGTAGTGTAGGGTAGTGTAGGGTAGGGTAGTGTAGGGTAGGGTAGTGTAGGGTAGGGTAGTGTAGGGTAGGGTAGTGTAGGGTAGGGTAGTGTAGTGTAGTGTAGGGTAGGGTAGTGTAGTGTAGGGTAGGGTAGGGTAGTGTAGTGTAGGGTAGGGTAGTGTAGTGTAGGGTAGGGTAGTGTAGAGTCGGGTAGGGTAGGGTAGGGTAGGTAGTGTAAGGTAGGGTAGGTAGGGTAGATAAATGTTCAGTGTTTTTATGGCAAAACAAAGTTTGCCAGGTCAGCTAGTCTATAATATAAAAATGAATCGCAAAATGTGTTGGTAAGCGCATAACTCAACAACGCCTGGACCAATTTGGCCAATTCTTTTTTTAAAATGTTCGTTGAAGTTCAAAGATGGTTTTTACGGCGAGAAAAATTCTAATAATTGCCGAAAAAACCCTAAAAACAGCCCTTTTCTTTTTCTCATACAAAAGTTTTCTAACTAAAACGTAGAGTCAATTTGAGCTCTATTGCTATTGTATAAAGTTCATATTAAATTAAGCTAGCTATTTTTGCTTTGTGTAGGGTAGTGTAGTGTAGGGTAGGGTGGGGTAGGGTAGGGTAGTGTAGTGTAGGGTAGGGTGGGGTAGGGTAGCGTAGGGTAGGGTAGTGTAGCGGAGGGTAGGGAAGGTAGTGTAGGGTAGGGTAGTGTAGCGTAGGGTAGGGATGGTAGGGTAGGGAAGGTAGTGTAGGGTAGTGTAGGGTAGGGTAGATATATAAAAATCTAGTCTATATATATAAAAATCAAATGCTGTTCGTTAGTCTCGCTAAAACTCGAGAACGGCTGGACCGATTTGAATAATTCTTTTTTTGTTATGTTCGACAGAATACAGGGAAGGTTTAAAAGCAAAAAAAAAAAAAAAATGTTTGGTTGGATAGGGTAGGTAGAGTAGTGTAGTGTAGGTAGGTAGGTCGGTAGGGTAGGGTAGGGTAGGGTAGGGTAGGGTAAGGTAGCGTAGGGTAGGGTAGGGTAGGGTAGGGTAGTGTAGGGTAGTGTTGGGTAGAGTAGTGTAGGATAGGGTAGTGTAGCGTAGGGTAGCGTAGGGTAGGGTAGGGTAGGGTAGTGTAGGGTAGGGTAGTGTAGGGTAGTGTTGGGTAGAGTAGTGTAGGATAGGGTAGTGTAGGATAGGGTAGTGTAGGGTAGGGTAGTGTAGGATAGAGTAGTGTAGGGTAGTGTAGGGTAGGGTAGTGTAGGGTAGGGTAGTGTAGGGTAGGGTAGTGTAGGGTAGGGTAGTGTAGGGTAGGGTAGGGTAGTGTAGTGTAGGGTAGGGTAGTGTAGTGTAGGGTAGGGTAGTGTAGAGTCGGGTAGGGTAGGGTAGGGTAGGTAGTGTAAGGTAGGGTAGGTAGGGTAGATAAATGTTCAGTGTTTTTATGGCAAAACAAAGTTTGCCGGGTCAGCTAGTCTATAATATAAAAATGAATCGCAAAATGTGTTGGTAAACGCATAACTCAACAACGCCTGGACCAATTTGGCCAATTCTTTTTTTTAAATGTTCGTTGAAGTTCAAAGATGGTTTTTACGGCGGGAAAAATTCTAATAATTGCCGAAAAAACCCTAAAAACAGCCCTTTTCTTTTTCTCATACAAAAGTTTTCTAACTAAAACGTAGAGTCAATTTGAGCTCTATTGCTATTGTATAAAGTTCATATTAAATTAAGCTAGCTATTTTTGCTTTGTGTAGGGTAGTGTAGTGTAGGGTAGGGTGGGGTAGGGTAGGGTAGTGTAGTGTAGGGTAGGGTGGGGTAGGGTAGCGTAGGGTAGGGTAGTGTAGCGGAGGGTAGGGAAGGTAGTGTAGGGTAGGGTAGTGTAGCGTAGGGTAGGGATGGTAGGGTAGGGAAGGTAGTGTAGGGTAGTGTAGGGTAGGGTAGAGTAGGTAGGGTAGATAAATGTTTGGTGTTTTTATGGCAAAACAAAGTTTGCCGGGTCAGCTAGTCTATATATATAAAAATCAAATGCTGTTCGTTAGTCTCGCTAAAACTCGAGAACGGCTGGACCGATTTGAATAATTCTTTTTTTGTTATGTTCGACAGAATACAGGGAAGGTTTAAAAGCAAAAAAAAAAAAAAAGTTTGGTTGGATAGGGTAGGTAGAGTAGTGTAGTGTAGGTAGGTAGGTAGGTAGGGTAGGGTAGGGTAGGGTAGGGTAGGGTAAGGTAGCGTAGGGTAGGGTAGGGTAGGGTAGGGTAGTGTAGGGTAGTGTTGGGTAGAGTAGTGTAGGATAGGGTAGTGTAGCGTAGGGTAGCGTAGGGTAGGGTAGGGTAGGGTAGTGTAGGGTAGGGTAGTGTAGGGTAGTGTTGGGTAGAGTAGGGTAGGTAGGGTAGATAAATGTTCAGTGTTTTTATGGCAAAACAAAGTTTGCCGGGTCAGCTAGTCTATAATATAAAAATGAATCGCAAAATGTGTTGGTAAGCGCATAACTCAACAACGCCTGGACCAATTTGGCCAATTCTTTTTTTTAAATGTTCGTTGAAGTTCAAAGATGGTTTTTACGGCGGGAAAAATTCTAATAATTGCCGAAAAAACCCTAAAAACAGCCCTTTTCTTTTTCTCATACAAAAGTTTTCTAACTAAAACGTAGAGTCAATTTGAGCTCTATTGCTATTGTATAAAGTTCATATTAAATTAAGCTAGCTATTTTTGCTTTGTGTAGGGTAGTGTAGTGTAGGGTAGGGTGGGGTAGGGTAGGGTAGTGTAGTGTAGGGTAGGGTGGGGTAGGGTAGCGTAGGGTAGGGTAGTGTAGCGGAGGGTAGGGAAGGTAGTGTAGGGTAGGGTAGTGTAGCGTAGGGTAGGGATGGTAGGGTAGGGAAGGTAGTGTAGGGTAGTGTAGGGTAGGGTAGAGTAGGTAGGGTAGATAAATGTTTGGTGTTTTTATGGCAAAACAAAGTTTGCCGGGTCAGCTAGTCTATATATATAAAAATCAAATGCTGTTCGTTAGTCTCGCTAAAACTCGAGAACGGCTGGACCGATTTGAATAATTCTTTTTTTGTTATGTTCGACAGAATACAGGGAAGGTTTAAAAGCAAAAAAAAAAAAAAAGTTTGGTTGGATAGGGTAGGTAGAGTAGTGTAGTGTAGGTAGGTAGGTAGGTAGGGTAGGGTAGGGTAGGGTAGGGTAGGGTAGGGTAAGGTAGCGTAGGGTAGGGTAGGGTAGGGTAGGGTAGTGTAGGGTAGTGTTGGGTAGAGTAGTGTAGGATAGGGTAGTGTAGCGTAGGGTAGCGTAGGGTAGGGTAGGGTAGGGTAGTGTAGGGTAGGGTAGTGTAGGGTAGTGTTGGGTAGAGTAGTGTAGGATAGGGTAGTGTAGCGTATGGTTGGGTAGTGTTGGGTAGGGTAGGGTAGTGTAGGGTCGGGTAGGGTAGGGTAGGGTAGGTAGGTAGGGTAGGTAGGTAGATAGGGTAGGTAGGTAGAGTAGTGTAGTGTAGGTAGGTAGGTAGGGTAGGGTAGGTTAGGGTAGGGTAGGGTAGGGTAGGTAGGTAGGTAGGTAGAATAGTGTAGTGTAGGTAGGTAGGTAGGGTAGGGTAGGGTAGGGTAGGGTAGTGTAGGGTAGTGTAGGGTAGTGTAGGGTAGGGTAGTGTAGGGTAGTGTTGGGTAGAGTAGTGTAGGATAGGGTAGTGTAGGGTAGGGTAGTGTAGGGTAGGTAGGGTAGATAAATGTGTGGTGTTTTTATGGCAAAACAAAGTTTGCCGGGTCAACTAGTAATATGATAAATATGACAGTACAATCCAACGGTACAAGCGTACGTAATAGTAAAATTAATCGCCCCTCTCCACGGTAACATTTTAAGAATGCTCCACGACTTACGAGGCAACGCCTTTTTCTCGTAGCAGGAAAGTTGCTTTTTAAACGACTTCAAAAAACCGGCCAAGTGCGAGTCGGACTCGCGCACGAAGGGTTCCGTACTTGGTAAATTGCGGTTTACGATTTATGACGTATTAAAAAAAATAGTAGTTTTTTTTAGTAGATCTCGTTCAAACCAATTTTCGGTGGTAGTT
Organism: Orthosia gothica; assembly: GCA_949775005.1. Taxonomy (NCBI): domain Eukaryota; kingdom Metazoa; phylum Arthropoda; class Insecta; order Lepidoptera; family Noctuidae; genus Orthosia; species Orthosia gothica. The sequence goes on along the minus strand of OX459034.1, from coordinate 16,948,327 downwards.
TACATGGTAATGTACATCATATATTTGTTTTAGTTTTATCATTCTCTTATTTTAGAAGTTACAGGGGGGGGATTTTATCACTTTGGAAGTGTCTCTCGCGCAAACTATTCAGTTTAGAAAAAAATTATATTAGAAACCTCAATATCATTTTTAAAGACCTATCCATAGATACGTATGGATTTGATGGAAAAAAAATAGTTTTAGTTTCAAGTATGGGGACCCCCATAATTTATTGTTTTTTCTTTTTCTATTTTTGAGTGAAAATCTTATTGCGGTTCACAGAATACATCTACTCACCAAGTTTCAACAGCATAGTTCATATAGTTTCGGAAAAAAGTGGCTGTGACATACGGACGGACAGACAAACAGACATGACGAATCTATAAGGGTTCCGTTTTTTGCCATTTGGCTACGGAACCCTAAAAAGGAGACGGTTCTCAATTCGTTGATTTTTTTTATTGTATTTTCCCCATTGCTCAAAGACGCCTGGACAGATATGGTTTTATTTTTTTAAAGTGTATTTTTCGCAGGTGGTCCCATGGTCATCAGGTCAGGATCTGATGATGGGATCCTGCAGAAATCGAGGGAACTCTTCAAATATTACAGACATACATATAGTGTTTTTGGTAACACAGAAAGTATCATTTGCTGAAGAGGATCTGATGAAGAAGACCACAGATGGCCACTGAAACTCCTAGCATTAAGGAGTATGTCACGGGTATAAGATATCTCGAATAGTTAATCAACTATGATGAAGCAAATACTTATAAATAAATAGTACTGATGAAAATGGTACCATCGAACTAATCTGATGATGAAGCCGGAAGATAGGCACTGGAATCCGAAATAAAACATTGTATCCCAGTCGTGTTTGGGCTTATTGGAAACGTCTTGAGATGTACTTTATCAATGATCATAGTTTGAGTCATCGTAAGACCTTCTTGAGACATACGACCTCCTCGAAAGCCAGCGCAACTGACGAGAGATATGAATTATGGAAACATACACACCCTACCTACTCCTCCTCCTACACTTCATCGCTCTGGCAGAGCATCTGCCCCCTGGAAACGAACTACAGTGGCCAATCTGGAAATCCCTAAACCGATCGCGGACCCAGGTTGGCCGCTGTAGAAACAACCTGGCCAAAATTAAATGGAGTATCATAGACCCGTCCAAAATTCAGTGCCAGTGTGGGACCCCTTCGCAAGATATGGACCACCTCCTTGTCTGCCCTTCATGCCCGACCAGCTGCACCTTACTGGATTTGAACGTAGCAAATGGCAGAGCTGTCCGAGTAGCTACATACTGGTCGGACCAAATCTGAATGTTTACAGTATAACGACACGAAAGAAGTATTAGTATTTATTTATTGGCCTATCTACAATTAATACACAAATAATAACAACAGCTACTTATTCCATAAATTGCTTAAGCTCTTACCGGCAGATCTTCATGTATGCTCTTAAACACGCTGGGGTCCGTGTAGAACTCTGGTATGCACTCGTCCGGCGTCCACTCTTGCATGCGCTGGATAGAGGCAGGGTACTCCGCGGGCACCCACTTGTTCCGCACGTGTTTGCATAGGACCTCCTTTGGTGTTCTAAAAGAAGACGTTATTATGGCAACATGTTACTCGGTTAACAGAACTGACGACACTGTTGGCGTAGTGGTTGAGCGATCGGCTGCTGTGTTGCGTGTTGAATAAATATTTGTATGGTTTACAGATAGTTGTTCCGGGTCTGGGTGTCTTGTGTATGTGAGTTTAAATGTTTGTAAACGCATCCACGTTATAGGAAGAAATTCTTAGTGTGGGGCAAATATATTTTATTTAATGTTTTTTAAAATCTTGAAGCCAGTGTGGCTTTATGGAATTCAACTTTGGAGCAGTGCCTGTAACTCAAGCATTAGCATCATACAGAGAATGCATAATGCTATCTTGAGGTCAATTAGTGGCGTTCCGTGGTTTGTGACGAACGCTGAAATACACAATGAGTTATCAATGAGTACCGTCATGGACGAGATCAAGAACATAACAAAAAGATACCAGGAAAAACTGGAACGGCACCCTAACGATCTGGCTGCCGCACTGAAAACAAGAAGTTACCGGAAAAGACTTAAAAGGAAAGACATTGTGTAGTCCACCCACACCTGTGTGGACGTAAGCACGAATACGGAGTAGATGGCTCGCTGGAGTCACGCTCTTCCCGCAAATGTTTACCTTTAACTAATCCGCTAAAAGTCTAAAACTGATCGCGGATAAAAAGAAGAATAAAAAAAAAAAAAAATTTTTTAAACTATACATAATATACCTAGTAGTAGACACGCTTTAATCGACAATTTATCAAAACACTTAATTATGACATGATATCTTGCGAAAAAAAAACCCAGATTCAAAGAGTATAATGCGAATTACTTTTGAACGGTTGAACTGATTTCAATCAAACAGCTAAGAACACTCTCGACAAAGTCACCTTCCAAACGAAAAAATCAAAATCAAAATCTGTTCATCCGTTTAGGAGCTATGATGCCGCAGACAGACACACGTCAAAATTATAACACCCCTCTTTTTCCGTCGGGGGTTAAAAAAACTGTGCAGTTACGCTGTGACGTCACCTCTGACGTTCTCGCTATTGACTCACGAGGCGAACGCGGCTGCGGCGGCTGTGGAGTGATGACAGTCAATGTGCACAATTATCTTGATTGTGTTGTGGGCTTGTGGGTAGGGTTTTGGTGATAAAAAACCACCATTATTATGATTTTTTCGCGTTATTAACGGATAATAGGCAGACTCTAATCTATTAAGGAAAATTAACAGTAAGAATCAGCGGACTTTACCTATTATACCTCGGTAAAAATGAACTGGGTAACTAAAAATATGAACACTTATCTTTTTCCTGTTTATCATACTGTTTGTGACTGAGTCTAACTATAGGTATATACAATTACGTGCAGGTTTGCCATCAAGCATTACTTACTGGCCTGTAATAACATTTTTTCAATCTAAAACAAACCATATTCCCTTCACATAAATCTCAGATTCATGTGCACTAAACTGCAGACTAGGTAGACTTAGCATGTAAAGCCAAAATACAGCCGATCTGTTTCTAGTCGCTACAACTGCTCGCGTCATAAATCAAAACAAACCTTATTTCCTGTACGTAAAACTCAAAATCGCGCACACTAACCGCCGCACCAAAAAGAAGTAGCATGTCGGACAAGGATTCGGATACATGATGTTGTATCTGATCGGACAAAGAGAAAAACCAACCGTATTCCCTTAACATAAATCTCAAATTCGCACTAACCTGCGCGCTAAGTAGACGTAGCATGTAATATCGGAGAGCGCATCGGACACGTGGTGTGGTATCTGGTCGGTGCAGCTGCTTACGTCATATGTCATATCTAGCTGCCTGTCACCCTTGTTCAGACGGTACTTTGACTGCCTTAGGTCCCGCCAGTTCCTTCCTAGAAGTTTTATAAATAATTAAAATCTTAAAAGCTGATATTCAAGTGAGTCAATGACCGCCATTATCATAGTAACTACTATTATAGCAAGTTTGACAACAGGTAATACTTTTTTTTGCATTTTAAAAGTTTTGCTTCTGAAGTCTGTTTTTTTTTTAACTCAAATTACTCATTTGTGCTGTATGCCACTAAGGAGTCCGGTTCTATGCTCCATATCTTGCAAACTGCTGGACCGATTTTAATGACACTATTCCCTAAGTTGAGAGATAGTCAATCCAACACAAAAAGAATGATCACATTCAGATAAGTAATTTTGGAGAAATGCGTGGACAAACATACAAACAAATATACATACCCTTAAAATTTGGCACAGGTGTTTAGAAGCCGATACAGAGTAACATATGTCAATACTGGGTAATTTCAACAATATTACATACATGCGTTGAATAGATTACCTCCTTTTTTTTGTCGGTAACAAACACGATGGATAGACGCGATGGATAGATGGCAGCAAGTTAAACATAATTTTTAATTTTTGCTGCAATAATGTTGCAAAACTTGCATTATAATATAAGCATATTTTTAAGTATCATCTAGGTACATATTGCTACATTTAGCGTCATGGTTATAATCCTAAAATAAATCAATTCTGCTTTTTACCCGACTGCCGAAGTAGGGTAATGTGTTTATCAGTCTATGTATGTACGTTTGTTCCTATGTGGCGTTCTAGAGACTAAACGCGTTGGCTGATTTTGATGGTTCTTACGTCAATCGATTTGTCTCAGCCTTGTGAGTGTCATTGGCTACATTAAAATTGGAAAATAGAAAATGGCGGATTTTGGGCGCCATATAGTGGGGGCCCAATATTTTTTTTCATCCATTCCGATCGTGTGGTTTAACAAAATAAAAGGGTTTTAAGAGGTGATTTCAAAAATATATTATACTTGTATGTTTAAAAGCGAACTAAAAAGATGTAAACAAGGAGAAAATCATGCTGTGCAGGCGGAGGATACACCAGATTTTGGTCAGCTAGCCCGCGAATATGTATCCTCCGACTGCCCAGCATTATTTTCTCCTTGTTTATGTCTTTTTGGTTCGCTTTTTAAGCAGCCGGGTTTATTGATTTCTTGATTTAACTTTTTTTATTGCTTAGTGATAACAAGAAAGATGACTCAAGGAGAAGTATTTTCAGTAATTCCTTAATCAGTGACCTTTTATGTGGATAGTAGATTATAACAAGGAAATTTGTTTCAAAAATAATACTTATTCAATCAATTAGGAGTTAAGAATAGCAGTTAACACAGAGGTATTATCGATAATTAGTTTAGACAACTAATTTAAATCACACCCAAGTTCCTACAAAAGAATAGTTTACTATATGTACATTTAATTACACTACAAACATGACTGATAATTAACAAGCATGTGTGCAGTAGATAACAATATGAATCATAATAAACACATTTTTATCAACCACAACAAAAGCATTACTACATTTACTACCAGTAGTACAAAGACTTACCGCATCTAGAAGAGAAATCAGTCACCCAAGGAATCATGAAATGAGCCTGGGGATCATTAGTAGACCTTCCAGCCAACATGTTCAAGTGTAGGAGATAGTCTAGGTTAGATATCCTGCCTCTGACCCATAGCATACACAACTTCTCCAGCTGTACAGCTTCCTTGCGCCAGCACCACTCTTCTCCCCTCTTGCCTGCAGGGACCTGACTTATCGCAGGGGTGGTCTGCTTACTTCTATTATGTTCAATAATCAAGGATGCATCCAGACAGTGTATGTTGTTTGTTATCATTGGCAATACTTGTAACCATAAGTTTTCAGACAAGTAAATGTCTTGAAGAGTAAGCATCCCTAAGCTCAGTCCCCTGTCACTCATAGCTTTAGATAAATTCAACAATTGGTACACAATAAACAGGCCACGGCTGTAATTCATATCTATTAAGTTAGGACTGAAGTTCAGACAATCTAGCAGAGTGTTCTCATACTGGCCTCTGTAGATAATGTAGAAGTTATTATCTGATTCTATAACAAACATAGCTGCTAGCAAGTTGCCATGTGTTTCATACATTTTTAACACATGTTTATTAGGTATTACCTCTTTGTACTCTATATGCCCAGCTCCATCACACTTTACCCTAATTATATTACATCCATACAAGCGGAGCACTACTTCTGACAACAGCTGATCATGTTCTAATAGGTTTACTATGGTACTTTCCTTACTGTTATCATTATTCTGACAGTACTTCTTATAAGATTCTTTCCACAATGTTCTTTGGTTGCTTTGTGACACATATTGCAGTAATTGAGAGAACGTGAGGGGCGTCTCACTCGTATTTTCATTGAGCTTGTATCTAGGCAGTGGAAGAACCTTGGACACTTTTTTATTCAATACCTACAACACAAAACATTTTTTTGATTAATTCGCTGTTCTAACTAAAAATGCGAGTTATTTTTATAATAATAAATAGATACATACCCTCATAAATATTTTTCGCCAAGGATATGGAACACTTTCACCAGGTTGCAAGGTAAAATCTACATTGTTCAGTGAGGTGTCCACTTCGATGTTTTTTATCCATTTCTTCAGCCAACTCGAGTGGACGACGACGGTGTAAAGGCCAGGGGAGGTAGTGGGGAATATATTTTTATTACTTATACCTAATTCCTTAACTATATAATCCATTTCTAAATTAATAATGATGTTTTGTTTTGTTTTGTTGCGTACAAAACTGCAGTCATTATCAATTTTGACAACTTTCAGATTGACAACATGGCCGCGTTCCGAATCACGTCAAAATCGCTATATTAGCACGTCAACAAACGCTCCGATGTGAACACGAACCTAATCGATTTCTTGACGCGATATTAGCGATATTGACGTGACTCGGAACCCGACGCCCGATAGATGAGCTGATGACAGTAGTTTTACGTAGGGATGCCAGCTTTATTATTTAAGAAGTGTGTAATTCATAAATCAAAAGTAATATAGATCAAGATCCCAGAACCCCCAGACCGCCCAGAAATTGCTAAATTCTGCACACAAATTATTCCACATTTCTGTGGAATAATGAGCGTCGGGTAAATACCCAAATGGCAAACTTCCGGGTAAATTCCCATTCGGGTAATGGGTAGAATTCTGTCGGGTCTATTTACCCCGGCAAATTTTCAAATGATGGATTGATATTTATTTTTAACTCCATAATTACATCGATTTCTACGTCAATTGTGGATTGATTTTGAAAATTCCTTTTTGGTTTGGAAATGTATGATTCCGAATTGGTCCCATTTAAATTTGGTGAAGATTTGATGAAGAACTTCGGCGATTTTCAATGAACCTCTTCAATAAATTCCTGCAAATCATCCAGTATTGCTGCAATCCCATGTCTGTATACTATTTAAACTATTTCATAGTATAACATCACACCGCTACGCTCTCAAGGGGTTCGCAAATGTGGACAATTTACCCTGGTGCACTCTCATTTCAACAGTTATGTTCAAATTCATTGTTTTTGGGAGTTATCTATTCGGGCATATTGTTTGTTGATGAACCGATCTTCCGACGGGAAGATTGTGCAGTTATGTGGGACTCTTACCCACTAAAACTCCACGGTGTCCTCCTGTGCCGCTTATGGCGGGAACACGGGCACGCGTTAGCACTCACCGCGAACCCGCCGCGGCTGTCCGTCACCGGACTCTCCTCGGGGGAGTACCCCCATCACCGGCGCACCAGAACACACTGTACGCCGTGACCACCCCAGGGACCAAATCAGCACATGGGTGCCAGATGACCCCGTGTATGGCACCCTTGGTGCCAATGTGACGGGACAAGGTCAATGGCCCCGCCACCTACCATTTTACGGCCGCAGGGGATAGGGAGAGCGGCTAATGCTATACCGACACTCCTCCTCCCCTGCGGCGCCACCGCGTCCACCATCAGACGGTGGCGACCCCGTCTAGGCCACGGAAGGTAGGGAAAGCAGCGCATCGCTACCTACCTATTTTATCCTACATACCTACCTACCCACATTAATACTACACCTACATGATTGTTGCGTAACTTTAACGATTTATGCAGTGCACGCAATGGAAGCTCTCAAAAGAACTAAATATTCCCCGTTAAGCGTGATGTTATATAGCCTTCCTCGATAAATAGGTACAAAAAGAATTGTTCAAATCCTACTGGAACTTCCAGAGATTAGCCCGTTCAAACAAAAAATCAATTGCTTCCGCTTTATAATATCGTTACAAGATCAGTCAACGCCGTCTAGTGACGAGAGGAAGAATTAGTAGTAGCTAGTAGCGCCATCTAGTATCGAATAGCGGAACTAATCTTCTCGAAAGCTCGCGTTGAATAGAATTTTCCAGAATGTTGCAGGACATTCTGGAAGTTTCTAGTCGCTTCGGGAACAATGAGTTCGAAAGTTGATTGTTCTGGCAGATTCTCGAATTATCGAGAACAGTATGGAACGTTCTAGAAACATCCGTGCTGTATAAAAAGCGGTCGGGTTCGTCGTGGGTCGCTAGTCCGTTCATCTCCACGTAGGCACAGAGTCTCATTGCTAAGAAATAAAATTTGGTTCAAATAAATCTCACTAGATGGCGCGACATGTACACCCAATTCAATGGAATTATGTGTAAAATTAACATTTTCTGGAATTGAACATACAAATTGTATGTTCTTGTTTAATCAACTCTCCTAAATACAAAAACGAATATTGGGCTCATAATTCACATTTCAAAGATTATTTTAACGGATCATTTAAAATTGATGCCAATAGACGGCGCATTTTTTCCTGAGGCATTCCATTCGATTGTTAAAAGGTGAATGGCAGATTTCGTACCGCATACTTTTTCTGTTTTTCGGTTATAGAATTTGTACCACTTATAATGTCAACTAAGCCATTTATTTGCATGTTAGTTTACTATTTTTAAAACTTCGGATTAATTAATAACATCAATCTAAACATTTTAATATATAAACGTTATAAAATCGTCCGGTAAACGCAGTTATGTTATTAGAAATTGCCCTATGTAAAGTAACACAAATATTGAATTCATAATTAATTACTTAGAAATAGAAATAACATTAAATATAATCAAACTCATCATTATCAAACTATTGCAGTCCGCTGCTGGATATAGGTATCTCCTAATGCCCTGAGTAGGTACGATCCGCACCTCAATCTACCTACTTAATGGTAAGTAAAACACTACAAAGATAGCAATTAATAATTTACTTAACACATAATGTAACATTTACCTATAAGTAACAATCTACATTGGTACACTAGTACATAACCTTAAAAAATAAAACTGGTTATAACATTTACGTCCCAAGTTTAAAAAATCTAAGAATTTAAAAAGGAATTATCTATCATATTAACTATCAAATAAAACCAAAAATATCCCAAAACACGAAATTTCTATTAGCGGTACGAAACTCCCATACAAGCCTGCCGTTGTAACACATTTTGGTGCAAAAAAAACTAAAAACGTGCAAAAAAATACTATAAAACGAACCTTCACTGTATTTAAAGAAAAAATATTCACGAACCTAGATAAACCTTTTACTTGCAAGTCGCTGCTAACACCATCTATATCCGTGAAACGGGATCGAACGCGATTGATGTACTTACAAAAATAAAAAGATTAATCAGATGAAAAACGCTCGCACGAAAATAGTGCGAATTATTAGAATTGTTTAAGAAGTGCTTTTGTAATAAATTGTGATTATAATAATTAAAGTCTGCTGTTTAGATAATTTATCCCTGAACCCCAGCTCGTAACATTAGTATAGATGTAACTATAGTGATGTAAAATAAGATATTAACTTATAACTATGGTCTGCCCGGCGAGCATGGCCTACTGTGACATCGCTTAAGTCACACTTTTAATCACAGTTTGGGCGATAAACTCATTTTGTCTTAAATGCTAGCACGGCGGCGTGAGATATTTTCTTGCTTTGTGGCATAACTTCTTGACGTTAATTTTTTTCTTTTTCGGAAATTTTCCAATTTTATTGCAGTTTCGGTTTAACCTTGGCCATAAAGACTATTTATGTTCTGAGAAGCATAGCCCTACGACGTACTGTTTCCGAATTATGGGTATCTTATTTTATTTTGCATAAAACGCTCTATATTTCCAAAATGATATCTCGAAAACGGTATGTCCTAGGCAAAAAATAACCAAAATTTAGCCCCCCCCCCCCCCTTTGCTACCCCCATGTTAGCAGCATGCCAACATGAATTATAAGTTTTTTTTTTTTTTACTTTTCTTGGTTTTCGACTTGAACTACGGCCATGAAAAGTTATGATAAAATATGTCATGTCTTACAATTTGTCTTAAATGCTAGCACGGGACAACCATGTGACATAGTTTAAAGGCGCGACTTGCTTTTCTTGTTGTTGACTTCATAGTGCGACATAATTTGAATAGAAAAAAAATAATCGGAAAAAAAGTATGCCGTTCATACAGCTAAACAACTTTTTAATTTTGTTGGGAATAAATTAATATTTGACCCACGACCATAGGCTTATACACACTTTGTTTTTCTTTGTTTGTTTGATAACATATTAAGATTATAGATTATAGATTTTGATACATATTAAGTGTTTTTTAGTAAGATATAATTATTGTGAAAATTTTAATAATTACTAAAAAATATAATAGCTTGGACCAATACCGGTGGGCTCCTATTTTTTATATTATAAATGATTTTTGGTGATTTTATTTAAAAAACATCTAAAAATGTAAAAATTATGAAGAATATGGTATAAAAAAAAATAATTTAAAAAAATAATAATAATCAAAATAAAAATAATAACAACAATAAAAAAAAATACAATTATGAGAAAGTAATAATATAAAATTCATTAATAATCCTGTAACATTTCAATTAATTAATAAGCATTGATCACCATACACACAAAATGAATTTATTGCCATTTGGTGCAGTAATTAGAAAGCAATTTTTTTTTTTTTCCGATCTCCGAACGAAAGTGATACATTTTTCTAAATCATCTGTCAAAATGTGACATTTGTGATAAATTAAGTGCGCCCGTATTAGCAACTAAGACCCAATGAGTCCCAAACAAACGTCAGGAATTTTTTTCACGCCGCTGGTGCTATTATTTAGGACAAAATGGTGTTATCGCCCAAACTGCGATGAAATGTGTGACTCAAGCCATGTCACAGTAGGCACAAGTAGCAACAAGCCGGCCGGGCAGCAACAAGAAAGGGGTGCGCCAAAGTTCACCTAAATTTTCAACTCCGATAATTGGAAATCCGAAAATGTTCTTCCTAACATTTTTCATCCTAACAATCACAATTCCTAACTACTCTGTCTCTAATGTTCATAATTCAGAAGCATTCAACTTCATAATGTCAGTAGCAATAAATATTTATTATACTTTTGTTTGTTTTCCTATATTTTCTCAACATAACTATCTTTTACACTATTATTCAAAGTCATATCTTTTTTGTTTAGATTTCTTTTTATTCATATTAATCAGTATTATACAGGGTGTCCCAGAAATCGACGTCAAGCCGTAAATGGGTGATAGACCAAGTTATAACAGTTCTCAGAAAAATACGAAAAAAAATCTATCTCATGTTTTTAAAAAATTATGTTCACTTTAAAAATTTACTAAAAAAATCAATCCCTGTAATGGTTCTTTAACTCCAATTGCTACAAATCCCATAATTTATCAATTTTTTTTATTATTATGTAATCTTAAATAATGCTTGTGTAGATTTTTGCCTAAAATTTAAAGCCAACTCCTCCTACATATAAGAAAATTAAACTTTTTCAAAACCAAATTATTCAAATTTACTGTTTCGCCCAACTTTAACTGACTGTACTGAAAAAAAAATGTACTACGCTAGTTTGGCAAGTAACATGAAAAATTGGCGCATTTAATAAGGATTCAAAAATGGTGTAACACTTGCTAGATTACGTTTTCAATAATTGGTCAAATTTTTTTTTGTAAATAGTATCGGTTTTTACCCAAAATGTCCATACTTCCTTAAAATGACTTTAGCTTACCTAAAGCTTTGCTAAACTCCGTTTCTAGTTCGATAGAGACGGAGAGTCATTTTACGAAGTGTGAGCGAGATAAGAAATCGAAATTTTACGTAATTTAAGAGCAAAGTTATGATAGTGACTCAACCTTTTTCTTTAAGTCAGGACCAGATTTCTCATCTTAGAAAAAAAAAACAAATTATCAGATTAAATTTTTTTTTATTACAATAAATGTTCAAACTGCCTTCCTTCGACGGCAATGCAAGCACGACATCTTCTTAAAAAAGATCTGGTTATTTTCCGGGCAAATCTTCCCCTGTTTACAAAGACAACGGCTTCCGTTATTCTTTCCCGCAGCTCGGCTAAATTCTCTATTGTTTTTGAGTACACTTTCTCTTTTACCGCTCCCCAGTAAAAAAAATCTAGGGGATTTAAATCAGGCGAACGGGGTGGCCACAAGATTGTCCCACCGCGCCCTATCCACCTGAGCGGGTATTCTTCATCAAGATGTTCTCTTACTAAACGGGCATAATGCGCTGGGCAGCCATCTTGCTGGAACCACATTTCCCTGTAAACGTTCAGTGGCACGTCTTCTAATAAATCTGGTAAAGTATTTTGAAGAAAATCCAAATAAACTGCGCCATTCAAAAACTCTGGCAGCTCAAAAGGTCCAATTATTTTGCGTAAACAGACATTTACAGACATGGACATTTTGTGTAAAAACTGAGACTATTTACAAAAAAAAACTTGACCAATTATTGAAAACGTAATCTAGCAAGTGTTACACCATTTTTGAATCCTTATTAAATGCGCCAATTTTTCATGTTACTTGCCAAACTAGCGTAACTAGTACATTTTTTTTCAGGGACTGAAAGCGGTTACGGTTAAAGGTTAAGATACCTCAAAAAAATATCGGTACCGGTTTGAAATAAAGGTTGAGCTATACCGATACCTTTATAAATAAAGGTTGGGCAAAATTGTTATTTAACCTTTAAACGATTTAGGTACCGAAAAACATGCGAGACGGCGGGGCGCGGGTGCGAACACGTTAGAACTGTGTACCTACAATGTTTGTTGAACCTACTCTTTTACTCAACTCTTTGTTCGTTGCCGACTGTGTGCCGCGCGATTACATTTTTATTTTGTCGATCGCTGATACTTTGATAGTTTATCAACGTAAATCAGCGTCGGACTGGGACCCAAAAATTACCGGGACTTTTTTTAAACTGCGGCCTACACTAGGCAAAGGCAAAAAATAGGGGTGAACGTAATAATTATTGGAGGCTATGTGAGTTAAATTGAATTATTATTTACTTATGAGTAGGTACACACTTTACTGACATGAAATCAATTAATCTGCCTAGCCTTGTTCCCAACTAAATGTTGGGATCTTCTTTCAGTCTAACTGGATACAGCTGAGTACCAGTACTTAACATGAAAGTGCTGCCTATCTGACATCCACAACCCAGTAACTGCATGGGGAATACGATACCCTTATATCAAGACTGGTGTCAGATTATCTGGCATCTGACCACCGATCTGATCTGTCCGCTGAATGCAAGATGTACGGCACCGGTCAATGTGGCAGAAACGCTTGGTAGCCTATGTCCGGCAGTGGACCGGAGTGGACAGTCTAAAGGAGCGTCCTCACTGGGAGCATTTGTTAGTGAGCATTTGTAAACAAGCAGTCGTAGGCGAGCAACAAATGCTTCCCAGCGAGCTCAGCATTTGCGTTCGAGCAAAACTATGAACGTTCGAGTCAAACATTCCCTTGCGAGCTTGGAGCATTCGAATACGATCTCGTTAAATGTAATTCATTTCAAAATGTCAAATAGAGCGGTTGTGGCTGCCAAAGACCTTATACTTCTTACTACGAAATACGTATCGTCTTTGGTGGCTGCAGTATTTTTGTTTTTTATTGACCTCAAAAGTCACAAACACTTCAGATCAAGAAACTGTTCCATGCTATATAAGTGGCCAGTAATATTCCTACATACATACTCATTCATTTCATCCTCTGAGTACTCACTTTCGAGCGTTTTATTTGCGTCGAGAGAGAGTAGAGCATTTCGAGCGCCTGCAAGACCGTCGCGGTGAAAAGGCAGTGGGTGTTTTGCATAGACTGCTACTCAACTTCGCGGAACCATGGGAAGAAGATCGCCGCCTCTACGCGGTGTCGTGCGATCGATGGTCCTTAATGGGTCGCCTGTTTGGTCAAGCAGACTATCAGGCGTCCGACGCTGCAGGACTAAAAAGCCTGCAGCGGAAAATGGCCATTCGTATCGCACGAGGTTACGGAACGATATCCTTTGAGGCGGCAACTCCTGGCACGCTTTCCTCTGATAGATATTCTAGCGGATATGAAAGCGAGGGTTTACAACCAAATTCGTGTCATCCACCAGAATGGTGATAGCGTTCCAGAAATCGCTGTGTTCAGGCAGAAGCGGCAGGAATGGCGACACGCGCTCGAGCGGTGGTGCGAGCGGCTACAGCAGCCGCAATTTTCACACAAGCGCATTGTTGAAGCCGTCCTGCCGCACTTCGAAGCATGGCTGAATAGATAAGAGCGCATGACCTACAGGCTCATTCAAGTACTAGGCGGGCCCTTGAGCGGGGCCAGTTTCCGACTTTGTGTTAATCTGGTCGTCTGGTCCTGCTCAGGAAAGCGGGGCGCCCTGCGGACTGGCCGTCCGCGTACCGGGCCATAGTGCTGCTAGACGAGCTGGGTAAGCTGCGAGCGGATTATCGCGGCCCGCCGTGTCAGCCACTTGTACAGAGAGAGGCCGGATTTGGACGAAAGCCAGTTCGGCTTTCGGCATGGGCGCTCCACCATCCACGAAATATCGCAGGTGAGAGTCCTGGCGGAGAAAGCGGTGTCCTGGGATGGGGTGATGTTGGCGGTGTCCTTGGACATTCCCAACGCCTTCAACACCCTGCCCTTTTGTGTTGTGTTCGGAAGGCACTGCGGTATCATCGGGTGCCTCCCTACCTCCGCTGCATCGTCGGGGCTTATTTGGCGGAGAGGTGTTTCACCTACGTGGGATGTGATGGCGTCGGAAACCAGCACAGCATGTCGTGCGGTGTTCCACAAGAATCCGTCTTGAGCCCGCCTCAGTGGAACATCGGATACGACTGGGTGCTGAGGGGTAAACTCCAACCGGGCGTGGACCTGACGATACGCTGGTCACTGCCGAGGGAGTTCGTACAGGGAGGCAGCGTTGCTGGCGACGGCTGTGGTCTCATAGGTGGTGAGCCGCATACGTTGCCGTATCGTGCGATTGATTCCCTGTATGGGGCCCCGATCTGGGCGACTGATCTGACGGCCGGCAGCATTGCTGTTTTGCGGCAGCCGCAGAGTCGAGAGTCATCAGGGGGTATCGCACGATCTCCTACGAGGCGGCTTGTGTACTAAATTCTGAATTCCCGCCTTGGGATCTGGAGGCGAAGGTACTCGCGTCACTGTATCGGTGGCACACAGCAAGCGCGGGCGCGGGGCGAAGGGCCAATGCAGTTACATATGGAGTTGCGTCGGTCTCAGCTTTGCGAGGTCCTGATGGCAGAATTCCGCCAGGGACAGGCTTACACACCCTACTGCCGGCCTCGTTACCATCGAGGTGGTCCGGCCTGTGCTCGAGCGCTGGCTCAGGAGGAGGCACGGCTCCTGACGTTTCGGGTGACGCAGGTGCTCTCGGGGCATGGTTGCTTCGGGAAAACATCATAAACAGGGAACCGGACACCCGGTGTCACCACTGCGTCGACTGCCGGGAGGACACGGCGCGGCATACGCTGGCTGAGTGTGCCGTGTGCAGAGGGTGGACAACACCCTCTTCCAGCCCCCTAAATGAGTCCAGGGGCTATGGAATCGGGGACGTCCGTCGCCCCCTACACATCAGGACCCGATGTAGTGGTGCGTAGTGTTCCGCGCCCCTCTTAGACGTCGCGGGGGGCATCCAACACCTCACTCCCCCTACAACCCTAGGTCGTGGCCCGCAGAGGTGGGCCGGCACTAGCCGGGGGTTGCGGAAGTGAGATGGAACACAGGGGTGGTTTCTAGTCAGTACGAGTCTGACAGACCCTAAACCAAAAACGTACTGACCGGGCACGGTTGCTTCGGTGCAGAAGCGACCTTGACTCTGCACAGAACACGCTCAAGAAGTGCCCAGTGTGGGCCTCTAAGCGGCAGTTTTTAGTCACCAAGATCGGGCGAGACCTGACTTATTCAGCAGTTGTGCTTGTGAGGGCCATGCTAGCAGAGACAAAAAACTGAAGGGATTTGTCCTCCTTCTATGAGACGTTGATGGTCCAGAAGGAGGCCGCCGAGCGGGATCCTGAGAGGGCCGATACCACTCGGAAAAGAAGGCGTCGGGGAGCCGATCGCCCCGATGCCAACAGCGTCGAAAACCTCCCCGCATTATAAGCAGGCGGGACTCCTGTTTCGCGCGTGCTCAGACTGTGTACTCTGTCCACCCACCAAGTGATCCAGGAAAGACGGTGGCACAGTGACCACGTGCTGCCGTGCACAGCAAGGCTCAGGGGAGACGCTCTTTCAGTCTCCTCACAAATGTGTGACAAAAAAAGAAGGCAGAGGGGGTCCACAAATATCCACCATTGCGATTGATCTTGAGCTGCACGCTTCTTGATTATTTATTGTACACCAAAAAACAACATTAAATACATGTGATAATACTCTCGCTCCACGTCATTCCAATGGTCGTCGCTTTTGCCAACATGGTGCGACGCCAGGTTTGACGCTTTCTTTTCTCTTGGGGATGTCAGTCCAAAGTTTTTTTGGGTATGTGATCGAGACCACTTTGGAGCTTGTGGCCAATCTATCTCCACTTGCGACGCTTGATATAGCGGTCGATCGGGCTCTCGTGGCATTTCTCCAAAAGCTCTACGTTGGAGATAGTCGCGGGCCAGTAAATTCCGAGAATGCGACCATGCGACGAAGACAGTGGTTGACGAAAACTTTGAATTGGCGTTAGATGTTTTGTTTTGTATCCTTTGTGACCTTCCTCGTTTCGCATCCATAGAGCAGCACTCAATCGGTTGCGCATCCAGCTACGCTCAGCTTGGCGTGTACTGAAACGGAACGTTTATTAACTTTTTTTCGCGAAAGTAACGGAATTTACATACTGGGTTTTCTTAATTTACTTTTTAAATGGATAAATAAAATATTTCACTATGACACTTTTCTTCATCACTGCCCGCGAATGTTATTTCGTGCATAGCGTGACTTTTTAGTAGGTATTTATATAGGTTGATATAGGTAGGTATAGCGGAACTACCCCAAAATACACATGCCTGTTTCTGGCATAAATATGTGCATGTAGCTTGCATGCCAATATGACATTAAACAATCAGAGGTTAGTATGGTACATTGGCATGCAAGCTATTAGCACACTTTTATACAAGTTACAGGCATGTGTATTTTTGCCCTATCATGTTTGCCAATATTGTAATGTTGCTAAATGAACATATTAGAGTGAAGTAGGTAGTGTAGGTTTTTAACTAATATGCATTTTGGAAAATCGCAGAGAAACGAAACTAAAGAAAGCAGAAAACGTAAGAAAACCTTAGGTAGGCACTCGGCTTAGTCCGGCCACAGTCGTGTCCTTCCGATCGGAAATAAAAACCAATACCGACTAAGTTACAATAACACGACACCGAGTGGCGAGCGGTGCGTCAAAGAAAACCCCTATTTATTAAGGTTTAGGTACTGGTACCGATACATTTATAAAGGTTAAGGTATTGCTACCGAAATATACCGGTATGCATTTCCAACCTCAAAATGCCGCTACTGAAAAAAATTACGATATCAAAATATTTCGGTAACCCTTATTTAACGGTATGACGTCATACCGAAATTTAAAGGTACCTTAATTTTTGGGTAATTCAGTCCCTGTTTTTTTTCAGTACAGTCAGTTAAAGTTGGGCGAAATAGTAAATTTGAATAATTTGGTTTTGAAAAAGTTTAATTTTCTTCCAAGTAGGAGGAGTTGGCTTTGAATTTTAGGCAAAAATCTACACAAGCATTATTCAAGATTACATAATAATAAAAAAAATATATAAATTATGGGATTTGTAGCAATTGGAGTTAAAGAACCATTACAGGGATTGATTTTTTTAGTAAATTATTAAAGTGACCATAAATTTTTAAAAACATGAGATAGATTTTTTTTCGTATTTTTCTGAGAACTGTTATAACTTGGTCTATGACCCATTTACGGCTTGACGTCGATTTCTGGGACACCCTGTATACATTAATTTTGCGTAACTTTATTTTCACATAACATGTATAACTTAAAAGAATAACAGGTACCATGGTACACGTAGTCAAATAAATACATGTTTTCATATACACATTTCAATTAAATTAGTTTAATATTAGCGGCTATAGCTTTCAAATAATCACTTTTATGGTGTATTTTGCTTTAAAATTAAATATATATTTAATTCTATCATATTTGCCGTTGATTTGGAAGTTCATTTTATTTTTGTAGGTAGTACTCATAAATAGAAAGCTTTATAAAAAAATTCAAGACTCGGCAATGTTATGTTTTTTTGTATGTTTTTCGTGAGGTAAAAAAATGAGAATTAGTCCAAGAGCGAGCGAAGCGAGCTCGGGAACTTAGGGCACCCCGACACGGATAGGTTAGGTTTGAAGGAGATGACGGAAGCTGAAGTGAGCGAGCAAAGCGAGCGAGCGCAGCTCCCGTCATCTCCTTCATGTTAGGTTACTTTAGACCCTGCAGACAGAAATAGGAGCGCCGCGCAGCGGGGCTCCGTCGACTTAGTTGCTTAAATCTTCCATAACCATGGGGTTCCGTGGGGTTGGGATGGTACAGTGAGGTAGCCCCTCTACCCTCCTTTCCCTTTCCCCCTTTCGCGCCCCTTAAATCGATAGAAATTTATGGAATTTTTTATTCTAACCTGAAAACTTTAACCATGGATATCTCCATAACTATAGGGCTCCGAGTGGTTGGTGTGGTACTGAGGGGTAGCCAAACCTCCCCCATCCCCCCTCTACCCTATCCGCGCCAAAAATCAACGGCATATAATCGAAATTTTAACCTTACACTTATACTTTTTGTTGCTTCTTAATTCACACGCCCAATATTGTTTATCCACTGTTATTCGTTTTTTTTCATATGTAAATCCATGTACGTCTAATTTTAATCCTCCGCGACTGGTTTTAAATGATTTTAAATAATTTTTCTCTATATTAATAAAGCATTAACACAAACATGCACGTACCTAATGATAATACACCGACATGAACTTAACAATAGACACAACTCAGTACGTTATGTAAAGCATACCCCAAATAATAATCATGCCTCAAATTAAAACTATAAATATCATCTTCTACCCAAATATATTTTTATTACACTTCGTAAATGTTTCTTTCTGAGTATGAGTGAAAATATTATGGTGATTATGTTTAGGGATAAAAGCGTTATGATAAAAAACAGTAGGAGTTTAAATATATTTACATTAATGATATTATTAATCAAGAGCTACTCATGTGTGTTTATTCTACAGGCGCACGTACAATGGTTTTAGAGATACACGTTTCTGCAAAACGTTACCCCAGCAGGAAATGCAATATCTCGAAAACCTGATGACGCACAAGTTATATTTTCGGCGCACATTTTCGCACAAATATAAGCTCTCTGCCCATGCACAATATTTCTCATTCCGATCATTCGTTTAGAATTTTCCTGCTAGAACAACGTTACCCTAGCAGGAACCTATTTAGCCGCTTTTTTCAAAAACGACGATACGCACTTATTTTTTAAGTGGCGCACATTCACAGCAGATTACGCACGAATTATACGTTCCACTCAAATCTCTCTAGGAGTCACTTTCCTGTTGGGGTAACGTACACGGTGTTTTGATCCCACTCTTCGCTGTAAACTCTCCAAACTTGACAGCGTCTATCGAAAATAGCTTAATTGCTAGGTCTACGTGTTTTATTGAAAGACATTTCAGATTTATTTTTATTTATTTAGTTTCGTCAGTGATCTTCCTATTCTTCTCCGATATATCAATCAAGGAAGATATTGTAAACAATGATTTAATAAGTACATAATCTACTTCAAGATTTTTGCTGCCTCCTTGTTCTCTATCTAATATAATCACTGCATCCTTGACTATCAAACCTTCTTTGCGCAAGTCTCTTACGGTTTCTAGTACACTGGTACCTTATGTAACATCTTCAACTATAAGGCACGTCTGGCCAGCCTTGCAGTGGCCCTCGATAGATTTCTTAGTGCCGTATGCTTTTGTTTCTTTGCGTCGCATGAGCATGGACTTTTTGGTTAGTATGCTAAGTATTGTAGCAATGGGCAAGACTGTGTAGGGCACACCACACAAGTGATTATACTACAAATCCTTCATAGCTATTTCCAATAACAAATTTGATATTGATTCCTGCGAAAATGTAAAAACATGTGAGATAAAAAAAACCTAAGAATTAAAAATTGAGGGACTATTTTAAGATGTTTAAGATTTCTGTTTATTAACATAATATGTTTCTATTTCGAGAGAGCAAACTAAGCGTGCAAACTCGAAAACGGAAACTTGAACAAACCTCATGAAAGCTTTTATATCAAACATTAAGATAAGGAAGTGGAATATTACTTGTGTTGCATTAAGGTGTAACATTCAATTATCGTTTTGAAATACATACCATAACATCGGGGTAACTAACTATAACCCTCAAATCAAAATAAACAGGTGTTTTGATCCCACTCTTCGCTGTAAACTCTCCAAACTTGACAGCGTCTATCGAAAATAGCTTAATTGCTTGGTCTTTAAGTGTTTTATTGTAAGACATATTTTCCGATATATTTTTTTAGTTTCGTCAGTGATGTTCCCATTCTTCACCAATATATCAATCAAGGCAAGGAATGATGAGCAGTCACACAGTCCGCCCATTCCCTATTTTGTGAAATAACTTTAAATACTGCAAGGAGACTGTATATTAGCATCCTTTCGGTCCTCCAGTAACAAAAAGTTAAATCTTACAGCCAGCTGTTTGATTCGGGTAGTAAAATCATTGCTGTAGTCTTCAATAATGTCTGCATGAGTCTTTACTAGACAAACGTGTTCCCCAACTTTTTGATGTCAGGTCAACGGAGAGGCACAAGTTTGTTTTCTTTGTTGCCATTATGCTAAACAGTTGTTTTGCGATGCCATTCGTGGCTAGTTCAGCACGCTTTTCATAAGTAAGCAAGTTTCTGTCTAATGGTTTATCTAGAATATAAAACAAATTGTATGTAAACATAAAATAATTCAGTATTAAATATAAATTCATATTAGTAGTAGGTTCATAAAATTAACTTAACTTTAAAACTTACCAATTACTGGCGCTTGAGTCTCCGGTATTTTTTTACTTTTACCACAGTTTCTTCATTGATCTTCCCATTCTTCACCAATATATCAATCAAGAAAGATATTGTAAACAATGATTTAATATGTACATCATCTACTTCAAGATTTTTGCTTCTTCCTTGTTCTCTGTCAAATATAATCACTGCATCCGTGACTATCAAACCTTCTTTGAGCAAGCCTCTTACGGTTTCTAGTACACTGGTGCCTGATGTAACATCTTCAAATATAGGGCACGTCTGGCCAGCCTTGCAGTGGCCCTCGCTAGAGTGCCGTATCCTTTTGTTTCTTTGCGTCGTATAAGTATGGACTTCTTGATTAGTATGCTGTGTATTGTAGCGACGGGCAAGACTGTGTATGTTTTTTATCGTAACATATTTTAGTTATTTTCGGATTTAAATAAGAATTTCGATGGAAAGTTAGTACAGAATTGGAAATCACGTGAGTACTTTGATATAATTTTTATTCAAGTTTCCCAGAAACTCTTTTCAAGTAACTTTTCCACAAACTATTCGACATAACGGCTTGCACATCAGGGCTTTTTGCTTCCCCAATGCCCCTCCACCAATGATATTCAAATAAACAGATACGTTATACACTCACAAAACAATTGAAAAAGTGTTCCGCGCAGCAGCGGCAGCACACATACACACTTTTCATTCATCTGACATTTCACTACAATGTCGAAAGGGATGGCTTGATAAAACAAACAAGAAAAAAAGAGACAGCTAGTCTTTGTCACTTGCGTGTGAATGTAAACAAACATTATTCTGACAACCAATGTTTTTTCTTTTTGTAACCTCCAAATATCAGAAAATTAGGAAAAAAAAATTAAATAAATTAGTAAATTGAGGTGTATTGCGTATTTACATATGGTATGAGATCCCTTCTGTTTTATGTAATTTGGTATTATAATTGGTACACTTTCTAAATACACACGATGGCATTTTTTTAATTTTGTTTTTGTTTCAACAAAGCGTATCGCTCTTCGCCATGCGTGACATAAACTAAAGACTAAAGGTTACAATTGTCTACTATTCGAGTCTTCACAATGCGCGCGCTTATAACATATCTGTTTATTTGAATATCATTGCCCTCCACACAACTATGACGTCAGCACCCTTCTCGCCCGCTCCCCTACTTTGTACTATACCTTCGAATACTGCAAGGAGACCGTTTGTCTAATATCAGCATGTTCTCTGGCAAATATAATCACTGCATTCCTGACTATCATATTATTATCTTCTGTGCGTAAGTCTCTTACGATTTCTAGTACACTGGAGCGTGAGGTAACCATATCTTTAACTGTAAGGCATGTTGGGCCTTACAGTCAAAGGCAGCCTTGTACTTGGACTTCTTGGTGGGTATGCTAAGTACTGTAGCAATGGGCAAGGCTGTGTAGGGCACACATAAACAGGTGTTTTGATGCCACTGTTGTTAACTCTCCAAACTTTGCAGTGTCTATCGAAAAGAGTTGAATTGCTTGCTCAACAAGTTTTTATCACATATTTGAGTTATGTTCGGATTTACTTGTGTGAATTTCGATGGAAAGCTTATATAGACTAGGAAATCACATTAATATAATTTTCAATTCAAGTTTCCCATATACTCTTTGCAAGTAACATTTCCACAAAGTATCCTTATATGTACGGCTTGCACGTTAGGGCTTTTTGCTGCCAAAATGCCCCTCCCCATGACTTTGACGTCAGCACCCTTCTCCAGGATCACCTTCTCTGGAGTATTGTACACCTGCCCCAGGTCATCCTTGCTGCTTTCAAGCTGCACTCCTGGCGTCAACTGTATCAGACCTGGGTCCTTAAGTGTCCTTATTCTGACACACAAATCCAGTTATTAATTCTGGATATTTAGATGACATTGACACCGTTTGCTTCATTGTAGTCTTTATTTTATTTTTTAACTTTTACCAGTTTAGTCAGTGGGAAAACCATTCTTCTCCAATATATCAATCAATCAAGGAAGACACTGTAAACAATGATTTAATATGTACATCATCTACTTTAAGATTTATGCTTCCTCCTTGTTCTCTGTCTAATATAATCACTGCATCCGTGACTATCAAACCTTCTTTGAACAAGTCTCTTACGGTTTCTAGTACACTGGTGGCTGATGTAACATCTTCAGCTATAAGGCACTTCTGGCCAGCCTTGCAGTGGCCCTCGGTAGATTTCTTAGTGCCATATGCTTTTGTTTCCTTGCATCGCATATGCATGGACTTCTTGGTTAATATGCTAAGAATTGTAGTGATGGGCAAGGCTGTGTATGGCACACCACACAAGTGATCATATTTCGCATCCTTCATAGTGATTTCCAATAACAGGTTTGATATTGCTTCCATACCATAACATCGGGGTACATAACTATAACCCTCAAATAAAAATTAACAGGTGTTTTGATGGCAGTATTCGTCGTTAACTCTCCAAACTTTACAACATCTATCGAAAATAGTTTGCTTGCTCAACAAATTTTTATCATATCATATTTTAGTTACTTTCGGATTTACTTGTGAATATCGATGGAAAGCTCATACAGACTAGGAAATCACATTGATATAATGTTCTATTCAAGTTGCCTAGAAACTCTTTGCAAGTAACATTTCCACAAAGTATCTTTATATATAACGGCTTGCACTTTAGGGCTTTTTGCTGCCACAATGCCCCCCTCCCCACAACTACGACGTCAGCACCCTTCTCCAGGATCAACTTCTCTGGAGTATTGTACACCTGCCCCAGGTCATCCTTGCTGCTTTCAAGCTGCACTCCTGGCGTCAACTGTATCAGACCTGGCTCATTGAAAGTGTCCTTATTTTGACACACAAATCCAGTTATTAATTAAAGAATTGATAAATAAATAAAATTAATTCAGGATATTTAGATGCCATTGACACTGTTGCTTCTTTGTAGTCTTGTGTTATGAGATTTCCCTGTAGACAATAAAAAAAACACTTAAAAAATCTTAAACTTAAAAAATCTTTGAATGTACTTGATAAAAGATCAATATTATGATTAATTAAAGAAACTGCTGAAATAATAGCTTGGAAGTAAAACAAAGGCTCATAAAATGTATTAAAAAAAAACAAATAAAATGTTCATTTGATTGTCAAATGATTTTCTTTAGTTTTATACAACACATAACATAATATTGCTAATTCTCACACTAGGCCTGGGCCTATCTTTTGGGGGTTGGTGTTCAGTCATGGTATTAATGTGCTAAAATAAATAAAATTACGAGTGTTGAAATCAATTTGAAATATTTGAATAATTTAGATTAAACCAAACTAAATTAAAGTAAAATTAAAACCACACTATATTAAAAATAAATTAAAAACTAATCAAAGTCAAAATAAGTAACTTACCTCACTGCTAATTTCGGCCAACAAGAACACTCCATGATTGATACCATTAGATGAATTTAGGGCTTTGAGTATTCCTTCACCAGGCAAGGAATGAGCAGTCACACAGTCCGCCCATTCCCCGACTTTGTACAATCCCTTTAAATACTGCAAGGAGACTGTATGTCCAATATCAGCATACTTTCTGTCCTTCAGTATTAAAAAGTTAAATTTTACAGCCAGCTGTTTGTTTCGGGTAGCTAAACCATTGCTGTAGTCTTCAAAAATGTCTGCAGGAGTCTTTACTAGACAAACGTGTTCCCCAACTTTTTCTAATAGATCTAGAATCTTCTTAGTGGATGTCAGGTCAACGGAAAGGCACAAGTTTGTTTTCTTTGTTGCCATTATGCTAAACAGTTGTTTTGCTATGTCATTCTTGGCTAGTTCAGCACGCTTTTCATAAGTAAGCAAGGTTCTGTCTAATGGTTTATCTAGAATATAAAACGAATTGTATGTGAACGTTTTGGGAACGTTTTAGGAATTAACATAGATCAACATTTGACATGGGCTAAACAGATAGAATCGGTTACTGCTCGCGTAAGGAAGCTTTTGTATATATTTAAAAGACTTCGATCTGTAGCTGACAAAAGTACTTTGAAGATGATCTACCTAGCCTTATGTCAGTCTGTACTTAGTTACTGCATACTATCGTGGGGTTCCGCTGGAAAAACTTTTATGATTGCTGCTGAACGTGCACAAAGGGCTATCCTAAAGGTCTCTCATAGATTTGGAATCCGATACCCCACTGATATGTTATATCGGGTGACTAAAGTGCTTACGGTGCGCCAACTTTTCATTATGTCAGTATTACTCAAGTTCCACAAAACTGCAGCTGTCACAGTGGTTACGGACCAGCGCTCGCGTAGAAAGCCTAAGTGGAACAGAGTCTCCAGCAGGCTTAAATTTGGCAACAAAGCATTCTCACATATCGGTCCACATCTGTATGAGAAAGTCAATGACAAACTAAAAATCCTCCCCATGACCAAGTTTGGGTGCAAACAACAAGTTCGGGATTGGCTACTAGGACTTACCTATAACGAAACTGAAAACCTACTAGCAATTTAGTGTTAACTCGACATATACCATACACTCATACACACCACCACATACACACCAGCACATAAACACCATCGCATACACTCCATCACTTACATACCAGCACACTTACGCTTACACCTTTAGTTACCTTTCAGTTTTTGTTTTTGTTTAGTGATTGGAACCGTTGCATTTGCTATATAATTATATAATAAAACAATCATATTATTTGTCGAGAGAGACTGGATTCTGCGACACAGGGTATCCTAGTGCAGAATCCAGTGTCACATCTTAATACTGTAACACTCTTTTATTGAATCAATAAACTTTATTTTATTTTTATTTTTATTTATTTATCAGAAAGCTTACAGTCACTCAAAGGGCAATGGAAAGGGCTATGCTCGGCGTTTCCTTGCGTGATCGAATCAGAAATGTAGAGATCCATAAGAGAACCAATGTTACCGACATAGCTCGAAGAATTGCCAAACTTAAGTGGCAGTGGGCAGGGCACATTGCTCGCAGAACGGATGGCCGATGGGGCAGGAAGGTTCTGGAGTGGCGACCGCGAACCGGAAGACGTTGCGTTGGAAGGCCTCCCACCAGGTGGACCGATGACCTGGTGAAGGTTGCGGGGATCCGCTGGATGCGAGACGCACGGGACCGGTCAATGTGGCGACGCTTGGGGGAGGCCTATGTCCAGCAGTGGACGTCTTTCGGCTGATATGATGAGTAGTAGGTTCATAAAATTAACTTAATTTTCAAACTTACCAATTAGTGGCACTTGAGTCTCCTTAAGGTATTTTTTCACTTTTACCACAATTTCTTCACTGATCTTCCCCAATATATCAATCAAGGAAGACATTGTAAACAATGATTTAATATGTACATCATCTACTTCAAGAATTTTGCTTCCTCCTTGTTCTCTGTCTAATATAATCACGGCATCCGTGACTATCAAACCTTCTTTGAGCAAGTCTCTTACAGTTTCTAGTACACCGGTGACTGATGTAACATCTTCAACTATAAGGCACGTCTGGCACCCTTATCCAGGACCACCTGCTCTGGAGTATTGTACACCTGTCCCAGGTCATCCTTGCTGCTTTTAAGCTGAACTTCTGGCGTCAACTGTATCGGACCTGGGCCTGCAGTCTCGACATAGCTAACGATCGTTACGCTAGCTAACATTCGTTAACTATTACCACAAAATAGTAAGTATACAGAAGGGCCACTCCCGCCGTTTGGAAAATTGACAGCTAACCTTGACAGATTCACTAGGGTTGCTACTATATTGATTCCGAATTAAAAAAAAAAGGGTAGGTTGCCCAAGTTACAAACATAAATACATAGATTCGTCTAAACATACATCATATCATGCTTACATGCCTTAGAGGGTAGACAGGGCATCAAATATCCATTTAATATCACGAACACTACAACCCTAGTGAATCTGTCAAGTTTAGCTGTCAATTTTCCAAACGGCGGGAGTGGCCCTTCTGTATACTTACTTTTTTGTGGTAAGAGTTAACGAATGTTAGCTAGCGTAACGATCGTTAGCTATGTCGAGACTGCAGGCCCTGGCCCTTTGATGACGCTAATTCTCAAACTAGGTCTGGGCCTTTTTTTTGGGGGTTAGTGAATCAGCCATGGTATTACTGAGCAAAAAAAAGAGTGGTGTTGCTACATTGCCTAATGCTGTGATCAATTTGAATTAAATTGAACTTAAACTGCATTTAAGTAAAATTTAATCAAAAAAATAAAATTAAAATCAAACTAAAACTAAATTAAAACCAAGTTAATAATTAATTAAAGTCAAATTAAAATCAAATTAAAATCAAATTAAAATCAAATTTTTAACAAATTAAAACTCAAATCAAAACTCAACACAAATCAAGTAACTTACCTCACTGCTCATTTCTGCCAACAAGAACACTCCTTGATTGATACCATTAGTTTTAGTTGAATTTAGGGCTTTGAGTATCTCCTCACCAGGCAAGGAATGAGCAGTCACACAGTCTGCCCATTCCCTATTTTGTGAAATCACTTAAAATACTGCAAGGAGACTGTTTATTAGCATCCTTTCTGTCCTCCAGTAACAAAAAGTTAAATCTTACAGTCAGCTGTCTCATTTGGGTAGTAAAATCATTGCTATAGTCTTCGATAATGTCTGCACGAGTCTTTACTAGACAAACATGTTCCCCAACTTTTTCTAATAGATCTAAAATATTCGTAGTGGATGTCAGGTCAATCAAGAAAGATATTGTAAACAATGATTTAATATGTACACCATCTACTTTAAGATTTTTACTGCCTCCTTTTTCTCCATCTAATATGCATCTGTGACTGTCGACATTCATTGCCTCAAGTGTCCACAATGCCCCCTCCCCACAACTGTGACGTCAGCACCCTTCTCCAGGATTACCTTCTCTGGAGTATTATACACCTGTCCCAGGTCATCCTTGCTGCTTTCAAGCTGCAACTGCTAGTTGCTGCTGTTGACTCCTGGCGTCAACTGTCTCAGACCTGGCTCATTGAAAGTGTCCTTATTCTGACACGCAAATCCAGTTATTAATTCTGGGTATTTAGATGCCGTTGACACCGCTTCTTGTCTTAATTTAATTTGTAAGTTTGTTCAGTGGGCAGACCATTCTTCTCCAATATATCAATCAATCAAGGAAGACATTGTAAACAATGATTTAATATGTACATCATCTACTTCAAGATTTTTACTGCCTCCTTTTTCTCCATCTAATATGCATCTGTGACTGTCGACATTCATTGCCTCAGTGTCCACAATGCCCCCTCCCCACAACTGTGACGTCAGCACCCTTTTCCAGGATTACCTTCTCTGGAGTATTATACACCTGTCCCAGGTCATCCTTGCTGCTTTCAAGCTGCAACTGCTACTTGCTGCTGTTGACTCCTGGCGTCAACTGTCTCAGACCTGGCTCATTGAAAGTGTCCTTATTCTGACACGCAAATCCAGTTATTAATTCTGGGTATTTAGATGCCGTTGACACCGCTTCTTGTCTTAATTTAATTTGTAAGTTTGGTCAGTGGGCAGACCATTCTTCTCCAATATATCAATCAATCAAGGAAGACATTGTAAACAATGATTTAATATGTACATCATCTACTTCAAGATTTTTACTGCCTCCTTTTTCTCCATCTAATATGCATCTGTGACTGTCGACATTCATTGCCTCAGTGTCCACAATGCCCCCTCCCCACAACTGTGACGTCAGCACCCTTTTCCAGGATTACCTTCTCTGGAGTATTATACACCTGTCCCAGGTCATCCTTGCTGCTTTCAAGCTGCAACTGCTACTTGCTGCTGTTGACTCCTGGCGTCAACTGTATCAGACTTGGCTCATTGAAAGTGTCCTTATTCTGACACACAAATCCAGTTATTAATTCTGGGTATTTAGATGCCATTGACACCGCTTCTTGTCTTAATTTAATTTGTAAGTTTGGTCAGTGGGCAGACCATTCTTCGCCAATATATCAATCAATCAAGGAAGACATTGTAAACAATGATTTAATATGTACATCATCTACTTCTAGATTTTTGCTTCCTCCTGTTCGCCGTCTAATATAATCACTGCATCCGTGACTATCAAACCTTCTTTGAGCAAGTCTCTTACGGTTTCTAGTACACTGGTGGCTGATGTTATATCTTCAGCTATAAGGCACTTCTGGCCAGCCTTGCAGTGGCCCTCGGTAGATTTCTTAGTGCCGTATGCTTTTGTTTCTTTGCATCGCATGAGCATGGACTTTTTGGTTAATATGTTAAAAATTGTAGTGATTGGCAAGGCTGTGTATGGCACACCACACAAGTGATCGTATTTCGAATCCTTCATGGCGATTTCCAATAACAGGTTTGATAGTGCTTCCATACCATAACATCG
Organism: Orthosia gothica; assembly: GCA_949775005.1. Classification (NCBI taxonomy): domain Eukaryota; kingdom Metazoa; phylum Arthropoda; class Insecta; order Lepidoptera; family Noctuidae; genus Orthosia; species Orthosia gothica. The sequence continues at coordinate 16,919,075 of OX459034.1, read as the reverse complement.
GGGTACATAACTATAACCCTCAAATAAAAATTAACAGGTAATTTGATGGCACTATTTGTCGTAAACTCTCCAAACTTTACAGCATCTATCGAAAATAGTTTGCTTGCTCAACAAAACTTTTATCATAACATATTTTACTTGTGAATTTCGATGGAAAGCTCATACAGACTAGGAAATCACATTGATATAATGTTCTATTCAAGTTGCCCAGAAACTCTTTGCAAGTAACATTTCCACAAAGTATCTTTATATATAACGGCTTGCACTTCAGGGCTTTTTGCTGCCACAATGCCCCTCCCCACAACTATGACATCAGCACCCTTTTCCAGGATCACCTTCTCTGGAGTATTGTACACCTGCCCCAGGTCATCCTTGCTACTTTCAAGCTGCACTCCTGGCGTCAACTGTATCAGACCTGGGTCCTTGAAAGTGTCCTTATTCTGACAGACAAATCCAGTTATTAATTCAGGATATTTAGATGCCATTGACACTGTTGCTTCTTTGTAGTCTTGTGTTATAAGATATCCCTGTAGACAAATAAAAAAAATGCTTATAAAAATCTTTGACTGTACTTGATAAAAGATCAATATTATAATTAATTAAAGAAACTGCTCAATTAGCTTGTAAATAAAACTCAGGCTCATAAATGTAATAAAATAAAACAAATAAAAATGTTAATTTGATTGTCAAATGATTTTCTTTATTTTTTTTAGTTTTGGACAACACATAACATAATGATGCTAATTCTCAAACTAGGCCTGGGCCTATCCTTTGGGGGTTAGTGATTCAGCCATGGTATTAATATGCAAAAATAAATAAAATGATGAGTGTTGCTATGAGTGTTTAAATAAAACGAAATAAAACCAAACTGAAGCAAAATTAAATCAAAATTAATTAATACCAAAATTATGCTAAATTAAAATCAACTTAAAATCAAATCAAAGTCAAATTAAGTAACTTACCTCACTGCTCATTTCGGCCAACAAGAACACTCCATGATTCATACCATTAGATGAATTTAGGGCTTTGAGTATTCCTTCACCAGGCAAGGAATGAGCAGTCACACAGTCCGCCCATTCCCCGACTTTGTATAATCCTTTTAAATACTGCAAGGAGACTGTATGTCCAATATCAGCATACTTTCTGTCCTCCAGTATTAAAAAGTTAAATCTTACAGCCAGCTGTTTGATTCGGGTACTAAAATCATTGCTGTAGTCTTCAATAATGTCTGCATGAGTCTTTACTAGACAAACGTGTTCCCCAACTTTTTCTAATAGATCTAAAATCTTTTCAGTGGATGTCAGGTCAACGGAGAGGCACAAGTTTGTTTTCTTTGTTGCCATTATGCTAAACAGTTGTTTTGCAATGCCATTCTTTGCTAGTTCAGCACGCTTTTCATAAGTAAGCAAATTTCTGTCTAATGGTTTATCTAGAATATAAAACATGTTAATTGTATGTAAACATAAAATAATTCAGTAATAAATATAAATTCATATTAGTAGTAGGTTCATAAAATTAACTTAATTTTCAAACTTACCAATTACTGGCGCTAAAGTCCCCTTAAGGTAATTTTTTACTTTTACCACAGTTTCTTCAGTGATCTTCCCATTGGTCACCAATATATCAATCAAGGAAGACATTGTAAACAATGATTTAATATGTACATCATCTAATTCAAGATTTTTGCTGCCTCCTTGTTCTCTATCTAATATAATCACTGCATCCGTGACTATCAAACCTTCTTTGCGCATGTCTCTTACGGTTTCTAGTACACTGGAGCCTGAAGTAACCACATCTTCAACTATAAGGCACGTCTGGGCAGCCTTGTAGTGACCTTCGATAGATTTTTTAGTGCCGTATGCTTTTGTTTCTTTGCGTCGCATCAGCATGGACTTTTTGGTTAGTATGCTAAGTATTGTAGCAATGGGCAAGGCAGTGTAGGGTACACCACACAAGTGATCGTACTTCAAATCCTTCATTGCTATTTCCAATAACAAATTTGATATTGATTCCTGGAAAAATGTAAAAACATGTGAGATAAAAAAAACCAGAGAATTAAAAATTGTGGGACTATTAAATATGATCTTTAAGATTTCTGTTTATTAGCAATATTACCCTTGTTTCTATTTCGAGAGAGCTTTATTTGACTAGGGAACTATAAGCGGTCAAACTCGAAAACGGAAACATGAACTAACAACAAACATTAACATAAGGAGGTGGAATATTACTTGTGCTGCAGTAAGGTGTAACAATTCAATAATCGTTTTGAAATACATACCATAACATCGGGGTAACTAACTATAACCCTCAAATCAAAATAAACAGGTGTTTTGATCCCACTCTTCGCTGTAAACTCTCCAAACTTGACAGCGTCTATCGAAAATAGCTTAATTGCTAGGTCTACAAGTGTTTTATTGTATGACATAGTTACCGATAGATAATAAAAATTATAGATATAACACAACAGTGGTTTATAACAAAACTGCGGAGATGTGGAGATGATACCTGCTCGGCGTTCACCAGCAAAAAGGAACGATTACTGAACACCGATAACTTTTATAGAAGTGCCGCCCTACCATTGCTCCGGGACGGGACCGGAAACGGGCAATGACACCGTGGCACTAGGGTTGCCAATTTAAAAAAAATACATATATAAAGGAGGATGGGCAATTTTGTATGAAATCTAGTCCAACCGACATACAGAGTTGAAATTATTATTGACGGAACCCTGATCTCCCAAACATTCTATTAAAAATAGTAGTATCAATTTGAGTGAGAAATGTGTGCGAGTTTTTTTTTTATCCAATTTGTTTTATTTTTGTGTACTTTAAACACGGAAACACACGAGTCTTGGCGTAGCGAGGCGCTTTCTGACGCAGTTGAGTGGCTACAAAACTCGTTGTGCTATGACGTAGCCTGCTACAGAGTCGTTTGATTGGTGGATCCTGTGCCACGCCATGCCACGACACGTAAGTGTGTTTCCGTCTGTACGGGAATCAAAATAGAAGCGTTTTACCTGAAATAAAACGATTATTATATACTTACCTTAGTAGAAGCTTATATGTATTGAGATAGGCGACTCCATTTCCCGCTTTAGCAGACCTCTCTTTCTACCCTGTAGGCTGTCTCTTTCGCACACACCTCCCCTCTTACCAGGCGTGCGAGGTAACTGGTGATCCGAGCCTCCTCGTCATTGCGTCGAAATACCACCAGGCAGAGATTAAAAGTAAGCTTCTACTAAGGTAAGTATATAATAATCGTTTTATTTCAGGTAAAACGCTTCTATTATAAACTTGACCGTTAGTAGAAGCTTATATGTATTGAGACCTGTTTGTTATCGCCTGGTGATTTAAAGGAGAAACGCCAATGTGGTTGGATATTACAAACTACTATGAGAGTAGTAGGTTAGTATATATAAAATAGGTAATATAGAATACAATGAAAGCATAGTGTGTGAAGAACGAGACATTTTAATCAACAAATAATTATCACATAAAAAACGTATAATGTAGAATTTTATAATTAAACAACAATTATAATTAAACGATCAACCATCAACCATTGTACCTAATTGTTATCGTTTGAATGATGAACAACTTATAAATGTAGACAATAATATAACTAATCAACAATTTTAATTTAACAATAAATCAACAATCACTGTACATATTTGTAATCAATAAAGCAATGATCTAGTGTCAAAATCAACGGACCTGAACAAAAAGTGTAGAAATATCCGTGCTAGGATTACTATTACTTGAGGAAACCATTACCTCTCGACGATAGAATTTTTGAAAGGTTTTTACAGATTTCCAATTCCCTTTCTCTAAAATATCATCCAGGGAGGAATTGTCAATCCAACTTCTAGAGGCCACAGCTGAACGCACACTTCCTGGCGTTGCAGATATACCTGCTGCCTTCAAAAGCGACTTGAACCAACCTGCAATGACCGTTCTGGAGGCAGGTGATGGTGGACCTCGTAAAGTTATAAATAAATTTGATGTACCAGAGCTCCTACGTCTTTCATTTAGAATAGCTATTGTTTGATTTACCCAAAATACAGGATTTAAGTTTTGATTTTGAGTGTTAGCCATGAGATTCCACCCCGATTGTCTATAATCTCTACAGTCTGTTTTGGACCCAAATTGAGGCCATAAGGTAATCAAGTCGTTTTTGATAACGCATTCATCTCTGTCAACACCTAAAAGGGTCAAGTCGTGAATCCTGCGACCCGAACAAAGGCACAACAACGCTACAGTATGACGAACAGTTTGAAAAGTGTTTGTACTGTCTACCGAGTAAATACTCATAAAATTGGTCAGAATGTTAATGTCCCAGATAGGTGGTTTTGGAGTAATTGGATTTTTAAAGATATTGCTTTCAGAATATGCTTCACAAGAACATTTTCACCTAACTTACCAGACAGTTCTGTGTTACAGAGAGTGGAAACTACTGATTTGTGAAGAACGATTGTGTTATATGAGAAGTTAAATTTAATATACAGGTCGGCTAAAAATTGTGCTAAATGGGATGCTTCAGGATGCATTGGATTTATGTTATGCTGTTTTGTCCATGACATCCAACGATTCCATGGTGCCTTGTAGGTTTTCCACGTCGAAGAACGCCACGCAGATTTAAGTAAGGATACCTGACTAGAATCCCATGTTTTTATTTTGTCTTCCCACCCCCACATTTCCAGACCTCTAGAACCATGTTCTCGACTTTGGGGGGTGGTAACCCCGTCGTCGTGTCGACTAGGAATCGTTCCAGGTTCGTCAAGGTGAAGGGGGCTGCGATTGCTCGTGCTTTCAGGTCCGCCCGCCAGAATACCTTCTCCCAACGTGGAACAACAATGAGGTAAAGACCTGATACTTGATTGAGGTGCATCAATACTCTGGGGATAAGAAATGGTGGTGGGAATATCCATGCCAGAGGGAAATTCCAAGTTAGGCTGAAAGCATCGTGAATCAATGCTTCGTGATCGTTCAAGTCTAGGGTTGCATAATTCGCTACTGTTCGTGCTGTCTTGGATGCAAACAGGTCTATCACGGGTGTTCCCATTTTTGCAAAGATCATTTCCGTACAATTCGATGTTAAGTGCCATTCTGGGCTCCGCCGCTGTCTGGATAAACAATCCGCGTGATTGTTGAACCTCCCGGGAATGTAATAAATTTTGAATTGAATCTGATGATGGTCCAGGATCCGTAGAATTTTGTATGTTACATTCATGAGTAACTGGGACTTGGTCCCGCCCTCGTTTCGAAGGTAGGCTACCGCAGATCGGTTGTCCGATTGAATGAGGACTGATCCTCCTTTTATATTTGCAGCTTGTATCTCTAGGACTCTCAGAATTGCTAACAACTCCTTTACGTTGCAGTGTAGGAATCGTTCCTCTGTGTTCCAAACACCTGACATGGTCTGGTTGTCGAGCTGTCCTCCCCATGCTATGTCTGAGGCGTCTGTAGTTAAGTAATGTGTCGGAGGTGGAATGTGAAGTGGGGATGAAAGATGGCAATGTTGAAGCCACCATTGCATCTCGTCTAACACCGAGCGAGGTAGAACGTATCTGATTGGGGCTGTGTACTCGGGCAGGAAGTTTAAGAACTGCAGAGTGGACCGGTGGTTTAGCCTGCCACGAGGAACCGCAAAGCTTGCAAAATTCAGTAAGCCTACCAGGCTTTGTAGTTCTTTTAGGGACAATTTGCCCATTTTCAGAGCATGTGTGACTTTTTTGATTATGGCAGATGACTTTTCTGCTGGTAGTTGTTTGTGATTTGTCCAAGGATGCCAAACAATTCCGAGATATGTTACAGACTTTTGCGGAACAAGGACAGACTTCCCGTAATTCACTTGGAATCCGAGGATTTCTAGCGTCTCCAATAGCAGGTCCATTTGCTGGACTAATATCTTTGGATTTTGATGTGTTAGCAAGAAATCGTCTAAATACACTATTATTCTCAGTCCTTTTTCTCGAAGAATTTGTGCAATCCAATTTGTAAGACAAGCGAAAACTTTCGGGGCTGTACTTAGCCCGAACGGAAGGCATGTCATTTCCAGTACTTCGTCTCTGTAAAGGAGACGTAAAAATCGCCTGTGTGACTCTGCTATCGGAAGATTGAAGTATGCTTGCGAAAGGTCGACCTTGCACATCCAATCCTGAGTTTGGAGAAAGTCTGGGACTCGAAACATGTTTATTAATCGAAACCGTTCTGTTAGCACATAGTGGTTGAGCAACCGTAGGTTGAGTACTGGTCGATATGATCCATCGTTTTTTGGTACCAAGAACAGGGAGGACACAAAGCTCGGAGTGAGTGGTGCCACCTTCAACACGCCTTGTTGTTTCATTTGACGAATGAGTAAAGACATCTCCTTGGACTTTAAGGTGCGATGGCGATCGCCTTTTAAGTCCGGTGTTATCAAGGGAGGTCTTTGACGAAAAGGTATGCGATACCCTGTTATTATCCGTAATATAAAAGATGGGGCTCCCATTTGCTTCCACTGGTTGACAAAATGAGCTAACTGTCCGGCTAGGAAAGGTTGCGAGTCATTGTCTCTGCCTCTTGTTGCCTCTGTAGCCCGAAGGCGACGAGCGGCGTTTCTGACCTCTTTGAGAGTGTCGCGATCCACGAGATCGAAAATTATTATTAGAACCCCTATTGTTAGTACCAGTGCGATGCTCTGGGCCAGCATTGTATTGTGCTTTCGTGTTGTAATAGTAGCCTTGATAATTGCCCTGCGAGGGCTGAGTGTGAAGGCAGTGCATATTGCTTGACACATCACAGAAATAGTTTTGGTGACCGGGACCATGCGATGGCCCAGTATTACGTGTGTGCCCCTGCGAGGGGAACCGTGTAGCAGAAATATTGGGTTTTGCTCGCGAAGCATTCCCGCTGCTAGGCCTGTTCACTGGCCAGAACGCCTTCCTAACGCCGCCTGCTTTTTCAAGAGCCGATGTGAGAGCTTCTGAATTGAAAATGTGTGTATTTGAAGGCGGGATTTTATTTACAGCCGTTTTTACCAAGGGGTCTCTAATGTACTTAAGTATACCGTCCCTTCTCATTTCTATAGTCTCTGCTCTGTGGCCGCAAGCCATTTGTAAAAGGTCTTGAGAAACTTTCTGGAATTCTCCTTTTAGAAAAATTTCATCAATTTTATTTTTTAAATTTGTGAGGGTAGCATCTGGCGTTTGAGACCATAAAATTAAATTACGTAAACTACTTATTAAGACTTCTTTTTGCTTCAAAATTCCGAATGTAATAGCTGCGTAAGATTTGTCGGAATATGCCAGGTGGCGTATATTATCATACGCCTTTACCTCCTCGTTTGATTCCATTTCCGTAAAGCCCGGTGAATGGTTATATAGTTTTTGTGTTTCCGCGTATCTAATATCAGTCCACGTGTTTTTTCCAAAACGTTGAACTTCATCTAACATATTTAAAAAAATTGCTGGAGTTTTTGGAACCACGGGTTCTTTTAGCTTAGTTTCAATATCAAATGATAAATCCGGTGCAACTACCGGATTCTCAGAATTCTGTATTGGTGACGCCTGCGAGGCGCAATATTCGTTATAAAGCTCGTTATCTACATCTCGGCTTACAATGGAAACATTATCACTATTACAATTATAAATAGGAGGGTACTCATAACTCTAAACGGTTTTTTGTAATTTGTCAACATCTTTTGATAATTTATCAATAAGATGACGGTCGCGCCTTCGTTTTCTAGATTGATGCCGTCGACGGCGCTTAGAATTCCTTTTCTTTGAGCTATGATTTGAGGAGCTAGATGACGATGTCGAGCTGCTACTACTACTACTCGATACGGATGATTGCCGTTCACGTAAATGTGATTTATATTTCTGCGGTTTTGTACCCGATCCGCCAGCGGTAGAAACTGGTTTAACTTGGTCATCGGACCCCATGTTAAGCGCTCCTGGGTTTGCACTACCTTTAAAGGAAAAAACAAAACCTAAGATACGATCTTTAAAAGGAATTCATACAAAGAAATACTGAGGGTAGAAAATTCACAAGATTTTTAAAAAAATATTTTAAAAAAACGAACGATAAAATCGTTTTATAAATCACTTGTGCACTTACGTGAGTTCTTCCTTGGGATCACTGAATTTAATAAAGAGAATATATTTTTAATAGCACAAGTGTACTGCGCGGGAAAAATCACGCCAATGACGAGGAGGCTCGGATCACCAGTTACCTCGCACGCCTGGTAAGAGGGGAGGTGTGTGCGAAAGAGACAGCCTACAGGGTAGAAAGAGAGGTCTGCTAAAGCGGGAAATGGAGTCGCCTATCTCAATACATATAAGCTTCTACTAACGGTCAAGTTTATAATAATAAGTTAAATACAGTGTTATTCAACCTGTGGGTCGTGACGCCCTGAGGGGTCGCGAAGCCTCTACCGGGGGGTCCCAAGAGGTCACGAAAACTACCTTGGTAAAAAACAATAACGTTTGAAAATATAGTTTTATTAAAAAAAAATATATATAAAGGATATAAACCTTTTTATATTAATACAAATTAACAAAAATTAACCTATGAGTACTCGTTCTGCAAAGGTTGCGCATGTTTCTCATTAATAAATTTCGCCAAAAATGGATCCGTTTTTGCTAGATTGAGAATTAAATCGTCTGCCAAAGAACAATGGCGAAATCTTAGCTGACTTAAATTTGAGCGTCTGAAAGCGAGTTATATAACAAAGAAATTCTATTTTTTTTAAGTATAATTAGGCTGGTTCAAAACATAATAAATAGAAAGTTATTTGATTTTTGGCTTATTTCTTTAGCTTAGTGTTGCCATTATATATTTTCTGATAACTGACAAGTAGTAATTATATTAAGTAATAATATCATTATTGTATTTATTGCAGTAAATGAGTTAACAATACAGTTTTCTCTAAGTGTAGAAGTTCCTTGCAGGTAGGTAAGAAAATTGTAGTGTATTAGAAATAAATGAATTACTTTCAATTAATGATTGGCAAAAAGACTAGTATCCAAGTCTAAAAAAATATACCTTGGTTGTTGCCGACGACCTTTTGATACACGACAAGGTCAAACGTCAAAGTCGCTTAGTTTAATTAAATATACTCTTTCCAAGGAGTATATTATACATTTCATGCTGAAATAACTGGGTAAGGGAAATAGTAATGCGATATTGCCCTTTTACTCCCACGAAATTGAATAATATTACATAATAAACACATTATTGAAAGTTACCCAGACATAACCTACAAAAGTTTATGACTGAATATCTATTATTCTCGACATTCTCGAACAAAATTCTTGCACAAACTTATTCAGAACTTCACCCTGAGTAAAACCAGATATTTTTCATTTGATGACGTAAGAATTTAATGTCAGCTTAAACAATGTATGGGCACCTGCCATTGTTCTTTAAGCGATTTCTTTGTTAACTTTTTATTTGGGCTGTTGATGAAAATGTCAACTCGCACAAGTACCAGGCGGCAAATAGAATCAAACATTGAAGTTTGCCTGTGTTATTAATTCTGGGTATTGTTTTTATTTTTAACCAAAAGGAATCCAAGTTGGCAGATTTGAACTCCAAGCGCAACAACCCATCGGCAGATAATGCCAGCAGATTTTCTTTGAGCTTGGTTGCCAAATTTGTCTCATTTAAAAATTGATTTAAGATCCACCTTTGCCCAGTGTTCTCCGATATCTCTTGCACTGAGAAGTAATGACACAAATCTTCTTTGAAAGAACATCTCATAAAATTCCAATAATCCCAAACACGACTATGATACATTGTTTTATTTCTGAGTTCTAATGCCTACCTTCCGGCATCATCATCAGATCAGTTCAATGGTACCATTTTCATTAGTACCATTTATTTATGAGTGCTTCATCATAGTCGGTTGTTCAATATATCTTAAACTCGTGACACCCTTATCATTAAGGAGTTCCTGTGGCCAGCTGTGGTCCTCTTCATCAGTTCCACTTCACAAAATAATACATTCTGAGTGCAAATAATTGATAAAATACCAAAATCGTTATATGTATGCCTATAATATTTGAGGAGTTCCCTCGATTTCCATGGGATCCCATCAGTTTCTGACTTAGAGTCAATGCCCTCGGGAGTATAACCTTTCAAAAACAAAAAGAATTTTCAAAATCGGTCCTAAATCGGCGGCGTTATTGTGTTACAAACATATATACATACATAAACTCACGCCTTTTTCCCATGGGGGTAGGCAAACAAACAAAAAAATAAACATAGGTACAGTCGAATTGAGAACCTCATCATTTTTGAAGTCGGTTGAAAAAAAGTGTCGGAGGTCGCGAAATATTTTCTCATACCATGGAGGTCGTGTTATGAAAAAGGTTGAAAAACACTGAGTTAATATGATACCTACAAATCAGGCGTAATAAAAAACAACTATCTTTAAACGATACCTACTCATCAAATACTGCAAGAGTACATTTAACTCAATTTTCAATATTTATGATCCCAGTGTACATTTTCCTAAATATTTCTGAACTGGGAAACCAGTAATGGTAGTAAGTAATATTAAGTATGACATAAAATAAAGAACGAATTTTTCCGTTTCCGGACGTCAAATAGTAAACATCATAGTTGTGCAGCTCCCGATAATATTGTGCTTTGAAAAATATTTACGCTCACTTGTTGTTATTACAACATCACGAACTATAAATAAAGTGTTGTGAATGCGGCAGAAGCTTAGAGCATTTAACCTATGGAGACGGCAAGCCGCGAATCACCGAACAAATTTTTCTGCCACTTTCTGCGGGAGGCGAGGAAAACACATACAGCACACTACAAAAAAATGACAATCACTCACAGATGCATGCATCCTATTGCTACAAACGCACACGACAAAATAATAACCACACAATCAAAAAACACACACACATTGACAAATTTGTGTGTATCTACGCAATAATCCTATGACAACAGATACAAAGTGATAGTGATGTGATACAAAGAATGACTGGAAATTCATTTTAATGCATGAATGAATGAGCAAAATGTTAATTCGTTTTATTTTTGTTATACTAAATAATAATAAACTTAAGTAATTAATTTCACAAATAAAAAAAATACGCAATATGATTTGTGGTCTGCTAAACTACGTAGGTAGGTAGGTAAGAAAGGTAGGAGAATTTAAGATACACTAAAAAAAGAACGATTGAATTTATTTTTAGTCAATAATATCAACCGGATAGACTTTTATTTGACACTTTTTTATGTAACACTTTAACACGTCAGTTTTTCGTTTGTTTTGAACTATTTGAGTACGGTGTTTCCTAGCTAAGCTAGTTTGATATCTTATATAGGAAAACATACGTGTATGGTTTCATAGCCATAATCTAGTTCACTTACATGTCTCAATGATCACGCCTAGAGGCAATCACTGATTTTTAAAATGTACCAGTTTATTATATACATGTCGAACACATTTCTGTGGATCAACTTTTTTGGTTAAAAAGGATAAACGAACATTTGAGTATTTTTAACATTCGCAATTGTATATGGCTTCGAATTGATGTGCAGTGGGGTTGTCATTGTAACTACCATGGCTGCGATAGTCTGCTCTCGATAGAGGTATCAAACAAAAATCTAAATCGCTTCATCTGTTTAGGAGCTATGATGCCACAGACAGATACACAGCAATTCACGTCAAATTGATAACACCCCTCTTTTTCCGTCGGGGATTAAAAAATGATTGAAAACTCACTAACGAAACGAACAAACTTACTTTTTATTAGCCTAAAACTTGAAAAGAAAAGAATTTAAATCTATTCTCATAGACATTTATAAATGTTATATTTTTTTAGTTCAACCTGACTTGTCCAGAAACAAACACAAACAAAATTATTTTGATACTGAACATACTGATTCAAAAAAATCATTTAATTTATCAATCATTCATTCACGTTGTCCCAGCACTATGCACATCGCTACCGTGTCAGCCCCTGTACTGCGTTTGTGCTACCAACGTACCACTGAATTTTTCTATCGTAAAGGCATTATCCATTATTTCGACATTGTTCTTAAATACAACTATGTTGATGTATAATTTAAACTTATATGTGGTAGAAAACACCATGGCTTCGCAAATTGAAAGTGGCAGCTCGCTTTTTGCAAGAGGAAACCGCACAATTAACCATTTTTTCGGAGAACTTACTTGCGACACAATACGATACACAATGGCGGCGGTCGGCGAATGAACTAGTTTTATATAACGCGTATGGTCATATGGCCAAGCGACTTTGGCAGAGGGGTACGCTTTGCTATGCCATCTCCATAGGTTAAATGCTCTAAGGGCAGAAGTGTTGATTACACGTGATCCTGAACATTAAACTGCATTATTTTGTGTTATTATGTCGCCGGCTGGATTACTGAGGTTAGAAAATGTGTCAATCATAATTAATACCCACTATTTGCCAATACAATACTGTCACTGTCAATAGTGCCAAGACGTTATATGACATTACCAGTTGTACCAACCTAAGAAAGATAAGAACGAATACTCATCACGTTCCATTATACACAGATATTTTTCTTTTTTAACAACATACACAAAATGGATGATCAATTTCAACTTTTATTTGAAAAAGTGAAAAATGAAATGCAAAAACAAACCACGGAGCTACAAACTTCTATAACTAACAAAATAATGGAAAGAATAGATGAAAAATTACAACCTATCATAGCAGAAAATAAAATCCTAAAAACAAAATTAGAAAACGTCGAGAAAGAGCTGGAAAGTTTAAAAAGAGCTAAGAAACAGAATAATTTAATAGTTTTTGGTATAAAAGAGGACGAAAACTCTAACCTAGAACTACTACAAAAAGTGAAAAAAGTTTTTAAAACCGACTTAAGCATAAATATTGAAGATCACGATGTGAATAACATCTATCGCATTGGAAAAGCAGGTGATAAGCCAAGACCTACCTTGGTATCTTTCGTGAATGAATGGAAAAAGAACGAAATAATGAAAATGAAGAAAAATCTTAAAGATGTATACATTTCAGAAGATTATACTAAGGAAGTGCTGGAGAAAAGGAAAACGCTGCAGCCACAACTTATAGAGGAGAGAAAGAAAGGAAATATCGCATACTTAAAATTCGATAAAATAATAATAAAAGGAAAAAGTAATACAAGCAATGAAAAACGGAAAAGAGAAACATCAACATCCCCAGAAAATAATAACCAACCAAGGAAACAACAAACCTTCATGCCATCGAACGTCAACAGATTAAATGCTTTTGATTTAATGCGAATTAGAAGTAATTCTCTTCCCTCCAACTCAATAGATAATAAGCAATAACAATTAAATATCGGTAAATGGAAAACACAACATACCTATAACATAAACAACACAAGTACAAAACACCACGCTCCCCCAAGCCGACTGGTCATCGTGGGGGAAAACGACCACGACCCTCTAAAGGTTAAAAATAACGTCAACGTCAATACTCACACTAAAAAGAAAACGAATGATATTCAAATAGCAACCATCAACTGTCGATCTCTTAGAACACCCGAAAAACTTGAAGAACTTGAACTAGCTATACAAGAAATAAAATGGGATATTATAGGGATCAGCGAAATGAGAAGATTTGGAGAACACATAGAAGATCATGGAAAGTATATCTATATATATAAAAGAAAGTCGTGTTAGTTACTTCACTTATAACTCAAGAACGGCTGAATCGATTTAGCTGAAAATTGGCAGGGAGGTAGCTTAGAACCAGGAGAAGGACATAGGGTAGGGTAGGGTAGGGTAGGGTAGGGTAGGGTAGTGTAGGGTAGTGTAGGGTAGTGTAGGGTAGGGTAGGGTAGTGTAGGGTCGGGTAGGGTAGGGTAGTGTAGGGTCGGGTAGGTAGGGTAGATAAATGTTTGGTCTTTTTATGGCAAAACAAAGTTTGCTGGGTCAGCTAGTATCTATATATATAAAAGAAAGTCGTGTTAGTTACTTCACTTATAACTCAAGAACGGCTGAATCGATTTAGCTGAAAATTGGCAGGGAGGTAGCTTAGAACCAGGAGAAGGACATAGGGTAGGGTAGGGTAGGGTAGGGTAGGGTAGTGTAGGGTAGTGTAGGGTAGTGTAGTGTAGTGTAGGGTAGTGTAGTGTAGGGTAGGGTAGTGTAGGGTAGGGTAGTGTAGGGTCGGGTAGGGTAGGGTAGTGTAGGGTAGGGTAGTGTAGGGTAGCGTAGGGTAGTGTAGGGTAGCGTAGGGTAGTGTAGGGTCGGGTAGGTTAGGGTAGGGTAGTGTAGGGTAGGGTAGGGTAGAGTAGGGTAGGGTAGTGTAGGGTAGGGTAGGGTAGGGTAGGGTAGGGTAGGGTAGGGTAGTGTAGGGTCGGGTAGGGTAGTGTAGGGTATGGTAGGGTAGGGTAGTGTAGGGTAGGGTAGGGTAGTGTAGGGTCGGGTAGGGTAGGGTAGTGTAGGGTCGGGTAGGTAGGGTAGATAAATGTTTGGTCTTTTTATGGCAAAACAAAGTTTGCCGGGTCAGCTAGTTATATCATAAAGGAGAGACGCCGGGTATGTATGGAATAGGATTCATGATTAAAAGACATCTTATAAACAAAATAGAAGAACTAAGGGGAATAACTGAACGTATCGCAATTCTTAACATTAAACTTAATATAGAAAAAGAAGAAGATTGGTCCATTATCCAGGCGTATTCACCAACGGAATCTAGCAAAAAGGAAGACATAACAAAAATCGAGAAATTTTATGAAGACCTCCAAAATACAATTGAAACTGCATATAAAAACGTCATAATAATGGGAGATTTTAATGGCCAAATCGGTACACAAAATATCGGAGAAGAACTTAGTATAGGAAGCTACGGGTTTGGAACTAGAAGCAAAAATGGAAGTAGGTTGGTAAATTTTTCATTACAAAACAGACTAAGTATTCTAAATAGCTTTTATAAAAAGAAATTAAGAAATAAATGGACATGGATCTCACCGAACGGCCTTTATAAGAACGAAATCGACTTTATTATGACTAACAATAGAAAAATATTCAAAGATGTGTCGGTCATACATAACTTAAATTTTAACACAGACCATGGAATGATTCGAGCTACACTGACAGGGATACGCCCTAAGAAAAAAAGACGATTTCATAATAAATACGCAGTTATTCAATACAAAGGCGAACCAGAAGTCCTACTTAATAATTTACAAATATCAATAGACAGTAAAGAAGGCGTATCAATACAAGAAAAATACAATAAACTACTAAACCAACTAAAAACGGTACCTAGAAAAGTAAACACAAACAGCAAGAAGCGAGTCTCACTCAAAAGTAAACAACTACTACAGAAACGTAAGGAACTACTACAAGAAAAGAAAACTAAAGACAACCGCCGAAAAATCGCAGAAATAAGCAAAAGCATAAGCAAAGAACTACGGAACGAAAGAAAAACGAAACGATTTAATACTATGAAGAATTATATAGGAAAAACCGGAGGAATAAAAAAGGCACTGAAAGAACTAAACCGAAAAAAGGATTGGATACTAAATATAAAAAAGAAGGATGGTAAAATTACAGAGAAGAGACCCGAGATACTAAAAGCTGCTACAGAATTTTATCGAAATTTATATCAAAGTCAAAAGTTGGGACAAGTGGTAAGAGAATATGATGCATCTACCGATGAAGAGGAAATACCTGAAATACTAAACGAAGAAACCATAAAAGCAATTAGTACACAAAAGAATGATAAAGCTCCAGGATCAGACCTCATTACAAATGAAATACTGAAAATTACATCACCAGTTATTGGTCCGATGCTTACAAATATATTTAACGAAATTATTAAAACGGAAAATATTCCAGAGGATTGGACTAAATCTACAATTATATTACTACACAAAAAAGGTGACAAAGGAGATATAGCAAATTACAGGCCCATAAGCTTAATGTCTAATATTTATAAGGTATTTTCTAAAATTATACTATTGAGGATTACAAATATTCTTGAAGAGAATCAGCCCAAAGAACAAGCTGGATTCCGTCGAAATTTTTCAACCATAGATCATATACACACCCTTAGACAAATATTACAAAAATATAAAGAATACAACAAAAGCTACTACCTAGGGTTTGTCGATTTCAATAAAGCATTCGACACACTAGAACACGGATATATCTGGGATGCACTAAAAATACAGGGTGTACAAACAAAATACATACGATTACTTCGTAATGTATACACCAAGAGTACTGCGCAAGTCAAGTTAGAAGCTATAGGCGAAGAATTCCCTATCATGAGAGGTGTACGTCAAGGAGACCCTATCTCACCCAAATTATTTTCTGCCGTTTTGGAAATAATATTTAGGAACCTAGACTGGACAAATGAGGGACTAAACATAAACGGTGAAAACTTGAGCCACCTGCGCTTTGCAGACGACTTAATCATATTCTCGGAAAATTCAAGATCACTAGAAATGATGCTGCAACAACTAGCAGATGTAAGTGACAAAGCTGGACTATCGATGAATTTAAATAAAACAAAAATCATGACAAACTCAGCACAAACAGACACGATAAAAGTAAATAATGAGCAAATAGAGTACGTACCGGAATATGTATACTTAGGACAGCTAATATCTACTGAAGGGTGCATGGAAAAAGAGATTGAAAGAAGAGTTACCAATACTTGGAAAAGATATTGGTCACTCAGTGAAGTGATGAAGAACAAAGATATGCCTATGAAAGAAAAGAGGAAGCTATATAATATGTGCATTCTACCATGTTTACTATACGGGTGTCAAACTTGGGCATTGACAGAACATCTAGCAAATAAAATTAAAGTTTGTCAAAACAGCATAGAAAGAAGTACAATAGGTGTCAAAAGAAAAGACCGAGAAAAATTAATAGACATCAAAAGTAAAACCAAGTTTAAGAATGCATACACAACATACAAACAGCTGAAGTGGAGGTGGACAGGGCATATGATGAGAGAAAAGCAAGAAAAATGGACAAAACTTATCACAGAATGGTACCCTTTAGACGGAAAGAGACATAAAGGAAGACAAACTAAGAGATGGGAGGATGACGTTAAGAAAATAGCGGGTTCAACATGGACTCGCACTGCAAAAATGAGAAAATTTAGAGAGAGAAGATTTAGATTTAGAGGAGGCCTTTGTCGGAAGACAAGTTGTAACCGAACTACCGTTTGCCGATAATCAATAGATATTGAAATTGTTAGAATATTAGTTAAACTCTAGTTAATAGTCAAAATGTGTTTTTTTAGATAGTAGTCATAAGTAAATTAATTTTAGGCACACGAAACTACTCTGTGTAAAACTTGTTAACAACAATAAAGGCTTTTTATTTTTTATTTTATTTTATTTATAAAATAAAGAACTTTCAGTAAACATTAGCCTAGCCCAGGGGTCGGCAACCTGCGGCTCGCGAGCCACATGCGGCTCTTTGGATGTGAAGCTGCGGCTTTTGAGTTGACAGATTTCAGCAATTCAAAACCAACAAAACCACTCTAGCATTCATGGTAAATCCTCTTAACACAAATAGTAACGAAATCCACATTGAGCCATTTGGAGTTGATGGTACTAGATCTCTAGAAATGCAATTGATCGATTTAAAAAGTAAAGCTTTTTGGAGTGAAAAATAACAGAGTTGAAAAGCAAGTTGGAAGAGTTGGAGGTCCAGAAATGTATGTACGTAACGCAACAAAGTTTTCCACATTGCTACAGTGAGGTTAAGAAGTTGGCATTTATAGAGTGCAGAGTCTGACCACGGTAAGTGGCAGTGCTGCCAACTCGTTTAAGCAAAAACGCGCTGTTAGCTCTTTAAAAAAGCGCTAGAACGCGCTAAATGGTCGTTTTTAAAAAATTCTCTCCCAATATCGGGTAAATTCAAACAAAATGCCCAAAATTCGAGACCAGAAATGTATAAACGCATTTTTTATTTTATCAAAATATGTCTTAAATAGTTATTAAGACATTAATTAAGAGTTACATACAATATAGTACTTGTTTAGTAATAGTTAAATAAAGCAGTAACATGTTAATGTAATTATTTAATAGAATAAAGGGTTTAAGTTAATTCATCATCGTCTGATTCTACCACAGATTACATATTAGTTACTACGTAACAGATCCTTCACTCAGTAGAAAATGTCCAATACCTATTGCTATAATAGCCTACTCCGTTGCGTCAGCAAACACTGCATGCTAAAATGTGCCTAAATGCTCAAGCGTACAGTTGTGATTGCTTCGCACCGCGCGATCCCACAGCAATCGCAGGGCTGCGTCTTCGATAAGATTCTAGGGGTCTTTATGTCAAGAGTGAATAGGTTATTTCTAGGCAAGCGTGCTCTACCGTCGACCACATCATCACTTACCATCAGGTAAGATAGTGGTCAAACGCGAGCCTATTAATTATAAAAAAAAAACAACTTTTTGTGTCTATGTTATTGAGAACTGTGAATATGTTCTGACTTATATGTGGCAGTTTAAAATTGTATCGTTTATAAAATATTTTTTTTTATAAATTCGTGCTGATTTTGCAATACATCTAGATAAAACATAATTATAGACGTCAATGTGTAGGTAAAATAATAAAATCTTTAAAAGTTACATGTGTTTTATTTTTATATAATTTTTTATAAATTTCTTACCCTTTCTAAATTCTCGGTTGTTAAATTTGTAGAAAAAATCCTGAATCTAATAAAAAGTTTTATGAGATATTGTTTTGGAAAACAAGGGCAGGGAGAATCAAAATGTATGTCATTTAAAATTTCATAAAGAGCGGCTACTACCCGGCCTTTGTTTCATATTTTTTTCAAAATTATGAATAAAAATAGTCTCAAGTTCTCTTACATAATTATGAAACGCATCTGTTGGCACTTTTAACTTTCCGTAAAAAGACTATGTTTTGTTGAATGCTTTAAAATGGATAAACAATCTATTCGTAGATTCATTTAAATCGGGAATGTTCTGTAATTCAGCAACAAAGTCAGGACAGGTATGCTTCTTGCTACATTTAAAAAGTAAATAACCCGATAAATATGTTAAGGCGTTATCAGTTGGCAAGTCGAAGCGGTAATCAGTTTCATCACTTAAATTCAAAAACGAAGGTATACTGCGGCGCGAGCTATCTGCATGTCTCTGTGGTCTCAAACATCCATCGTTTTGTTGAGACAGGTCGCCGCGCCGCGCAACTTGTGTTGGAAGTTTCGTAGGTAGGTATTTGCGCGACTGGCCGTCAAATATTATCACAATTTTATTCTGATAAAAATAGCTTTTTAAACGTTGTTAAAATAGTGTTTATGATAAGTATAACGTTTCTATGTAACAAAAATATGTAAATCTGTGTCTGAAAGGCAAGCTAATGCTTAATACCTACATAATAAAAATAATTTTTAAACGACAAAAAATAGTAATACCTAATACTTACCTTTCGTCATTGACAGGTAAATGGAAAAATGTTAGGTGTTTATCCCTTCTTTTACTTGATTTGCACCCATCTACAGCACATAAGGCACCAGACGGCATCGTAGGTACGCGTACGAACGAATGGAACTATTAAAATTGAACAGAGTGCGTGCACTCCGCTTGCGAAAACCGCACTGAATTTGGTCCGCTAGAGGCCCGAGACCGCTATGTCGGGCGGTAGGTAATTATAGCGCGCAAGTACATGGAGTGACGGAGGCCTGATTCTACTACAATTGCTTCAGCCACCGGAATAACTTTGGTCTTGATCAGTTTTGGACTTGAATTTGTATTTATCTGTGGATAAAATTTTCCTCAACACGTCGTTGAGAAGTTGATAGTTTGCGCAATTCCTTTTTTTTTAAAGAAAGTACAGAGTTTCAAAACGCGCTAGATTTAGCGCTAGGCGCTAGAACGCGCTTTTGAACAAAAAAAGCGCTGAAAGCGCTAAGTTGGCAGCACTGGTAAGTGGTCTGACTATCTTCGGATCGACTTATAAGTGCGAGCAAGCGTTCCTTTGCATGAATATAATTAAAAGTAAAGTAAAAAGCCAACTAACAAATGAAAATTAAAAGTCTTGTTTAAAACTTATAACAACAAGTTATGAGCCAAATTTATCCAATCTATCTAAAACCTTGCAACCTACGCTCCCATTGATTTTATTTGCTCCATTGTTTGTTATTGAAGTACAAGTCAGTGTTGCAAGTAAATGTTTAATTGTTTTAATTTTTTACCTAAATAATAAGTGATTATCTAATAATACTATATAAATATATTAGGTCCTTACTTATGAAATTGGCGTTTTGTCGTACTGGCCACTTTGATCTCAAATATCTCCTCTTTGGTTTGGAATTCCAATTTTAAATTTATACAGCTATTTACTCATGCTTTTGCGTTAGGAAAACCGTAATTCATTTGATTTTTCCTCTTTTGGGTTTTTCTTTGCGCCAATCAGTTTGCAAAATGGAAAACTTGAAATATCGCGTTATTTACGAGTACGAGTTCCATCGTGGCACCAGTGCTGCAGAAACGGCTCGCAATCAAACGCTTTATGTAATAAAAGTCGGCATTACCTGCAGTGTAGGTATGGTAGGTCCTACACAATCGTTTGCTAATCGCTCGCTGTTTGTCAAATACACTTATTAAAAAAAAAACCGCCAACAATCTAAAACTTTTGTATTGAAGAGCAATTATTGCGCAAAAATCACTATCATTTTGCTCTTGCAAAATATACGTAATAAGCCTACCTGTTTCTTTTTTTTTTAATTTAGTAAAATTAAATGTTTTTTTTTTCTGTATGTTCGGCCTTAATCCGTCAATAGACGGATTTGCAAAAAATATTTTGTTTGAAAGGTGTACCTATACTCGAGTGTGTCGAGTATACTCTCGAGGTGGTCCCATTGTCAACAAGTTAGAATCTTATGATGGGATCACATGGAAATCGAGGGAACTCCTCAAATATTATAAAGATAAAGATAAAGATATTTTATTTTGCAAATATGGGTACAAGTCATGGTGGTACACAATAAATAAATACAGAAACAGCCATATTTTGCCAATTACAAGGCATGCAAAAGTACAGAGTTTAAAATTTAATACTATAATTTCATTAAATAATATAAATTTGGTTCATCATTTACTAATAATAATATCAATGTTCAACCATTCAATTCATTCAATAAATAAAATAATTCTATTTCATCAGTCAATAATATCATTAATGTCGCAATTTCTAATAATTATTTAAATACAATATATAAAATAGTCAAACAATTTCTTTCTCCAATAAAAAATCTGCAATACTATAATAAACCTTATCTACTAAAAAATTCCGAAGTCTTTTTTTGAATAATATCAAATTATATTCCTTCCAACAACTTGGTATTTTATTATATATCACCGGTGCCATGCAGCAGACACCCTATAGGCAGACACATATAGCGATTTTGGTATTTTTAAACGACTTACCAAAAAGGAGGAGGTTCTATGTTAAACTTTTTTTTTTTGTAAGTTCTCCGATATCTCTGTCAATTGTGGACCGATTTAGAAAATTATTTATGTTTGAAAGAGTATGTTTCGAAATTGGTCCCATTGTAATTTGGTGAAGGTCTCATGAAGAACTTCAGAGATATACAACAGAACTCTTCAATAAATAACGGCAAAACTCTCGGGAATGCTGCAATCGCATGTCTGTTTATACCCTTTCATAACATAACATCACGCCAGTACGCTCTAAAGGGGTACGCAGATCTCTCATTTCACCGGTTATGTTCAAGTTTCATGTTATTCGGGTAATCTACTCTGGCGTTATAGGGACCTTACTAAACAACTTGCTATTAGGTAGGTAAAACAAAAAACCGGCCAAGTGCGAGTCGGACTCGCGCACGAAGGGTTCCGTACTTGGTAAATTGCGATTAACGATTTATAACGTATTAAAAAAAACTACTTACTAGATCTCGTTCAAACCAATTTTCGGTGGAAGTTTACATGGTAATGTGCATCACATATTTTTTTTAGTTTTATCATTCTCTTATTTTAGAAGTTACAGGGGGGGGACACATTTTACCACTTTGGAAGTGTCTCTTGCGCAAACTATTCAGTTTAGAGAAAAAATTATATTAGAAACCTCAATATCATTTTTGAAGACCTATCCATAGATACTCCACGTATGGATTTGATGAAAAAAAATTTTTTAGTTTCAGTTCTAAGTATGGGCAACCCCCAAAATTTACTGTTTTTTTTCTATTTTTGTGTGAAAATCTTAATGCGGTTCACAGAACTTACCAAGTTTCAACAGTATAGTTCTTATAGTTTCGGAAAAAAGTGGCTGTGACATACGGACGGACAGACAGACAGACATGACGAATATATAAGGGTTCCGTTTTTTGCCATTTGGCTACGGAACCCTAAAAAGGGAAAAATAAAAAAACTTTTTTGCACAAAAATACTACCGACTTCCAAATGAAAACTACAAAGTGAAAAATAACTTAATTTTTGGAAGTCGGTGTCCATATCGCAAAAAAATGGTATCTACGAAAGACATGATGTTAAAGTAGCTAGTGCTACTGTAACATCATGATTTTACTGTGCTATAGAAAGCAGTAAACATTGATGATGCTATTAACGATTATATCACAATCAGCCTGAATGTTACCTTTTAGACATTTAACCCACCTATGTTCCAAAGCTTTGGAAAGTCTAGAACATTTGCTATTAATTACAGTTATTCCCAATACTAAAACAGACCTCTCAGTGAGAGATATAATTTTTATGAGTATCGCTTTTTAAATAACCTTATTTTGGGTGATATTTTATAAGAAAGGGTTTTTTTATCTATATATTTTCGAATTTTGCGTAAAGGCGAAATCACATTAGCGTGGCGTGTCGCGCTAAATGCCTATCGGTTTCAACATTTAGTAGGGTTAAGTCGGAACCACACTTACGTGTCGTGGCGTGGCGTGGCGCAGGAGCCACCAATCAAACGACTCTGTTCCAGCCTACGTCATAACGCAACGTGTTTTGTAGTCAATCAACTGCGTCAGAAGGCGCCACGACACGCCACGCCACGTAATTGTGGTTCCGTCCATAGAGGCACAGTTGACTTGAGTGTCGTGGCGCAGCGTGGCGCGTCCTGGCGTGGCGCGGTCTTTCCGCGACCGATTGCGCCATAGCCCCCACCAGTGCTATCTTATCCGACAACACGTGCGAAAGAAATAGATGCTGTGATGAATGAGCAGTAAGAAGCTAGTTCGCGTAGGAATTAGCACTTTTGCAAATTTGTATCGAAATGGGTGATGATTAAAGACGAAAACGAGCGCGCGAAATATTATAAACAGACCTTTGGGAGTCATTTAGTTGTTTTTTCATGATATCTAATCATGAAAAAACAACTAAATGTATATTTCTAAAATAACATTATTTGCATTGTTGAATTACTAATCTATCCCTGTATGCGGGCCTTCCTAAGGTATTTATTTCCGCCCAAAGATGTGTTAAAATTAGTGTTGAAATATGGAACTATCGACGCTCATAAGTTTCAAATATATATTTTTTTTACATTTTCGTTTCCATACGATAATGACGAGACAAATTGATATCATTTTTTTATTTTGAACGTACATAGTCAAACACTGGAGTAATCTCTAGACTACGTTTTTAAGGAAGAATTTTCAACTAGTGTAACCATAAGTCCCGAGACAGACTCATTAAGTAACGGTTTAAAGTTAAATATTTTATCAAGAAAGAAAAAACACTTAAGCCAAAAAATCAAAAAACCCGACAGCTTCAAAAGCGAACTAAACAGTCGTAAACAAGGAAAAAATCATGCTGTGCAGTTGGAGGATACATATTCGCGGGCTGGCTGACCAAAATCTGGTGTATCCTCCGCCTGCACAGCATGATTTTCCCTTGTTTACGACTTTTTAGTTCGCTTTTGAAGCAGTCGGGTTTTTTCATTTTTTGGATTAAGTTTTTTTATAACTTTTGTTCGCGACGATACGTCACCATTTAGATAGGTAGTCGTATGTAAAATGTAAATAGTATTGACAGACACACGTCTGCTCACCCCAGAGCGCCATCGCATACTAAGCGATGTCGGTAGATGAAAAAACTTTTTATAGTAAAGCTCGTAACAAATTTTTGTTCATGTTTTTGAGACACTAAAATTATATTTTATGTGTCTATCAATAAGTAATAGAGTCATATAGTTTAATAACAATAAATTAGAAGCATTAATATGCATACTGATTGTGTTATTACGGAAAGAAACAAGTATTTAACTCCGTAAACACAACCGCCGTCCGCGGCTGATTAGTTCACAATGACCCGTCAGATGGCGGCGCTTTATATTTATATCTACTAAAACCAGTTGGTGTAGAATTTTGATAACTTTAAACTCATGGTAGAACAAGACATGGTAGTCTCTTCCCGTGACAGCTGGGCCACGTGATTGGCCTAAGACTACGTCATCAATTGCGTTGCGGTTCTCAAACTTTTTTAGTGGGGAAAAAGATAAAAATAATACAATAGGTAAAAATGTCTTACAATTCTTAATAAAATCGTCATATTTGATACATTTTGTATTTATTTACTTTGCTTTCTTTAAATACTAAAAAATTAAATAAACATACTAAAATGCAATCAATTAGATTGCATTTTAGTTTTTTTATTTAGTTCGGAACGAAAACCCACAAAACTTGACTTGGCTAAATTAAGTCAAAAACTAATTAGGTTAGGTTAAGTTCGGGCGTAAAAACGTATTGACACAACTATGTCTTAAATTATGGAATTTACAACGCATAAATAAATTAAATAATAAATTAATGAAAGGCACATACCAGTTATTTTAGGTGAAGTTAGTTACAATATTGAAGCCACGCATATGATAGCGTCTCTTCATTGGGAAAAGAAAAAAATATATTGCACCGCCTTTTATACTGCTGTTTTTACAGTTTACGGAACAATTAACAATTTTTCTTGTTTATCTTTCAAAGTTCAATGGTTCATCACAAATGTTTGGGAGCCGCAGTATTTTTCTCACCGAGCGAAACAACGCTATAGGTGTGAGCTACACGACAATAGTGATGAAATGGCTAGTTGTCAGTATGACACTTGCCAATTCGGTGTGTTGCCACTATGTGTTATTATAATACCCGAGCAAAATGCATTTTTAATCTTAACAAAGCAATTATGGACGAATAATTCAAAATATAAATTAATTGAACACTAAATATACATGACATAGACATGACATAGAGTTAAGCTAGTTAGTAATTTATTTTATTTTCATTAACTACATGAGAAAGTACCAAAATTTTCTAAAAAGGACAATCAATGGTAACACTTATCGTGACGTAGGCTTAGGCCATCCTGGGAAGAACATACCAGGCGAAGTATACGGAGTATGTTATTATACCATGTTTAAACTCATGTTTTAGGGGCTTTTACATAGTTTATAATGCGCATATAGCGCTTATGTGTTAGAATTATACATAAGGTACCTTAGTTATATGATAAATGTATAGGTTTAAGGAAATAAAAATATTTTGTTTACTTATTTTAGACCCCCCGTTTTGAGCAGGGTATCAGATGGTGCTATAGGTATTCTATTCACCAACCAATCATATTGCTTCCTTACACATAATTGTTTTGTTAGGAAACACCATCTAGGTGTTCTAGATAGGATGGCTGGATGCCATGACTGAGAAATTATACATAATAGCAGTACATGGCCAGTCTTAATACATTTTCACTCTAAAAAGGGAAATATACATACATTTTACTCAAGTAAGTGTTTGGAAAATTCGATACAAGCCATTTAGCGCTTCTAGGTGACCTAGAATTTTGTCTAGGCCCTATAAATAGATAGCACCTATGTAATTCTAGTACATAGACATCACTTGCTTGAAATAATGTGTCTGTGTGGACGTTTCTATGCGTCTGCCGAAGGGTCACTACGTCCAGGGACACTTGGTGCCTGGTCAGTTATAGATATGCTGTCTGAAGCATTACCTTCGTGGACCCTCAGGCAGGCGCCTAGACTCAGTCATGACACAGAGCTAGTGTATAGGTGTATATAACGCACACAGACACATTAAAACTGTGAGACGACGTAAGATTTCGTATTCAGCCGCTTCCCGTCACCTTAAGCTGCAGAAAGGCTGGTGGTACACCCATCAGGGTACCGCCATTAGACAGCCTAGTCTTTCAGCTACCCAACCACACTTCCGCAAGGAGCTTAGCTCTGGTGGTTGAGGAGTTAAACGACCCGACATAGTGCGAGGTTACATGGATTTGCTATGTAAACAAACCTGTAACAAAGGCTAACTAAACGGGGGTTGGACATATAGCCACCGGACTTCTACCTTGGGATAGCCCATCACGAGGGCTACCCGGGGGTGAATGTTACTCGAAAATCCACCCAGCAGTCTGAGTAGGAATCGAGTTTATATGCCAGGATCAGGGGCATAAGCTAACTTCTCGCACCATTGCGCGGCTATACGCCTGAAGGTTTCGAATACAACCGTGACACTTATGTGTGTCGACGGCCCAGTGGGAGGGCTCCAAGTCCCTCGCTGATACCCTAGAGCTAATATGTCTAGTTTTAGGAGAAACTCGATTGTAAAGCTTCAAACTGGCGGGAATTCCCTTTCTTTGACGTTCTCCTTACGAGAACTCCCTGATGGTAGGGGCTAGGGACCTGGATCTGAAAAGACCGGAGGAAAGGTCTCCTCGAGACCTATCCAAAAGTACAAGTTTCACCAGAATCGGTCCAGTGGAAGGGTAGTTCCTGTCAGTTTCAAGCTACGAGTCTTAGGTTATATTTTTTTGAAAATAAAAGTTTTTGCGGTCGGAATGTTGTGGTCCTCGTCGCAGTCGAGTTTGCCTGCTTAATAGTGCGCAGGCGCGTGAATACATCGTAGCCATTATTTCACTTAAAGTATTTCCACGCATCATTGCGCATCGAGGACCATGAAGGAACGTCGCTTCTGGCCATGAACAAATAGTTTTTATTTAACCTGGACATCACGTTTTCACCTCAACCTACTTGGCAGCCTTCAAGTGTCTCCAAGGTCCATAGTTACCAGATGACAACTGAACAATAGGTGCAAGGGGCGTCAACGCGTTCAAGCAGGAGCCTTACAACCTCCTGATTGCCTGTCGGTCTTAGACGATCACGTCCGTCCCGTACAACTTTTTAGTTAGTTTTTTTTTTCGAATTAATTACATTTAAACATATAAGTGTTTTATATTTTTGAAATCACCTCTTAATACCCTTTATTTTGATACCCCACAAGATGGGTTAGGAAGAAAAAAAAATTGGGCCCCCACAATATGGCACCTAATAGCCGCCATTTTTCTATTGTCCAATATTAATGTAGCCTATGACACTCGCAGGGTTAAGACGAATCGATTGACGTATGAATCATCAAAATCGGCCAACGCGTTTGGTCTCTGGAATGCCATATAGGAACAAACATACATACATACTTACTTACATACATACATACCAGGCCCCTCAGAAAGTATTGCGAAAAAAAGTTTTTTATATATGGGAGACTGGCCAGTTATAATGTTTTTCGAAAATATGATTATTTATAAGTAAAAATAAGTAAGTTCCAATTTCAAAATTTCCCTCCACATTTTTTGCGAGTTAATTCAAAGTATTGTGTCTCACTGAAATATGGATCTGCGCCGGGAACATTTTAGAGCTATGATTTTATACGATTTCAAGTGTCGCCTGAAACCGGATGAATCGTACGATAGACTTCAAATGGCATTCATGGATGAAGGCCCTTCCAAGGCAACCGTGTATCGTTGGTATAACGAATTCAAGCGCGGTCGACCAACTTTGGGGGATGACGAAAGAAGCGGTCGCCCTTTGACGGCTGTTACCGAAGAAAACGTGCTAGCAGTGAAAAATTTAATCCAAGACAATAGGCGAATTACATATCAGGAGATTCAACACATATTGAAGATTGGATCGGGAAGCGTTCACGAGATTCTACACAGCCATCTTCGCGTGAGGAGGATAGTATCACGCTGGGTGCCGCACAACCTCACCGATGCTCAGAAGCAGGCCCGGGTGGAATGGTGCCGTGATATGCTTAACAAATTTGAAGCAGGCTCGTCTCGGCGTGTTTACGACATCGTTACAGGTGATGAGTCCTGGATTTATCAATACGACCCAGAAACCAAGCGCCAGTCGACTGTTTGGGTGTTTCAAAATGAGCCAACGCCTACCAAAGTGAAGCGATCTAGAAGCGGGGGTAAGATTTTGATCGCTAGCTTTTTTAATTTGACTGGCCACTTGGTATCAATTCCCTTACGGGATCAAAGAAGCATTAATGCCGAATGGTATACTACCAAATGTTTGCCAGAAGTTTTCTCTGTTATAAGCAACAAGCGACCAAACACAGGGCTCCGCGGGCTACTGCTCCACCACGACAATGCACCTGCGCACACCGCACTCAAAACGAGGGACTTCCTGGACAGCACGCCAGTCAAACTCCTGGGTCACCCTCCTTACAGCCCTGATCTAGCACCGTGTGACTTCTTTTTATTCCCAAAAATAAAAAATCAGCTCAAAGGGATACAATTTTCGTCGCCGGAAGATGCGCTGGCTGCGTTCGAGCAGGCTGTAAACGAGGTGTCTGCGGCGGACTGGAAAAAGTGTTTTGAAAACTGGTTTAGGCGCATGAATCTTTGTATAGAGGCTGGTGGAAAGTACTTTGAAAAGATTTAATAAAAATATATGTACGTATAGAACAATTTTTTTTAGTTTCGCAAAACTTTCTGAGTGTCCCACGTACATAGACTGATAAACACATTACCCTCCTTCGGCAGTCGGGTAAAAAGTTGCTACTGCGCGTTTATTTTCATACCGTTTCACACGATTGGATAGTTATCAGAAGCACGGGGTCTCATTGCTAAGAACGAAAATTTGGTTCAAATAAATCTCACTAGATGTCGCGACATGTACACACAATTCAATAAATTCTGTGTAAAATTAACATTTTTTGGAATTGAACATAAAAATTGTATGTTCTTGTTTAATCAACTCTCCGAAGTACAAATTTTTGGAGTAGTGGGCTCTTAATTCACATTTCAAAGATTATTTGAACGGATCCCTTTAAATTTATGCCAATAAATAGCGCATTTTTAAAATAATGAGGCATTCCACTCGATTGTTAAAATTTGCATTGTAACACATTTTGGTGCAAAATAAAAAAACTTTTTCCAAAAAAATACTACCGACTTCCAAATGAAAAACTACAAAGTGAAAAATAACTTAACTTTTGAAAGTCGGTGTCTTTCGTAGGAACCATTTTTTGCGATATGGACACCGACTTCCAAAAGTTAAGTTATTTTTCACTTTGTAGTTTTTAACCGACTTACCAAAAAGGAGGAGGTTCTATGTTCGACTTCTTGTATGTTTTTTTTTTTTTTTTTTTTTTTTTTTTTTTTTTTTATGTATGTTCACCGATATCTCCGTCAATTGTGGACCGATTTTGAAAATTCTTTTTTTGTTTGACAGAGTATGTTTCGAAATTGGTCCCATTTTAATTTGGTGAAGGTCTGATGAAGAACTTCGGAGATACACAACAGAACTCTTCAATTTATAACGGCAAAACTCTCGGGATTGCTGCAATCGCATGTCTGTCTGTTGTTTATACCATTTCATAACAGAATATCACACCAGTACGCTCTAAAGGGGTACGCAGATCTCTCATTTCACCGGTTATGTTCAAGTTTCATGTTATTCGGTTAATCTATTCTGGAGTTATAGGGACCTTAATAAACAACTTGCTATTAAGTAGGTAAAACTAAAAAGGGAAAAATAAAAAATCTTTTTTGCAAAAAATACTACCGACTTCCAAATGAAAAACTACAAAGTGAAAAATAACTTAACTTTTGGAAGTCGGTGTCCATATGGCAAAAAAATGGTTCCTACGAAAGACACCGACTTCCAAAAGTTAAGTTATTTTTCACTTTGTAGTTTTTCATTTGGAAGTCGGTAGTATTTTTTGCAAAAAAGATTTTTTATTCATTTGGAAGTCGGTAGTATTTTTTTGGAAAAAGTTTTTTTATTTTTCCCTTTTTAGTTTTACCTACCTAATAGCAAGTTGTTTATTAAGGTCCCTTTAACTCCAGAATAGATTAACCGAATAACTTGAACATAACCGGTGAAATGAGAGACCTGGTTACCCCTTTAGAGCGTACTGGCGTGATGTTATGTTATGAAATGGTATAAACAACAAACAGACATGCGATTGCAGCAATCCCGAGAGTTTTGCCGTTATATATTGAAGAGTTCTGTTGTGTATCTCCGAAGTTCTTCATCAAACGTTCACCAAATTAAAATGGGACCAATTTCGAAACATACTCTGTCAAACAAAAAAAGAATTTTCAAAATCGGTTTACAATTGACGGAGATATCGGTGAACATACATAAAAAAAAAAAAAAAAAAAAAACTTACAAGAAGTCGAACATAGAACCTCCTCCTTTTTTGTAAGTCGGTTAAAAATACTATAAAACGAACCTTCACTGTATTTAAAGAAAAAAAAATTCACGAACCTAGTAAACCCTTTTACTTGCAAGTAGCTGCTAACACCATCTATTGCCGTGAAACGGGTTCGAACACGATTGATGTACTTACAAAAATAACAAGATTAATCAGATGAAAAACGCTAGTTACGTCGGCACGGTTTCTTTGTATGGGATGAGGCATCTGTATGCTAGTATTGTAACCTTCAACTGTCAATTGCCAGACACAATAGAAATTACCATTGTTTTAATCCGATTCGGATGAATGGACAGATGATCGGCTGTGTCAGAAGTCAACGGTATGGACTTCTCAATAGTTAACGCGGACCCGGTTACCGCCGATAGCAAAACTTCTCGATATTCGATATTTGATTACTGTTGTGGATTAAACTTGAAAATGTATCACGAAGGATGGGCCAGTTTTCGAGTTTACTATCGAAAGAAAAAGGTTCCAATTTAGGTAACATAGGCTTTACATAGCTGCCCTCCCCTTTCATTGTTATATTAGGCCCTGTCTAAGTTCAAACTACTTGGAACACCGCGAACAACTACTTTGTTACAAAGAATCAAAACTTTAGAGTTTTCCGAGTTCTTTCTATGACGGCACATATTCGGCATTAAATTTATTTTTACCCGACTGCCGAAGGAGGATAATGTCTTTATCAGTCTATGTAGGTTTGTTCCTATATGGCGTTCCAGAGACCAAACTCGTTGGCCGATTTTGATGATTCGTACTTCAATCGATTCGTCGTTGAAACGAATAAGAAATAATATCAATCAAAAAGTAACAAATATACTAAGTAAAGTTATTTTTCTTTGCAGGACCTGTGAAGCAGTGGTTTCAAGACAAGAATTAATGATTTTTGTTCAATTGTATTTTTTTTTGTAGTAGCAGTATTTTATTATCTGTGGTAGTAGTTAGTTTGTTTAGAATCTACATTATCATTGTATATAACTTTTTACTTGTATTTACTATAAAATGTGAAATAATAATTTAATGAACTCAATAAGCTGCTCTTTAAATTTTTGTTTTACTAAAAACTTAGTTACGTAATAAAATCAAACTCTAATTTACTGTACATTTTATTGACATTATTTATTTCCTATTCTTATTAAACAATAAAATGATTTACGCCTTAAAATATAACTTTTATTTTCCTAAAATAGTACTAGTTTTAATTTATCGTAGTAGGTGGCGTTCTGCCTACCCCTATGGATATGTAGAGTATTTCTACAAGATATTTTAGCCCCTTTTTAAATACACGCCATCTAGTGGTAAACTTTGTAAACGTAGGGAATACGTCTATGTGTGTGTAAAAGACAGTATATTCAATGACAGATGTTATTTTAGGATTCTGTCGAATTTGGTGGATGTTGAGGCATTGTTATGATCAAGTTCATTAAAGGATAATGACCGAGTGTCGCAATCACTACTCCTACGACTTAGTAATGCCCCGATTCCACATAAAACGAAATAAGCTAAAAATAATGATTTCAGCGCCATCTAGCGGGAAAAGTGCCGTGTGTTGTCACAAACATTCCTAGAAACTTCATACAAGGCCTGTAATCCCATACAACACACACACTTCTTTCGTGGTAATATAATAAGTGGTTAAACCAACTTCTCTCAACTCGAATTCCTCATCGGATTTGATGTCATGCTTCGGTGGCATTTTGCAACAAATAAATTATCTTATTATCACAGAACCTAGCTACATATCAGTCAGTAATCTGTGCACAGAACACAAAATAACTATGGCGGACAGACGGCCCTGGCAAATTTTACGTAATTAATTTGTGAAAATGACTACATGAAATAATGTTTGTGGAAATGAAATATACGGTGGATAAGTAGTATGGACACAAAATAATACGATCTGAATAGGTTTCAGAGCTCTAACTTGTTTAGTCTTCTAAATATAACCAAATTAGTGCACCAAGTTTTTTTTGTGAATACCTAAACCGACAATTTAATGAAAATTTCCCAGTAAAAAATGTGAATTTGACCAACAAATACGTAAATTAATAGATAATTAGTTGTATTGATTTCGTAACTGGTTAAATCCTGGCTCGATTGACCAAAATGTGTGTTTCGATAGCTTTAAAAACTTGAATAGGTATTTGAAAAATGTTTGGCTAGAATCCTTAGGAAAAACTCACTTGTTTTAACCAGGAACCTATCGTGTCCCGGGAAAGGAATATCAGCACAGATCACTGTCAATGATATTGTAGAACAGCACCGTTTTCGGGGCTGATTAAATGTTTTACTAGTTTTCTGATTAATTTTATACGGAGCAACGAACGCGCGATCATAGTTTTTGGCGACAGTGATGCCACAGATTGTGATTGCGGCGGCGCGCGTTAACGTCTCTTTTTATGGTGAACGTGCACCTATCCGCGCCGCACGAGCCGCATTTCAGCAAAATGCTGTAGGTATACGGATTCCACCAGCGTGTGCGAATGACGTCATCAGA
The DNA here is from genome assembly GCA_949775005.1 of Orthosia gothica. Classification (NCBI taxonomy): domain Eukaryota; kingdom Metazoa; phylum Arthropoda; class Insecta; order Lepidoptera; family Noctuidae; genus Orthosia; species Orthosia gothica. The sequence goes on along the minus strand of OX459034.1, from coordinate 16,886,091 downwards.
TTCGGCGCGTTCGATGCTTGCGGCGAGTGCGATGCGGGCCGGGCGCCGCGGTGACTTCATCCGTATCCGAATAGAAAATAATTGTTCAAGATGAACAGAAGTGGATGAGATGCGTGTGGCGAGTAGATACCTACGACGCGTTCGGCGCGGTGCCTTGAAAACATGCGATGACTGCGGCGCGTGCGGCTCCTGCGACGCGGACAGGTGCGCGTTCACCTTTAGCGGGCTTCCGGTGATGAGGCGGCAGTTTACGAATCCTAGCCATAGAGAACCCAACAAAGACCTTTGCTTTATACCTGTAGTGTTGGCGTTGGGACGTGTTGAGCCAGAAGATGCCTATGAAGGCCCATTACCTTTGAAACCAGGCAAAGTTAAGGATGTCCAACGTCTACCTACTAATGTTTGTCTTATTACTATTAATATCACAGAACAGAAAAACGCCTTCTACAGTAGAAATCGCAAGTAGGCGGGGCCCGCGTACTCCGAGTTTTGCGCAGTTTCGCTTAGATCTGCTGCTCCGGCCACACTACGCACGTCGCACATCAGTCTTGTTTTACAACTTTCACGGTGAAAAGAACTTGAAAAAAAAATACAAAAATGCCCGATTGTGCTGTTTTGGAATGTAAACACGATAGCAGAAACAAAAATTTAACAATTGGAGGTATATCATACCATCGGGCAGTCTTAAGGTTACACTAGTCGAAAATTCTTCCATACAAACGTAGAATAGAGATTACGCCACTGTTTGACGATGTACGTTCAAAAGAAAAAATGATATCAATTTGTCTTATCATTATATAGTCCTGTATGCAAACAAAAATATAGAAAAAAATATGTTTGAAAGTTGTGAACGTCGAAAGTTCCATAGTTCAACACTAATTTTAACGCATCTTTGGGCGGAAATAAATACCACAAGAAGAAGGAAAATTGCAAAACGGCCTCCATACAGGGATAGATTAGTAATTCAACATTGCAAATAATGTTATTTTATAAATATACATTTAGTTGTTTTTTCATGATATCTAGACTCCCAAAGGTCTGTTTATAAAATTTCACGCGCTCGTTTTTGTCCTAAATCATCATCCATTTCGATAAAAATTTGCAAAAGTGCTAATTCGTACGCGAACTTGTTACTGCTCATAACAGCATATATTTTTTTCGCACGTGTTGTCGGATAGTATACAATGTTTTCTGTGTGTTATACCGGTTTTTTTTTGACCTGTGTGTTTTTTTGGTGACTCAGTATTAGTAATCAAACTAACTTTCTTATTCAACCCTTTTTTTCTAATTCTTCCTTAATCAACACTTTTTTTTCTAACCAAGTTTAAAATAAATAAAACATTCGTTAAATGCACACACCGGCAAAATTAGCGGAGCAAAATAAAAGTGCCGTTTTTTTTTAATTAGGTACGGGTTTATTTTAAAAACTTATATTTAGACACTTTTCCGTACTTAAAAATACACCTTTTAAAATAAATACGAGATCGCATTTAGTATTTTTTTTAAGCAATATGATTTTTTGGGCAAACTGCACATTGTTGATTTATGAAGGTTATCAAGGAAAGTTAAAAATATAAAAAAAAACAATTATACAATAAAAATAATATTGAAAAAGTTCCTTTTCTACGTGCTCTTATTAAAGTTTTCATTCGCCTTGACATGTTGAGAATAAATTTATTCATTGTTGCCTGTGGTAGTCTCTACCATTTCTATACAATGACGTTTCGCAGTTCACCTACATTGAAAGGTATAATATGCAGTATGATTTTTTTCTTTGTTTTAGCAGGTCCTAGTTGAGTTCTATCGGATGCATATCTGGTGACCTCGCTGACGATTCCAAAACTGCGATATTGACATTATTAAGAGGGGCTGGAGTTAAAAAAGTGTTAATCTGCAAAAAAAACTTCCCATCTATCACGACTAATTCCGAACGAGCTACCAAACATATTTAACCGGAATTCAATATTGGTCTTCTACCATATGCTACTGTAGGTTAAAATATACTGACTGATTATATTATTTTTTGTATAAAAAAAACTGCATCAGCACATCATTTTGTAATGTTTAATCATTTCTCCTAATTTCAATTGCCCTGACCCTCTCAGCTTGGGTTCAGATGGGCACAATGAAATCTCTAATTTGAATTTAGAGATTAAACTCAGATCTCTCTCTTTAGATTTTTTTACTGAGGTATTTTTTTTATTTTTAGAAAGCTAAAAATAAAACAAATAACTCAGTAAGTTACTGAAAATTTTCGAAATTTTAAAACAAAGCCATAAAGTGGCAATTAAGTGAAAAAATAATATTTACGATCATTTTTACTCGTTCCGCTAATTTTGCCAGTGTGTTGTGTTGTTTGTTATTAAGAAAAGATTAATCGAAAAAGTGTAATTCACAAAGTCTCCAATCTATTAAAAAGTGGGTTTCATACATTTAGTGACTTTAAATTCGCTAAGGATCCAGACAGAAAAGAAAAATGGATTGAAGCGACTGGAAGGCAAAGTTGGTTTCCTGCAAAAACTAATACAATTTGTTCAGAACACTTCGTGGAACTAGATTTTTTAATAAAAAGCGGAAAAAAATACCTAGCCAACACAGCAGTTCCAAAGCAAAAAAATCAAAATTTTCATACAGGTACATAATGATGTTATTATTTCGCTGCTGGCAGAACAATTTATGCAATTTGGTAATGTTTACGGTTTCATATTTTATAACATATTTGCTTGTATATCCATCAAGCGAAATGATAAAAAATCAAGTGGCTCAAATTCTCATTCGAACTATGGAAAACTATTTAAAAGAAGAAATAATGTCCAAAATAATAAGAAAGTTTATTGGAGAAAAATTGTTCGGAGATAAAAAAAAACATCAAATTAGAGAATTTCGCACATCAAACTATGTAACTGAATTGATAAAAGCTATTACAGAACGGTAAATTATTAGTTCGGGTACACCATTTATTTAAAATTAATATTTAACAAACAAAAAGTCAACTTCTTAATAACCTGTGTATTTTGTTAGGTCATTAATAAAACCCTTGTGAAGTGGACTGTATTGGTTGTTCGGTTGGAGACTCGTTGAGGAAATGAAAATACTGTCTTGATTCGTATCTTCAATTTATTCCTTACTTGTTACTCCTTGTAGAGTGGAAGACCGACTGTGTCTCTGCCTACAAGCGGGCCGGCTTTTATACAAAAACCGCTCGGCGAGAACAATGGCGCCCCTACTTTGCAAATGTATTCAAGCATGGCACCACAGAAATGCCGATTTTATAAAACTTATCTTACTTAAATATACACAAGTTATACATTTCCTTAATCTACATACTTAATTCTACATAGGAAAAATATAAAAGGTGTACAAAGGTCAACACAAAAATCTTAATCTAGATTCCTCCTTACTCCAAGTATTAAACTATGACAATATACATAATCTTATCTAATTAGCTACCTTTTCTCTAAATCTTATGTATATTACAAGTTTTATTATACTCCTAGTCTAAAATTCACATGGCACATACATGTGACATTTTACGCACGTGGTCATACACGTGGTCATTTCGTGAACATAACGTGGTCATTTATTTTTGTAACAAAGAAGAAAACTGCGAGACAATCCCAACTAACTATCTACCTTTTCTCTAGTTCTTAAATCATTACAAGTGTAGATAGCTTTACTCACATGGCACCTACGTCAATCCTACTTTAAATATGCAATGTTAATTTCTTAATTACAAGAAAGCTAAGAGACAATGCTTACGGTACATTGTGTCCAGCCCTACCAGGTAGCTACATTACAAGGGACGGAGTTCGTCTTATTTTCTCACGCCGTTTCGCGTCATGTGGCCATCCTTTTATACACATTTTAATTAGGGTCGAGCCGAGCCCGAAACATTAAGCATTGATTTTAAATTACATTTTATAACATTCAAAAAGGCGACAGAAGATCTATAATGCCGCCATTCATAGACCCGCTAAGAACCCAAGAAATGTGCTAACTATAAAAACAGCCATTAAGGAATTTAGCGTGGGAAGTGTCCATTTCTTAAAATTACCACGTGAGCTGTTGTCGTTTACACCTTGTTTAATATCAAAAGAGGTCTTATGTTTCAAAAAAGTTTTACGAATGAGTTGACGCGATTTCGCACATAAAAAAGACAACAGCATAATAAAAAAGACAACAGCCTTCAAAATCTGCAAAGTGTAATATTTAGTTTCGTTAAAGTGAAAAATAAAAACAGATTTAACATAGCATAGCACCTCCTTTTTTTGAAGTCGGTTAAAAAGTGTTTTATGTTTTAGTCTGATATCTATGATCTAATTAAATAGCAAAATATCAAAGTACGTTTAGTCAAGCTAAACATAGTACGAGTGTAGCCATCATACATATAACACAGTTGATGCCAAACATAATAATATTTATCGAATCTAGCTGTTGATTGTATTTTGTTTGAAAGAAAACGGAGTGTCGATAAATAAGTCAACGACAGTGGTACATCCCTAGAGGAGGACGAATTGTAATCACCTTACTACGCAAATATGAATCTTAACTTAATATGTCCAACGAAATACAGCTAAATTGAATGCATTTATTATAGTGACATCTAGCGGCGGGTAGCGTAACTTGCTCCATGTGCGCTTTGAACGAAAAAAGTAATCAATACTTAAAAAGAGTAGACAATAAACAACTCTATGGTCATATCATTGCAGTTTATTTTCAAACAAGCGACGACTGATATATTTCCTACTTTTAAACTACCAATCATACGACAGGTTTCTTAATACGAAAGAAATTTTTCGAAAAAGTCCAGAACTAGAGATGGGTCGTCGACGTATTTTTCGTTAACGAAACTAGACCGTCCATTTCCGTTGATCGACGAGTCGATCAACTAGTTGATTTTATCGACTAGTTCATAACGTAAACTATGTTAAGTAGACGTTCTATAAGAACTATGAGACGACGCGACGCGCGGCGTCTACGTCTCGTGAGCGTCAAAATGGAGGGACCAAACCTCAAATGTCTGTCATACATATATAAACAAATAATACCATTAATCTACTATTTGCTACCTTTGCTATAATTTTAGCTACCTCATCATATACATAATATTTCAACAAAATGCTTGGTCCCTCCATCATGATATCAAGATGGAGGGACCAAACTGATAGACTACTCCCTGGAATGTTCTACCTACTTAGTGTTATAATACCTTAATTCTACCTTAATATTATTGATTTTGGCTGCCCGAAACATGTATCGTTTTAAAGATATCGATTATATAAGTTGGTCCCTCCAGATTGACGTTCTAATTGTTTAGTGCAACAGGTAAATGGGTGGTTTATTTTCGATCTTCGAAGGATAAATATTTAATACCTATTTAGTACCTTCTAATCATGCAAAATTTCTTACATTAAAGTTTACTTTAAAGAGCCAAAAAAAATTAAAGAAATATGTACAAATTTTAATCGTAGTAGAATTAATAAAGGTGTTTTTTTTATATAAGAATATCACAAAATTATCTACCTAATATAAAATGTATCTTTTGTTTTTAAATATTACTATTTATTGGTTCATTACGAGACAGGCCGCGCAGTCGGAGGATATATATTCGCGAACTGCCTGATCCTCCGACTGCACAGCATGACTCTTTCTTGTTTACAGCTTTTTAGTTCGCTTCTTAAGCAGTCGGGTTTTTTTATTTTTAAATTAGCTTTTTTTATTTTTCGTAAGATCCTTCTACTAACAATAACAAACACAACAAAAAAAAAAAAGTGATATCGGTCCAGCCGTTTACGCGTGATGCCCAAGGGAAATTGGGATTCATTTTTATATATATATATATGTAAATAACAAATCAAGATGAATTTTCAGCTTTGCCGCCAATTTTCTATTTATCACCTGCGCTGAAAGGCAAACGCATTTATGGCTATACAGCCACGTGAACGCAATTTGTAATAAGCAAAGAGACTTACTTTGGTATGCCAAGAATGATTTAAGAGATCCAATCAAAAAGTATTTAATAACCCCAGCACGCCGTTTCATACAACATTGCTGGTGCGTTGTAATGTTCCAAATTCAAAAAACGCTCCTGCAATGGATTTGATTTTCTTTGTTTCAGACTTGTACACTAATTAATTAACGAGATAATCGAAAAAACATATTTAAGAATGGTAACCCGACCAAATCTAGAATGTTATAAAAAAGCGGCCACGCAATACATTTTACCAACCTTCTAAAATTATTAGCATAATTGTCCTTAAAAGTTGGTACAGTCACGAATGCAATTAGTTTGATTGAAAAATTAAACCTACCTAAATGTTTAAATAAATTTTAATTTGCTTAAGTAAGTGTCCACTATGCCATTCTTCATATATCCACCTACCTACGTTTAACCGTTCTGTCGATGAGGTAGGTAGGTACCTACTTACTATTTACAAGGTATTAATTGCGCCTAATTCGTTTTTAGTTAATTTTATGTTATGTATTTAGGTAAAGGAATGTACTATTATACATGGTATAGTTAGATTAAGGTAAGTACCTATATGTAATATGGGAGCCGTAGCTTTAAATCAAAGAGGAGGACTTTGCCCAACAGTGGGGCACTGTAAAAGGATAACAAAAGATATAGAAGAAAGAAGTTGACTGCATTTTTATGTCGTTTATTTTTACTATTGTAGTTTTTTCTTTTTTTATAAAATAAAACTTAATTTAAGAATACGGCTATCTTTATGTAATACATTTGTGATTTTTAAAATCACAATAGAAAAACAGTGGAACCTACCTACCTACTGTATGTATTTTAAGTAAGTACTTACTGCACTGTGATGTTTTTAAATTGTATTATTGTTTAGCTGTGATTCTACAATAAAACTTAATTTTAAATATGGCTATAACTATTTTACTTTAACTTATTCGGAACGCTAAGCACAACACGACACAAAACAACATTGGCCGAAACGATGGTCATAACCTCCAGTAGCTGATGATCACTGGCAAGGTCAAAGACAAGAGGCCGAGGGGCCGCAGCCCGATCGGATGGTCTGACCATATACATTAAACGCTGAACACCAAGCTGCACGATGCACTCCACGTCGCCAAGGACAGACACAAATAGAGAATCATCGTCAGAGAAAAGTTGATATCCTGTCACGGGAATCACGAACCTCAGTAATGCGGAACACGACGCGAGGAGGAAGCACAATACAGTGAAAATAGTGAAGATGTATAACAGTTAATAACGTTGCATAAATAAGTCCATATACACATATCTGTGATTATTTTTGAAGTTCATTTATATACTTACTTACCTTAGTTCTACTTTACTCTAGAATCCTTCGCTCCGCTCTGGATAAAAAAACACTCTCGCCTTTAAAATAGTTGTTTACATATCTGCATAAAATCATCATCATCTACATAAGTAGGTATTCCATATCTTTATTACCTACGCATAATTATTTTTAAAATCAATATTCTATCTGTAGAAACAAAAATATTTAATTATAACTATGTTTTACTTTAGCACTTGTGTACCCGTCTGTACCAAACACGTATTATTGTCACGTATTATCCTGTAAGTTTTAGAAGGTTAGTATAATGTATTGCGCGGCCGCTTTTTTATAACGTTCTAGATTTGGTCGGGTTACCACGCTTATGTATTGTTTTTCGATTATCTCGTTAATTAATTAGTGTACAAGTCTGATATTTCACAAGTATATAATTGAACTATATATCTAATTATTGATATAAATTACAGTTACCACAACTACAGATAACTCGGTCTTCAAATATTTCAGCTGCGCGCCGTGGCCGGAACAAATTGAAGTTTCATCATAACTTTTTAATTACTTATAGGATACTAATGAAACTTCAGTACCATTTATAAGCAGTAATTACCTATATAATAACGTTTCAAGTTAGTCGTTGGACCACTTATTGGCAGTGCTAGGACCTATTAAAGCATATTTCTATTTACTAAAATAACTTCAAAACGGTGCATTATTGTGGATTATTTTATTGCGTAACAAATTATACCTAATTAGCCAGATGTCATGTACAAAAATTATAATCATCCGTTTAGTCAATTTCGAGATGCAGCAATCGTGCAAACGTTACTGCAGCAGGATTTTAAATATCTTCGCAACCATAGCAAATACAAATATAAAATAAGTGGTACCATTTATTTCAAATTGATTTCTAATTATTTAGATAACATTTATTTCAACATACCCTTTAGAAAACAAAAGATCTGTTTTTATCAAATGATTGAAAAACTATCAGCTTACCAAATTTAAAAATCTGCTTACCAATTACAGAAGCTGTATATCTAATTATCTATTGCACTTAGATGACGATTTTCGACATTATCTGGCTGGAGTAATGCACTCGAATTTACGGACAAAGAAAATCAAATCCATTGCAGGAGCGTTTTTTGAATTTGGAACATTACAACGCACCAGCAATGTTGTATGAAACGGCGTGCTGGGGTTTTTACTGGGGTGGACGTACAGGTTCCCGTGACAGGATATCAACTTTTCTCTGACGATGATTCTCTATTTGTGTCTGTCCTTGGCGACGTGGAGTGCATCGTGCAGCTTGGTGTTCAGCGTTTAATGTATATGGTCAGACCATCCGATCGGGCTGCGGCCCCTCGGCCTCTTGTCTTTGACCTTGCCAGTGATCATCAGCTACTGGAGGTTATGACCATCGTTTCGGCCAATGTTGTTTTGTGTCGTGTTGTGCTTAGCGTTCCGAATAAGTTAAAGTAAAATAGTTATAGCCATATTTAAAATTAAGTTTTATTGTAGAATCACAGCTAAACAATAATACAATTTAAAAACATCACAGTGCAGTAAGTACTTACTTAAAATACATACAGTAGGTAGGTAGGTTCCACTGTTTTTCTATTGTGATTTTAAAAATCACAAATGTATTACATAAAGATAGCCGTATTCTTAAATTAAGTTTTATTTTATAAAAAAAAAAAAAACTACAATAGTAAAAATAAACGACATAAAAATGCAGTCAACTTCTTTCTTCTATATCTTTTGTTATCTAGCCTTTTACAGTGCCCCACTGTTGGGCAAAGTCCTCCTCTTTGATTTAAAGCTACGGCTCCCATATTACATATAGGTACTTACCTTAATCTAACTATACCATGTATAATAGTACATTCCTTTACCTAAATACATAACATAAAATTAACTAAAAACGAATTAGGCGCAATTAATACCTTGTAAATAGTAAGTAGGTACCTACCTACCTCATCGACAGAACGGTTAAACGTAGGTAGGTGGATATATGAAGAATGGCATAGTGGACACTTACTTAAGCAAATTAAAATTTATTTAAACATTTAGGTAGGTTTAATTTTTCAATCAAACTAATTGCATTCGTGACTGTACCAACTTTTAAGGACAATTATGCTAATAATTTTAGAAGGTTGGTAAAATGTATTGCGTGGCCGCTTTTTTATAACATTCTAGATTTGGTCGGGTTACCATTCTTAAATATGTTTTTTCGATTATCTCGTTAATTAATTAGTGTACAAGTCTGAAACAAAGAAAATCAAATCCATTGCAGGAGCGTTTTTTGAATTTGGAACATTACAACGCACCAGCAATGTTGTATGAAACGGCGTGTTTTTTTGGCTCTTTAAAGTAAACTTTAATGTAAGAAATTTTGCATGATTAGAAGGTACTAAATAGGTATTAAATATTTATCCTTCGAAGATCGAAAATAAACCGCCCATTTACCTGTTGCACTAAACAATTAGAACGTCAATCTGGAGGGACCAACTTATATAATCGATATCTTTAAAACGATACATGTTTCGGGCAGCCAAAATCAATAATATTAAGGTAGAATTAAGGTATTATAACACTAAGTAGGTAGAACATTCCAGGGAGTAGTCTATCAGTTTGGTCCCTCCATCTTGATATCATGATGGAGGGACCAAGCATTTTGTTGAAATATTATGTATATGATGAGGTAGCTAAAATTATAGCAAAGGTAGCAAATAGTAGATTAATGGTATTATTTGTTTATATATGTATGACAGACATTTGAGGTTTGGTCCCTCCATTTTGACGCTCACTACGTCTCGACAACAACTTTCAACTTCGGATGGAATGTAAACAAGTACAAACCGGTTTACCTCACATCGTTCGATCGGTCAATCGCATTACTCTTTTGCACACGTGAAACTATTGGCGTCCTTTTCTTTTTAACACAATGCATTTTTACTCCAAAATGGCATTCGGCTCATAGCAATTTACACTCTTTATGTCTAGAGTTAGAGTTCATATTAATTTGCTCGATGTTCGTCCGTTGTTGTTAGTTTTTCGGACCATTGAACTTGTACTACAAAACTAAGTTCTCGCGTCGGTCGTCGCGTTACAAGTCGACATGAACGTAGTCGAGTCTCAGTTTAGCCGTCTACGAATTCAACTAGTTCGTTGATTATCGGTGAACCGTCGAACCGTTCATTGTACGTCGACGGTCGAATTAACTAGTTCGTTCATTCAACGCCCATCGCTAGAAAGAAATTTTTCGAAAAAGTCCAGAACAGTCAATGGTCGGTACTAGTGGCAACGAAGGATAATTTTTGGCATTAAATAATTATTTAAAGAGTATTTGTCATACTCTTTCATGGGGTCAAACCCTTTGCCTTGCCGAATTCACTTAAGCAATAAGGGTACAGGATTAGGAAAATAATAGCCAAAGATTTTAGATAAATTTCGTTATCTATATAATTATTATGTCATAACATGAATAAAATACTTTTATCTTATTTTCTACCAAAATTAAATGTCATTTATTTGGGTGTAATAACACCTAGGAATGTAAGGCACTATATATTTGCAGTATTAGCACCAAATTGTTTATTATAATACTACCTATGTATGGGCTATCACAACAGTTATTGCTTCTTGTACAATACAAAATTGCTTTATGTCACAGGAATAGTCAAACAATACCAATTATTTCTAGTAAGATTCAATATTAACTTATTTTAAAAGGAACACGATAATATTGATTAAAGAAATGTAAAATTTTCAAAAACTTAATGTCTACCTTTTTTGGTAGCTCATACAGAATACAAAATCACAATATTATAATTTTCTATTCAAGTTTCCCAGAAACTCTTTTCAAGTAACATTTCCACAAAGTATCCTTATATATAACAGCTTGCACTTCAGGGCTTTTTGCTGCCACAATGCCTCTCCCCACAACTATAACGTCAGCACCCTTCTCCAAGATCACCTTCTCTGGAGTATTGTACACCTGTCCCAGGTCATCCTTGCTGCTTTCAAGCTGCACTCCTGGCGTCAACTGTATCAGACCTGGGTCCTTGAAAGTGTCCTTATTCTGACAGACAAATCCAGTGATTAATTCTGGATATTTAGATGCCATTGACACTGTTGCTTCTTTGTACTCTGGTGTGATGAGATTTCCCTGTAGACAAATAAAAAAAATGCTTATACAAATCTCGCAATGTACTTGATAAATATCGTAATTATCTAAATAGTTATTTGTGCTACAAGTGTGGAAGGTAGGTGATTGCCGATGAGTGGCATTTTTATTCACGAGCGAGCGAAGCGAGTGAGTGGATAAATTGACACAAGTCGGAAATCATCTTACGTACGTGTATAGTCCTCGCCAAACTTCTTGGCCGCCCTGAAGTTGGTTTACCGGATGCGCGAGGCACGAAACGGTGCTGTTTTTGTTTGAGATTTACTACTGCGCAGCCATTGTAGCCAACTTCAGGGCGGCCAAGAAGTTTGGCGAGAACTATATCATACAACTATGCATTGTGCGAGGAAATAAATAAAATGGTGGGCTTATTCAAGCGCGTTCAGCATATCCACAGATTAACAAATAGTTCCTCGGGCATATCTAATGCGCATGTGTGAATAGCTGTCACATCGTAAAGCAATAAGGCACGAGAAAAATAAACGTTCAGCCAAACATATTTAATGAATATTTAAAATTAATTTATTGATCAAAATCTAAATCTAGAGTAATTAAAAACGACTAAAATAAAGTATTAGATTTATTTTACCTTTTATATGAATGATAATCTGTACATAACTAATTTTTAAAACTTTTCTCAAATACTAAAAACTCTATGCGTCGGGCTGACGTTGGAGTTAAAAATTAAAAAAATACAGGAAAGTAAAAAGCACTAGTGAAAAAAAGTGACACTTTACGCACAGTTTGGCTGCTTGGAAAACCGTTCTTTTCGAGGACATGCATTGTAAAATAAAAAATTAGCTTTGACGTAAAACAAAGGCTTATAAAATGTATCTTACCTCACTGCTCATTTCAGCCAACAAGAACACTCCATGATTGACACCATTAGTTGAATTCAGGGCTTTGAGTATACCCTCACCAGGCAAGGAATGGGCAGTCACACAGTCCGCCCATTCCCCTACTTTATACAATCCCTTTGAATACTGCAAGGACACTGTATGCCCAATATCAGCATACTTTCTGTCCTCCAGAATTAAAAAGTTAAACCTATCAGCCAGCTGTTTGATTCGGGTAATAAAATCATTGCTGTAGTCTTCGATAATGTCTGCATGAGTCTTAACGAGGCAAACATGTTCCCCAACTTTTTCTAATAGATCTAGAATCTTGGTAGTGGATGTCAGATCAACAGAGAGGCACAAGTTTGTTTTCTTTGTTGCCATTATGCTGAACAGTTGTTTTGCTATGCCATTCTTGGCTAGTTCAGCACGCTTTTCATAAGTAAGCAAGATTCTGTCCAATGGTTTATCTGGAATATAAAACAATGGGAAATTATAACTGAGCGAAAAATATACTGTATGGGCGACAATTATACTAAGTAAGTGACTATTTATCCAGTTTGAGTAATACCTTTTAGGAGGTTATTGTGAGCTGCAGCAAAAATATTATTACATACCTTAATTGTATTTGGGGTTCTATTTTACTACGTTAACATATTATTCTTTTGAAAATAGCATAAAAACTGACGAGGCGACAGCCGAAATCGTTCTTCAGCGCGCGAGTTAGGATGTATTCGTGTTTTGAACAAATTAGTCAGGTTAATTTAGGGCACCACACAGTACAGCACACAGTGTCGGACTGATAGGTTAGGTTTGGAGGGGATGACCCGTCATCTCCTTCATGTTAGGTTAATTAAGACCCTGCAGACATAAAAAGCAGCGGGGCTCCATCGATAAACTTTTATTTTCAAGTCGCTACTTAGTATTTCAATAAGCCATATTCAGTATTTTTTACACCTTTAATTTGAATTTATTTTCGCTTATTTAATTACTATCCTAAAACAATTTGTACGTAAAAAAATATTTTTCAGCTGTAAACATAATTTTAAGGATTAATAGTACGATGAGTTAAATTTTCAAACTTACCAATTACTGGCGCTTGAGTCTCTTTAAGGTAATTTTTAACTTTTACCACAGTTTCTTCAGTGATCTTCCCATTCTTCACCAATATATCAATCAAGGAAGACATTGTAAACAATGATTTAATATGTACATCATCTACTTCAAGATTTTTGCTTCCTCCTTGTTCTCTGTCTAATATAATCACTGCATCCGTGACTATCAAACCTTCTTTGCGTAGGTCTCTTACAGTTTCTAGTACACTGGAGCCTGATGTAACCACATCTTCAACTATAAGGCACGTCTGGCCAGCCTTGTAGTGGCCCTCGATAGATTTCTTTGTGCCGTATGCTTTTGTTTCTTTACGTCGCATAAGCATGGATTTCTTGGTTAGTATGCTGAGTATTGTAGCGATAGGCAAGGCTGTGTATGGCACACCACACAAGTGATCATATTTCAAATCCTTCATAGCTATTTCTAATAACAAATTTGATATTGATTCCTGCAAAAATGTCAAAACATGTGGGATAAAAATAAGAATTAAAAATTTTAGTACTATTAATTATGATCTGTTGATTTCTGTTTATTAGTATATATGTTTCTATTTCGAGAGAGCTTGTAAAGTAAATACATGTGAGATAAAAACCAACTTGGGAAATAAAGAATTGTAATACTGTATACACAATTTCTGTTTACTAGCATTTAGGTACCTGTTCCGAGAGAGATTTAGGCCGCGTTTCCACTGACGCGGAGCTGGGCGGAGACGTGCGGAAGCGACCAATTACAATGGTTGAAATCCTCAATCGCGCCACTCGTCTCGTCTGTGATTGGTCGCTTCCGCACGTCTCCGCCCAGCTCCGCGTCAGTGGAAACGCAGCCTTATTCGTCTAAGGAACTAAGCGGGCAAACTGGAAATAAACACGTGAGTGAAACCAGAAACTTGAACTAATCTCATGGAAGTTTCTATAAAAAACTTTACAATTGGATAGTGGAATATTACTTGTGTTGCATTATGGTGTGAAAATTCATTAATCAATTTGAAATACTTACCATAACATCGGGATAACTAACTATAACCCTCAAATCAAAATAAACAGGTGTTTTGATGCCACTCTTTGTTGTAAACTCTCCAAACTTTACAGCGTCTATTGAAAATAGCCTAATGGCTAGGTCTACAAGTGTTTTATCGTACGACATTTTAGTTAATTTCCTTGATTTACACGTGACCTTTGATGGAAAATAACTATATAATTTTGAAAGATAGGTGAGAAAACTGCTGACTGAGAACGAGAAATGAGACGACTTGCCAACTTTGACAGCAGGTTGACAGTTCTAATTTTTTTTTCCTTCGCCCTTCTCGGGAAGGCTCAGGTCTTAGACCATACCGCCTCATCTTCAGTGCAATTTTAACATTCTTTAGTATGCATTAGAATACGGATGCAACAGATTCTAATGGTTTTTGGAGTATTTGGTAGCAAATTGTATCGAGTCAGCCTTCCCAGTAAGCTTTGCGGAGGTAGTCAATACTACAATAAAATTCTCCGCTCCACTATCCTGAAATCACTTCTGTCAATGATTTTACAAAATGTCCAGTTGCGTAGACAGTTAAGTCACAAAACTACACCAATAATATATCACAATATCCACTAGAAATCAAGTTGCAAATAATGTTAACAGCCACTGTACTTCACTCGACAAAATCCCGCCAAAAACGCCCGTCTATATACACGTCCCACTGCAAGGCGCAGATTATTACTTAATATTTTTCTTACGTCAAAGATTCTCCATCTCCGTTAAAATCAATATCTTGTCGAAGAATTAGTAACAGTTACATTACTGTTGCCATTTCTTCATTTTTAGTAATGAAAAGAAATAAAAATTAAATAAGAAAAATATAAAATAAACTAAAAGTATCAAAACAAGTCAGTCCAACTTACCGGTCCACTCTACGACGCACTTTAAAATCAAAGATTGAGTTTGATTTACGCCTTCTTCTTCCCTTAATTTATGATACACATTGAAAACAATATGTCTCGCTTGAGATCGAAGTGGATTTTTCGACATTTTCACAAAAATAACAAATTTTCAAGATGATATGGGGGGGATAATATGGTAATAGTGGGAGGAGTTAGTCCGGCTTGACCAAATCCGAACGTGTGTTAGCACTGTTGGTTGACATAATAATCAAACCACAGACTACTTAGAGATAAGCAAGTACCTGTAATGTCATTTCAAAATTCAAATGATACAAAAACAAATGGCGGCCTACCGGTGCCTGCGACAACCAATCACAGCCAAGCAGAAACGTCATGCATCATTAAAAAAAAATGGCGCTACGTCGAGCGTTTCGTTCTATGAAGACTCAGATGAAGAAAGTACCTAGATAAAACACATTTAAGTTGAATATAGTAGCCTATTTTGTACTCAACACTTTTAATGGAAACAACTCATGTGACAAAAAGAGATAGCGATAGCTTTTTCGACCGCCTTGAAACGCCGCGCGCCACTTGCCGAGAATCGCCATTTTGGTAGTTACACAGCTGGTTAAATCATCTTTCTGCAGATTTCATCAAAAATACTATGTTATTGTGAATAATATTGTGTTTGGAGTGCGGTTTTCGTTTTGCCATGAACAATGGCGTGTACTGTGTCCGGTTGCTCTAAAAGTGTTGGTGTTTTGAAATAAAATATTGCAGAAGTCTCTTTTCATCGGTAAGTCAACCCAATCATTACAAATCGATAAAAAGCATTTTAAGCAGGAAGTGTCAATGAAATTAGTTCTCCATACATAAATAGAAAGAAAAAACTGCCAAAACAATATGTGTTAGTTTCCAATTTAGAAATAAAAAGAAAAACAAAAATGTATGGATACGTTTTGACATATCATGTACTTCATAGGGATGTGCCCCCTTACATGATATATCGATAGAGTAAAAGTATAATCACATACATATTCTAGGGAGTTTATAATACGTATAATGAAATAAAAACAATGTAAGTAGTCAGATTTTAGAAAATCAATCTGTTTATTTATTTTATTAAGGACAACCAACAAAGCATACACCATAAAATACATGTTAAAGTACTCATATTTTTACATTGTCTATACAATGTACACTATTGTAGCCTTAATTAAAGGCTGCCACAATTTTTTCGTACTGATTAGGACATGCGGAACCTAGTGATTGGACGCTGCTTTGGTCTCAATAATTATGGATTGCAGAATATTATGGCAGGCCAAAAGAAGAAATTTACCAAAAATCCTATATTTTCCCAAATTAATATTGTATTATTTTCAATTTAATATATGCTTTTTTTGTTTATAGGTTTCCTGCTGATATTGAATTAAGAAATAAATGGATAAAAACAGTGAGAAAAGATGATAATTGGTGGCCTACACAGTATACGAGGATATGTTCTGAACATTACGAAGAATCTTGTATTCGTAAAGGATATGAACGTAGAGTATTACAGTCGCACGCAGTGCCAACAATATTTCCAAAACAGCCAGCATCTTGCCAACCAGTGATAACTCAACATCTTTAAAGATTATGACATATTGATTTTAGGATATTTTTCTATCTTGTAAATTAAGGGAAAGACTAAAATTATATAGCATCTTCAAAACCTAACCTGCATTCCAATTATTATTTTTTCAGAAAACACCATTAAAGAGGAAGCTGCTAGCTAAGTACAGTCGGGTCATAAATCAAGTCAGGAAACCTTATTGTTCTCAGAAAATTATCATGGCAGTGTTTGAAATATGCGCCAGATCAGAAATTTTCCCCTAACTGATGAGTCATTGTTACGACAATTGTGTACTTAACAATCATTTACATTTAATTATCAAAGCAGTTGTAGAATTTTATCTCAAAATTCGTTATCATCATGAATGCAAAAAAGCTTCTGCACCGCACGGTAAAATTGAAAGAAATTATTGTAAAAAACTTGTTCTATTTATGGGCCAATAAAATTGTGATTAAAATATGGTTGTGGTTTAAATTGTAGACGATAGAATTATTGTGAGAAATTAAACGACTAAATATATACAAACCTCTAACAAATCTTATTAACTAACACAAATTAAACGGTCTTAGTAAAACACTACAAAGCGCAAAATAACTTTCATTTCCGAAGTCAGTGTCTTTGTTATAGTTAATTGTTTTTCATTTTTCGACACAGACTACTTTGGAATTCAGTTATTTTTTTTTGCTAAAAAACGTTACTTTTTAGTTATATAAAACACATTTTATAAGGAAATAAATAACCATCTGCCTATAATATAATATTGTTTACAAACAAACACAAGAGACTGTACGAGACTTACAAAAAATAAAGTTATCATGAAGACGGTCAAAAACTCATTAAGACAAGTGATACCTCTATAGAAATTTTGATATTACCAGTGATATTATATTGGAATAAATTACAGTACATAGTACACACTCAGTGATTTGTTTATCGATAACCACACAAAAAATACTTACACATCACTATGCAGTTATATATCAATAGGTAGAATTGTATAGTTATAGTTCTCGCCAAACTTCTTGGCCGCCCTGAAGTTGGCTACAATGGCTGCGCAGTAGTAAATCTCAAACAAAAACAGCACCGTTTCGTGCCTCGCGCATCCGGTAAACCAACTTCAGGGCGGCCAAGAAGTTTGGCGAGGACTATAAACTGGTGACATTCTATAATTTTTGACCCACTATAGACAATATATCTCTCTCTTTCAAGCAGATGACATAATGCTTTTGTAAAAGGGAGAAGGAACGTGTTCGTAAGTTTCGGCTAAATGTCCTCCATCTAGGTACTTTCTTCATCTGAGTATGAAGATTATAGCCGTGGTAAGTACCTGTAATGTCATGTCAAAATTCAAATCATACAAAAATAAATGGCGGCCTACCGGTGCCTGCGACAGCCAATCACAGCCAAGCAGAAATGTCATGCATCATTAAAAAAAAATGGCGCTACGTCGAGCGTTTCTTTCTATGAAGATTATCAGCCAAATCAAACTCCCCATAGTTTTCCATTTCATTCGTTTACCAGAGACCAGAGACTAATTTGGCATTGACAATTTTTTTTTTTTGAGAACGGTGCTGAAATTATTGCAATTTTGTTTTCCTTTCTTTTCAATCAATATTTAAAGATTAGACATTTGGAACAATCATCGCCCAACTCAAACAAGGACAACAAAATTTTGTCCATACTACGATCTTGTAGTAGAAGTAAGGAAACATTCTCCTTTGTCTTTTAGGATACCTATTGTATGAATTGTTAAAGTTATTAGAATGACAAATCACGGCAGAATTGTAAGAGGCTATATACAATAATTTGTTTGTTTAAAAAAGTTATTGTGTTAATAAAGGTCGCATAGTATCCACTGCACTTTATTTTTAAATATAGGTACTGGAACAGTTTCACCGATATGGCTGTTTTTTGTTAATATTTTAACCATCTGGCCGTGTGTAGAGTAGTCCGCCGAACATTATTATTTAATAATTGAGCGTGAGTATAAATGGGGCTATCGGGCGTCAATAACCAAAATCATTAGATCTCGCATAAATCGGGGACTTTTTCAAAGCTGGTCGTCGTTTTGGGAAGTCGGTATGTATGTTCTGTGGTTACGACTCATCCAACCAACAACCGTACAATACAATCGTACGGATTTAGTACGCACAGATCATATCCGATGTGCAAAAAAGCGGACCGAGTCGGCGGACTACTCTACACACTGTTGGATATGGTTCGGAAGCGTACCATATCCGTGGTCCGCTCGTACCATTGAGATATCGTACCAAATCCGAGCGTGTGTTACGGCTATTACGGGTTATAGTCCGGTCAAATTAGACCAAAAAATAGGGGTAGGTTTACAGTAATTCGCATAGAGCTAAAAATTGGTATGAATTTTAGGAACACCATCTTAATTGAAATGTAAAATTCCTCATCGATCCCACACTTGCAATTTTTTTTATTCAAGGTCAAAATTCAATTTTGACCTTGCGACCAGCGATTTTTGCCGAACGGTAAGTTTTATGATAAAAAAACAAAGCTGTAGATTATATTCTAAAATTTTTATAAAAATGGTCTCTACAATTTTTCTCCTAAACGTCACCGTTTCTGAGATATAATGGTTGAAAAAGTTGAATTCTTCATATTATACACACGTTTCCACGCCACCTGGTAGTGTACTCGGCGCTTCTTTTTTTGCGTGGTTTCCCTTCTCGATAGGCCTATTCTACCAAAGAGTAAAATAATATAATATGGGATATTATAAATTGCTTAACAAATAAATAATCGCCTATCAATACATACTCATCATTTATATTCTTATTTACATCTAATAACTTACTTCACTACAAATAAACTAAATGTTTAACAAAACTCAAACCGCAGATAAAACGAATTTATACATCAATATAACATTACTTTTTTCCTCAAAATGCAATACTGTTAAATTTATTTTTGTACAAAAATACTACATACATAGCATAAATACTGACTGCACAGCAAATTTTCCATATTTCAATTTTAGTTGATCTACGAATAAATTATGGTCAAAGAATCAGTCCAAGAGCGAGCGAAGCGAGCTCGGGACCTTAGGGCACCCCGACACGGACTATAGGTTACTTTTGACCCTGCAGACAGAAATAGGAGCCCCGCGCAGCGGGGCTACGTCGACTTATTCGAAAAGTCGCTGTACGCTGCGAAAATAAATTGTAGATGCCCATAATTAATAATTGTAATATGTATTCTACAATCTATTGTGATTGTGTTTTTGCCGTTTTTAAGAGTCGGGCACTTGAGTAGGCAACACTGGCCGTCACTTTCAAAACGCTTTTGTGGGGAGTGTGCGTCTCCGTAATTTCTGCGAATATTTTTTTGTCGTATTTATTTTCGCTGTTAGTTATGTACAATTTTTTACTTTGTGCTATGTAGTGTTTATATCTGAACTTGTGTAACGGGCTAAGTGATAAATGACAAAATCGTAAGTTTGTTTATGTTAAAATGTCAATAAAAACATGTTGCTTTGTGCAGAACTTTTTCGCGCGCGCTAATCGAAAATATATAATGTTAAAAGTGGGGGTGTTTGCTGTAGTATTATTATAAGTTCGACGTTTTTAAACCCGGTTTGGGACTCAGGTAGAGGATTTTGAATCAATGTTGGGCTCGGGCAAGGTAAATCCACCCCTCCTATCGGGTCGTGCACGGAGTGGGGTTCCCTCCCCTCCTTTAGGGGAAGTTTGGGTAGACAAAGGGTAGTCACCCCTAAGCAGAGGGGAGCATTTGGGCCTTGGGCGATATCCGTTGGGAGGGGAAGGGATCACAAATTCAAGTTCAGTTTTTTTTGTCCCTTGCCCTTTCTAACGGTTGTGCGCGTGTGGGAAAGTTGTCTCTAACGACGTTATAAGTTTCTAATTTGAACAATAATAATATATCTGGTCTTAAAAGTTTAAACTTTCAGGTGAAAGAATATTGTAAGGAAGATGGACAGTAATAATGGTATGACAAATGACAAACTTTTTTTATATTTTTTTTTAAGATCATAATAACAATAAGCCAAAGTTATTCTTCCAGAGCCAGTACCAAACTTGGAATTGGCAATAAAAAGGAGTATGTTGGCAAAGAATAAATTGGCTATGATAGTGAAGAAGCCTAATGGAGCAGTGCAGTTCTCCTGTGTGGAGTGCACAGCTTGGTATTATAATAAGGAGGAGCTTGAGAGGCACCTTCTAGTCCATAACCAACAATACAGGTACCTCTGTGGGATATGCGGCACTGGGTATGTTTATTTTTATTCTTCCTTATTTATCCTTAAGATGAACACTTTTACTGTATGAAGAGTCCTTTTTATTGTTTTGCATCATCCTTTGTATTTGTTCTCAAAGGCCATTGATAGACCATTATTATTTTATAATAGGTATCTAAAATTAAATTATCTTTATCCTAAAATTAGATCCCCTAATCAGTTTGTAAGAATAGCCTGTTTTTTCATTGTCTCTGATAAATAAGTTTAACTCTAGGCTTTATAAACTAAATTTATTTTGTAGGTAACTAATCTAATTTACTATATAAATAAGAAGCAACTACTATATAATAAATCTTTTACTCATCACAATACTCTCATTTCGCTACAACAGGTTGAAACGCAAAGAACACCTAGACAGGCATACCCTAGAACACCAGGAAGTCAGGCCTCATGTCTGTCCTGATTGTGGCAAGGCCTTCAAGCGGAAAGAACACCTGAACATTCACCGATCCATTCACAGTGGAGACAAGAGCGAGAGTTGTCCTGTGTGTAATAAATGTAAGTGTTTCTTGTTGTTTTAAGACATAACAGACCTAATTAATAGTTAAGCATTTTTACCTGACTGCCGAAGGAGGGTAATGTGTTTATCAGTCTATGTATGTATGTTTGTTCCTATATGGCATTCTAGAGACTAAAAGCGTTGGCCGATTTTGATGATTCTTACGTCAATCAATTCGTCTTAACCCTGCAAGTATCACTAGCTACATTAAAATTGCAAAATCGAAAAATGGCGGATTTTGTGCGCCATATTGTGGGGGCCCAAATTTTTTTTTCTTCCAAACCCATCGTGAGGGGTATCAAAATGAAGGGTTATAAGAGGTGATTACAAAAATATATGATACTTATATGTTTAAATGTACCTTATTGTAAAAAAAAATAACTAAAAAGTTGTATATGCATATGCGCGAGCTGGCTGACCTATACCAGATGTATCCTCCGACTGCACAGCATGATTTTCTTCTCGTTTACGTCTTTTAAGTTGACTTTTTAAGCAGTCTGGTTTTTTGTTATTTTTAAATAATTTATTACACAATCAGTCTTGTTCATAAAAAAATCTGAGCTGTTTAATTCATAATTTTACTCTTAAAATAAGGGTAACACTTGAGTATGCTATCCTCCTTTAATAAAAAATATCTATGGCATCGAGGTTTGCTGTAAGACAACCCAATTATGGGTTAAGCTCGCCTTTGTACAAGCTGTCCTACTGTATATGTTTGTTTTGTGTACAATTAAGAATAATAAAAAAAAATGGCTTTGCTGCAGATTTTTCCAGATAGAATTTTTTAAATTGGATGAATTGTTTCGATGATTACCTCCTACATACAAACTTAAAAATTTCCTCTTTATAAAGTTATATGGCGCCCAAAATTCGCCATTTTTCTATTTTCCTATTTTAATGTAGCCAGTGACACTCGCAAGGTTTAGATTAAGACGAATCGATTGACGTACGGATCATCAAAATCGGCCAACGCGTTTAGTCGCCGGAACGCCACATAGAAACAAACATACATACATACATAGACTGATAAACACATTACCCTCCTTCGGCAGTCGGGTAAAAAAACACCGCTCCGCATCTTGCGCATCGGAAAGTCAACTTCAGGGCGTTCAAGAATTTTGGGGAGTACTGCACACATATATGCATAAATCAAGCAAGCTCAAATTAAAAAGACAACAAACTTAAGGGGTGTCAGGGTCAATCTTATAACAACATACGAGTTCAACTAACAAGGAAAGGGTGAAGGTAAGGTAAGGTAAGGAAAGGTTCTATGCAATAATAATATTCATGATTTTATCTTTCTCCCCTACTCTTCAGTTTACAATTGTATTGATAGAAAAAAAAGCAACAGATACCTGCTACCTTTGTGTGGGAAAAGTTTTAATAAGTGAAGAAGTTGAGCGATTTTTGAAGGCAAACCTTAAGGGTTCGCGTCACCAACATGCTAATGTGACCGCGTCATCGACATGTAATGTGACGTGTTGCACTAGTGAAAACTTAAGACGACGACTAACGCCAACGACCTTGAGGGAACATAACGCGCACTCGTTTCACACCCGCGCGACCCAAAATTTAGTAGTTTTTTTGTACACTCCTTATTATTCTATGACTTTGAAAACAAAGCTTCAGATCAAAATGTAGAAATTGTCTTTAAGTGGCGCTCGATTTAATTAAATACGCCTTAATTATAAACAGGAGGCGCAGATACCCCTGAGTAGCTGATTTTAAAATGAGAATCACGTCTAAACGGCTAGTCGTAATTTTTTGGAAAAAAATATGTGTTATATTAGACCATTTTCTTAATAATTAGATGTAACAAAATGTTGAGTATTATTCGTATAACCTAGTGTAATTACTTTGTAAAGTTATGTCTAAAACGAACAAAAACACTACATTCGCACCAAACCGCGCAACGACCGATGGTCGTATTTGAATGAAATCGACACTATCTCAAAGACAATTTAATTATCTACATTTTGATCTGAGGTTAAAAAACGAGTGTACAAAAAAACTACAAAATTTGGGGTCGCGCGGGTGTGAAACGAGTGCGCGTTTTGTTCCCTCAAGGTCGTTGGCGTTAGTCGTTGGCGTTAGTCGTCGTCTTAACGGACAGTTATTCAAAAGTTTAAAGTTTTCACTTCTGTCGGCAGTTCTGCCTATGTTCAATGTTGGCAATATTCATGTACTTTCTAGGTGGAAAATAAATTAGGAGCTAGTAAAACTGAACCTTCAAAAATTTTCATTTCTTGACTGAACGTCAACACAATCAGGGGATGCGTGCGCAATAATACAAAAAAAACTTAATTTAACATCACGAAACGTTTATTTTAGCCTTCTACCGCAAAGATCACTTACGAAAACATCTACAAACTCACACGAAAGTGTTCGTAGAGGAGAATACAGATATCGTCGATGACCAGGGATACTTGGAGGTGGGCAGCGACCAGTTATTGGACATCAAGCAGGAGATCATCGACGAGTACAGCAGGCCCATTGTCGAGATGGAGCAACTTGATGAAGAGATTGAGGTAAGGAGGATATTTCTTCTTCATCATCTTCCTGCCCTTGTCCCTTGGAACTTGTGGTCTGCGCAACACGTTTTCTTCTTCCATACCGTCCTGTCCACCGTCACGCTATCACTTTCTCCATTTTCTTTCACATCACTCCTCACACAGTCCATCCATCTTTTCTTTGGCCGTCCCCTCCCTATCCATCTATCCACATTTATATTCATAAGTCGTAAGGAGTATATTTACAAGCTTTTATTTAGTTTCACAAGTCCCGATGCCTGTATGTATGTACAGTGAAAACCGTTTATAGCGACTTCGCTTAAAACGACGTACTGGATATTACGACGGAATATTAAGAGGGGACTCTAGTGAGACTTTCTCCATACAAACACATTCTGCTGTTTTCTTCGTGGATAATGCCTCTAGAGCAATGATTTTTTCCATAAAATCTAGGTCTAATTAATACGTGCCTGTATCATTTCCTTTTTTCCAAAACATAATCACAAAAAGAAATATGACAATCCAAAAATCCGAAAAAAATGCCCGTTTTTACCGCCATGTTCAGAAGATTTTCAGACAAAATTTATAAGTTTTTAACAAAAAAGGAAATGATAGGAGCATAGATATACTTTTCCTCTAAATTATTAATAGATCAGACCAGTTTTCATGAAGAAATCAGCAGAATACGAAACGTCTTTTAGTCAAAAGTTTTTGTAGGTAAAATCAGCATGAGCTGCAGTAGTCCCTTTCGCACTTTACGGGGTGAGGTTGGAGGTGACGCGACAGCAATAGTTTCTTCAAATACCTATTTTTCAAATTCCTGTTGACTAGAGTCCGCTCTTAAGGTTCCGTTCAAGGACCTATGTGCAATTATATGCGTTTATAACGACTGTCGGCTATAGTAGTAGCATATACGACAGCATAAGAACGGTCCCTTCAACGTCGTTTTAAACGGTTTTGACAGTATATAATATCATAAATACCGAGAAATACATATAACCAAAACAGTTTTTTTTTTGTTTTCAACAAACCTCACAATGCTAGACAAACGAAAGAAGCAGACCGACTATAATCAAAAGATAGTTTAAAAAAAAAAAAACTTCTACTAAATAGACCGAACAAAGCCTAGTTCTAGCCAAACGTATAGGCCGCCCTGATGTTGCCTTTCCGATGCGCAAGGTACGGATCGGTGCTGTTTTTGTATGAGATTTAATACTGCGCAGCAATTGTAGCCAACTTCAGGGCGGCCTGGCAGTTTGGTGAGAACTATAATCAAAACTTGTAAGTTAAATTTGTCCCACTTCACGGCGTTCGATTGAGCTGAAATTTTGCACACATATTACTCGTGAAAATTAAATTTTAATTAAATGTTAATTTGTTTAAAAAAAAAACCGACCAAGTGCGAGTCGGACTCGCGCACGAAGGCTTCAAAGTCAAAGTCAAAAGTCAAAGTCAAATGTGTTTATTTCAAGTAGGCCATTATGTGGCACTTTTGAACGTTAAAATTTACATTTAATAAAAATTGATTCTACCGTGCATTCGGAAATGTAGGTTGTTATGGAGAAGAACGCACAAGAAACTCCATACTTACTCTTTTAAAAAAAAGTTTTATACAATATTTATATAGGTACATACATTAATAAATTCGTATACGTGAGGACGATGTACCCAGCACTACTATACTACATATAGGTATGAGAGAATTACAAGCATTAACAGGTAAATTCCTTTACTTGATAAATACGAACATAGGCTTCCGTACCACTATCGCAAAAAACGGCAAAAAAATCACGTTTGTTATATGGGAGTCCTACTTAAATATTTAATTATATTTTTAGTATTTGTTGTTATAGCGGCAATAAAAATACATCATCTGTCAAAATTTAAACTGTCTAGCTATCACGGTTCATGAGATACAGCCTGGTGGCAGACAGACAGACAGACGGACCGCGGAGTCTTAGTAATAGGGTCCCGTTTTTACCCTTTGGGTACGGAACCCTAAAAACTATATTAAAAAGCTCGATTACATGTTACATGCGGTACTCGGCCGTAAATACAGCACACAGAATTATAAAAAAAAACCCTAAATACAGCACACACAATAATAAAAAACAAAAAAAAAAACTAAAAACCCGACTAAAAAAACGTAAACATGAAGAAAATCATGCTGTGAATTCGGAGGATACTATTCGCGAGTTGTCTGACCAAAACCAAATGTGTGTGTGTTACAAACTTACAATTAAGAATATTGTATAATATTTTTATACGATATTTTCAATTGTACAATAGCGGTCTTATCGCTGGCATCGATATCTATATCTACCAGACAAACTTTGGATGCACTAAAATATTACAAAACAGATTTACTAAATCAATTTTATTGTACTGTACCTACCAATAATTATAATCTGTGCCTAGCGCTTTTTTATGAGGGAAGTTATTAGTCGTTTTCCGGGACACTAGATTCTCTTATGTCGTCTACAGATCAAAATAGTGCTCAATACAATTATAAACACCCCCAATAAGTTTGAAATAAAGATTCGTCGATATGCGCAGCAGAGAGGAATAAGAGGGTTGCGAATAAAAACGAAATCACCCCCGCTTTACTTGTAGGGGACGGTACATCCCATGTCATAGTTTTTTTTACTTTTTAGCATTCAAGCAGTGATTTTTTTTTTGTCCGACTGAAGCCGAATATTCGGCTTTTTTTTCGGCAGAAAACGAAACTTGTGGCGTAACAAGAGCAGAGCCATAAATTCAAAATTAATTCTTCAATTAGTTATCGGACTTGAATTTCATACAAGACTAAATAATGAAGTCGCTTGGTTATTACAATGCAGTGTTCTTATCTATATTAAAAAAAAAAAAAACATAGGTTTAAAAAAGCGACTATAATGTGAAAAATTACCGCTGGTTTCGGTTGAGCCGAATATTCGGGCAAAAATTGCAAACCTAAACTCTGACCGAAATCAGTTTTTTTTTGGCCGAAACCGATAAATGGCGCGGACATTATATCGGCATAAAAAGTTCCATGTGTTAAACCAGGTTATGAAATAACTGTGTGCAAAATTTCCTCAAACTTGTTCAGTCGTTTTTGCGTGATTGAAACATACAAAATTTTAAAAGAAAAAGGGGTTATTGCTATTCGTCATGTATATGGAGAGAAAGACGGAGCCTCTCACTCACAGTCGAACTATTAAAGTTTTGGCACGACCGAGGGCCCTAGGCAGTATGTATAGATTTAGCCTAGGTTTAGTTCATGCATAAGTACTTTAAATCCTACCCGCCTCCATACTCCTCCGAGCAACGGCCTTTGCGAACCCCGGTTAATCTCCCAACGGGGCGCGCTTGCCTTGTTTTGCTCGGTTTCGGCCGGCTTGCAAGCAACATCTGTGCTCGTCGTTAAATAAAAAAAAAACTAAAAATCCGACTGCTTAGAAAGCGAACTAAAAAGACGCAAAAAACAAGAAGAAAATCGCGCTGAGCAGTCGGCGGATACATAATCGCGAGCTGACGCACCAAAACCATAATTATGTATACTCCGACTGCACAGCATGATTTTGGACATGACGGTTTTGGATAGGAAAATTAACTTGAATTAAATCTTTTTTTAGCTACCAGAAGAAAAGTACAGCATAAGGGAAAATGGATCAGTTGAGAAACCGTTCGTGTGTCTCGTGTGCAAGAAGACCTTCAAGAGGAAAGACAACCTTAAAATGCACAGCTGGACGCATATGAAGAAGGACAAAGTTTGTGCCATGTGCGGGAAAGGTAAGCTTTCAATATTTCAACTAGATAATATTATAGGATGGAAGCGTACAGCGTAACGGAAGACGCAGTATTAAAGGCCTTTTTTACGATACTTCCGCAACCCCCGACTAGTGCCGGCTCGCCTCTGCGGGGCTCGACCTCAGGTTGGCGGGATTGAGGTGTTTGACTCCCCCCGTGACGTCTAAGAGGGGCGCGCGTGGAACACTACGCGCCGCCACCTCGGGTTCTGATGTGTGGGGGTGCCTGCGTCTAGGTGGTTGGACGACCTTAGCTCTGGACCGATCCACGTGGTGACAATTGGGGAGGCCTATGTCGCAATGGACTGATGATATTTTAGGAATGTGATTCAGGAGTTATTTATGGAAGGTTGTCTTGGTCAGTTCTTTTGTGAAGCCTGTCCAAATCCACTTATTATTGGAATCATTAAAACGAAAAAGAAGATCAGTTGAAGCACATTTATAAGGATCGTTCTGGGGCCGTACCATGATGTGTCGAAACTTTCATGTTTCCACTGATTCAGATGGAGCTCTAAAAAAAAAAGCAATGAAATAGCTCTGTCCCTTTTTAACAGTCGCACCATGATAGATTTGATGCATCATTATATGGCCCCTGTTCTCCTCACCCTACATTATAACAAATTTTTAACCGATTTCAAAAAAGGGGGAGGTTCTATGTTTGACATAAATTATCGCCGGGACTCATCCTGACTTGAAATTGAACGTTTTAAGCAAGAGACTGCCTTACGTGCGACAATCATTGAGGTAATAATGTACTACGCACTAGAGAAGTCATCACACATCACTACTGCGTGCCGTTCAATTGCGGTTTTCTAGCCGCATTTCACTCATTTGCTTGCTAGATCTTGACAGCTTAAGTCATTTTTTGTTTTTAAACGAAAAAAACGTTCAGACGCATTAATATGCCGTGGTGTGTTTTAAGATATTGCACTAATAATTCATCTAATACGGCGAAGTGCAAAGGAATAACTTTTCATCGGTGAGTAACTAGATAATCATTTTAAAATATATTTTGAACAAAATATTTGGTGGACGTCATGTTGTGACATTTTTCATATAGACTAAAAATTAAGATGTGACAATTTGTGTAACAAGTGTAGGTAGAATTAACTGACGTCTCTTTTTAAAGAGGAAAATAATAATCTAACATATATTAATCCATTCCATCCAATCATTCTAATTTTAATTATTGTAATTTTTTTTTTTTGACTCCTACCACTGCTGTGTTCTTTTCAACCCAAAGGTTGACTGGTAGAGAATGCCTTGCTGCATTAAGTCCGTCTATGTATCACCATTGTATATGAAGTTTAAATAAATAAATAAATATTTAGAAAAAGAACTGACTGGTTATTCAATGAAAAAAGATATAAATGCATATAAAGCTATGTCGCTTCTGTAGTCAGTCAGCAAATTAGTCTATATGAATGACAAGGTGTTGCAGAACGTTGTACGAAACGCGTAAGCGCCATGAAAATCTCGGCGCTTCCGTCTTTTTGGTCGCGAGAAAACTACACCTTAGAAGCGCTCTAGCGCTGCATGTTTATATTGTTTTGTTAGACGACTAATTATTGTTTCAGCGCTGCAGCGAATTTTTAGTTTAAACTCTTGTCAAAATTGACAAAATGGAGCATGTATTTTGCTTAGGATAGCTTCTCTAGTACGTAGTACATATTATCTCAATGGCGACAATAGGCTTTTTGACTTACATGAGACTTACAAACCGGCCAAGTGCGAGTCGGACTCGCGCACGAATGGTTCCGTACCATTAACGCAAAAAACGGCAAAAATAACACGTTTGTTGTATGGGAACCCCACTAAAATATTTGATAATATGGCACCCAAAAGCCTCCATTTTTAAATTTTCAAATTTTAATGTAGCTATTGACACTCGCAAGATTAAGACGAATCGATTGTCGTATGAATCATCAAAATCGGCCAACGCGTTTGGTCTCTGGAACGCCACATAGGAATAAACATACATACATAGACTGATAAACACATTATCCTGCTTCGGCAGTTGGGTAAATATCTACTGCGCAGGGTCTTGCAGCCAACTTCAGAGACACAAAGATCCGCTGTGACCGTACTATACCAATACCCAATCGCCAACAGTCATCAGCAACATATAAATAAGTATCTTATCGGCTACCCGTCCTTCCATTACGTCCCTTCTTTAGAGGGGGGAGGGTCGACATCCGTAGGATAACATAGAAGGTACCTATCACAGCTAATAATACTGTAGAGTGGTAACCGCCGCCGGCGGCCCAGTTTGTCGAACTTGGCGATTTTGACCCTTTTCCCCGAATTTTAGAGGACGGCTTAGTCAGTGCAAGTTGTGATAATGCTGGCTGAAAAGCGAAAAAGTTTCTAATATTAATGATATTTGGGACTTTATTTTTAGACTATATTTTACCTGTTGTTATTAAAAGTACTATGTGGACTACCTTTTACTGATTTTGCCGTCAATTGTGAACCGAAGAACTTCGGTGACATACAAAAAAACTCTCGTGTCTCGGGATTGCTGCAATCGCATGTCTGTTTATTGTTTACACCATTTTATAACATAACATCAAGCTTCACCGGTTATGTTCAAGTTCCATGTTATTCGGGTAATCTATTCTGGCTTATGAACCAAACTTGATGAGTCTTTATCTTGCTATAAAAATTGCCCACTAACACCACTAAAAGTGGACAATAGTACACTTTTTTGCAGAAATATAGTTACTGTCTAAAAATGACGACACAAAAACAGGAACACCGACTTTTAAAATTGATGTTATTTTTTTACTTTGTACTGTTTTTGTTTGGAACTGGATGTCGGTCAAATTTTCTTTGTAAAAAAGATTTTCGATAAACATATTCGACTAGCGTCTAAGTAAAAGCCCCAAGGTTTCGTCCAGCCCTTCCCTGACGCCCTGTCAACCCTCCTTACTATAGTCGTGCACGTGTGTAGTTTTATATTATAAAAAAGGGGAGGGTTACTTTTCAAACGGCTTTACTGTGCTGACTGAGTGGGAATAAAAATGTATAGTCAAGGACAAAAATGTTTAGGATTTTTTTTAAGTTATTGACTGCTTCACTGTCTACATAGGTCAAACTAAATTAGCTAGAGACAATCCGCAGACGTCATATCTTAAGACGATAAAAAAAAAATGTATGTTCAAAATTCATAAATTCAAGTAACTACACTACCCATCACATCTGCGAAGTTTCTTTTACTAATTTAATTTGACCATACAATTTTTATTAAAATTGTGAGATATTTAATGTTATCTCATTATGTATCTGCAACCACTTTTCATAGTAACAATAATTATGTTTTATAAAAGAAAAATGCTATTCGTATTTTAGTTAGGTTTGTATTCTTATTTGTGGCCTTGACTGTACAGTATCTGCAACCACTTTTCATAGAGAGAATAACAATTCAATTTTATAGAAGAAAAATGCTATTCGTATTTTAATTAGGTTTGTATTCTTATTTGTGCCCTTGACTGTACTTTATTTTATCGCGGATCGAAGCTTGTCATTCGAGAGAGGCAGAGTACAACCGTTTATTACTTATTTATAAAATATTTGAACGCGTGCCCGAAGTGCCAAAGCCAAGGTCGTGGCTAGGGGGTGTGGTTAAACCCCCCGAATAGTTGGCAAGCCGTAAATAGGTATTAAGTTTCAGAATATTCCATTAAAGTAATCATTTTCATAGTAGAAATACCTTATTTTGGGTTGATATTGTATTTTCCAGGAAAAACTAACGCGAACATATAGAGCATAAACAAATATACTGTTTCGTGAAGGTCAATAGGCAGTCGTTTGATGCACATCACCGAAATTCAGCTGCTCAGTAAGAGTGGAATCCGACCCGCTAGGCAGATAATGAGTTGATTTTATACGTAACTGCATTTTCAATCATTCTTCTTCATATCAAGTATAATAAAAAAAAAACCAGCCAGTATGATTCTGCTGCAAGCTTCGCGCCAAGCCATACAATTTACATTCTATTTTTAAACGAGGGGTAGAAGGCTTGCTCCCCTCCATTTATGTTCCCGCGTTAACTTTATAAAATACGTTTTTTTTATAACGATGAGCACGGTTTCGATGACTCAGCGGGGACCATTCAATCCAAAAAGTTTTTACTCTTAGCGCAGGTAGGTCTGACTCAGATGGAAGCCATAAATAAAAGGAAAAAAAAAAAAAAACTTTCGTACTAAAATTAGTACTGTAGAGGAAAACTGACTTTATTGTAATCATGATTTGATTCTGATTGCATTGATGCTTGATGTATTATGTGTAATATTTGGTACATTTCATCTTTATCCTTTCCTTATTGTAGATTTTCTTCTTTTCGGCTATGTTATGATGAGACAAAAATTGTAACGCGTACCTATGCTTAGATGGTTTGGTCGGGTTGAGAAGATGATTGTAAGAAATGTAAGAGACTAACAGTAGGTATTGTGAGGACTCTTAAACTATATAGAGGCAACCTCCTTGCCTTTTATAAGACTGGCAACAGATAACTATTTAGTTTTGGAAGGTGATTGAAATCGGAACGCAAGCAAATAATTGAAGATGTTTTTGGTTTAGCTTTGTCACTTCGGTACAAAGCAGATGTAAATGGAAGCGCCTTATGGGGTGCCCTAGAAGGATTTTACAGACCATATAGGTAATGTTCACCAGAAAGCTCACGTGGAAGAAAAACCGGTGCGTGGTACTCACAACGGGCATGAACGATGTACGTCAGGGGTTACCAATTACTTTAATTTGGGTCCGTTTTACAAAATAATATGACCAGTCCGTAAGGTTTAAAGCTACTCCCCCTCTCCCGTCTTTAAATCGTCACGTGTATTAACTTTCTTAAAATTTAAATAATAAACTTATATGTGTAAATATTGAGACAATATCAATGAACCTTTTGATGAGATGATTCGTCCGTTGTCAAATCGACGGCTGTGAAGACAAAGCATACGATAAATTATAATTATTAAATGACGTACTCAAGTAAATTATATTGTAGTGTATTATTGAGGTCCGCACAAAACCGGTTGGCGGTCCGGACACGGACCGCGGTCCGCCATTAGGTGACCCCTGATGTACCTACGTTAATCAAGCAAAATAAGTGTATAATGATCGTAGCAGGTGTCGTACTGTATTTTCTTCCTACCCTCATGAGACAAACACAACCCTCCTTCGGCAGTCGGGTAAAAAGGCGTTAGTCTAATATCAAAACTAAAACTAGGAGAGTACTTGTGAAACAAGTCCGAAAACTTTTATAATCTTTCTCTTACCTTTTTATTTAAAAACCTATTCCCAGGAGCACCCCTCTAAAAGAATTTTTTTTTCGTCTTCCATTTTGTGTCGTTAGGGAGTAACCCCAGCCCCTCCATTTTTTGCTGTATCCTTTTTATTTTGGGCGAGCTAAAAGGGTCTCCCCTCCCCTTAGTATTGGTTTTTATGAGTTTTGGGTATTTTCTAAATATGCAAAGGGTTCTGCTTGAAACTTTCAAGGCTCCGAAAAGGTTGAGCTTTACTTCTCGGGATAGATAATGAAAAGGGGTTTTTAAAGGTCTATTAACTTTTGGTTAAATGCATAGGTCAAAGTACTACCTTTTTCCTTATCCACGTGTTAACATTCGATAAACTTATTTGAACTAAAGAAATGGGTACCTAGGCCTTCGACAAGAATTATCCGTAGATGATGACTTCATTATCACCTTTCAGCTGAAAGACAGCCGGACAAAAACCTCGTCCGAGCGTTGCCACTTCGACTGCTCATGTGTTCATGGTATCCTGCTAGAATAATCTGCGTAAAAACTAATAATAAGTTTATTTAACTTAGGCGGTCAAAGTTACATGTTGCATTACTTAGGCCCACTTGAGCCAAAGACTTAAGACGGTACCCTGACCAAAAAATCGGCATGAGATATGAGCATTCCTATTGGTCTAGCGGCACTGGTGACGCATGAATTACAGTAGTGAATACGCCCAGATTTAAGAATAAAATCATTATAAAATCGCATATTACAACGAACATTTTTGTAGATTTTTTTTTTTCGATAGACCACTATCGAAAAAAAAAAATCTACAAAAATGTTCGTTTTTAAATTGTCTATCCATTAGTGTTAGTACAAAAAATAATTAATTAACACTTTACGAGGAGATGCATAATATCAATAATTATTTCTCATTTTTATGTTTTTTTGGAAGGAGATTTGTGAAATATATACAACATTTAACAAAAAACTAAATCTACCATTTTAGAATCAATATTATTTAGAAATTTAATGTATTTTTATTAATTGATATTTCTTTTTAAATAACGAGTAGATAGCTCCTAAAAACAGCACAAAAAGCGGCTTGCGCGGCGTTTTGCTCGGGGTACCGCCTTAACTCGGAGTTAAATAACAAATATGTCTTACATAATTGGCCGAGTTAGCTACTAACTCTGAGTTAATAAGGTAACCCACGGTGGCGAGAGGGAGGACAAAAAGTGGTAGGCGGCCGCGCCACTGATCTGATCCGTCTCAGGGGGACCAAGGGTGCCATACACGGAGTCGTCTGGCGCTCATGTGCTGGTTTGGTCCCTAAGGTTGTCACGGCGTGCAATGTGTTCTGTTGCGCCGACGATGGGGGTACTCCCCAGATGAGGGTCCGGTGACGGACAGCCGCGGCGTGTTCGCGGATAAGTGCTAACGCGTTTCCTGCCATAAGCGGCACAGCAGGACACCGTGGTGTTTTAGTGGGTTGGAGTCCCACAAAACTGCGCTACCCCTCCATGGTAGCGCAGTATGCATATGCTGAACGCATAAAAGGGTGGCAAAAGTGGGCCTTAAATCGGTAACATAAACTGCTTTTGCCTAGAATTATTTGACAGTATTTTCAACTTATCGATATAGTTTGATGTTCTTTATGTTGACATACCTAAGATGAGAATAAAGCCACAGAAACAAATTACTATAACGACTAATCCAACAAAATATTTATAAATTCAGTGAGAATATCCCCAACGGACCTCAAATTATATTTTACTTGTCACAAACTTAACGAACTTTTAACCCAGTGCGGCGAACAACAGAAAGGGGGACACTTTAATTTAGTCCTCTATACGAGAGGGGGTAGGGATGTCCCCTCGCTTTCATACGAATCGACAGATTTTGAAAAATGTAAAGTTGATCGATTGTGTTTTAAATCTCATTTTCTTGTTATAAAATATAAACTTTTTAGGGTTCCGTACCCAAAGGGTAAAAACGGGACCCTATTACTGAGACTCCGCGGTCCGTCTGTCTGTCACCAGGCTGTATCTCATGAACCGTGATAGCTAGACAGTTGAAATTTTCACAGGTGATGTATATCTGTTGCCGCTACAACAACAAATACTAAAAACAAAATAAAATAAATATTTAAGGGGGGCTCCCATACAACAAACGTGATTTTTTTTGCCGTTTTTTTACGAAAATGGCACGGAACCCTTCGTGCGCGAGTCCGACTCGCACTTGGCCGGTTTTTTTTATAAAGATTATACTTTAAAAAGGCATAACTGAAAGCGGTATTTTCCCAATCTTTGATTTGATTGGTAATTATTTCAACTTGACGTCCGGTAACGAAGTCAATTTAAGGCGTATATGGGTCGTTCTTCTTTTTAACCTACAAAAAGGTGTCTCCACCAATCAGTGAATAAAAAAACCAGGAAATTACCATTATTTTTTCTTAATTGTATTTCAACATGCACTTGTACTATACACATAATGGCTGTGCATGATTAAATAACATATGTATTGATAATTTCATTGTAAAAAGTACGTTACAGAGTTGTAAATCCGCGTGACAGAAGTGTATTTCATACAAAATATCTGTGTCTCCCGCTACCTCGGCTTGCGTATAATCCATAATATTACGAAAAAATTATATGATGACACAAAACGTAAAAATATCGTATAACTCCTAAATATATTACCTATCATGTAATAGCAACCATTATTTTTTATAACTTTTAATAAAAAATTAAAAAAATCTCAAATACTTGTCTCCTACTACCTGATGTTTTATTTTGTAAATTCTGTCACGTGGGTTGTCCTTCGAAAGACGCGTTTGTGCCGTTCGTCTTTGTGGCCTGCGATTGGATGTTTAGACCCCCTGCCCCCTAGGTACGATTTTTCCTCTGAGATCAAGAGACAGCGCGTTAGTCGCCCGAAAGCTTTGAAAGGAGGTCCGTGTGTTTATTCGGCTACCGCTTCGTCACGTAAGTAATTGATTCAAAATATAATTATTATTGTTACTTTTCGTTGTCTAAACTTACATTATAAGAAATATTTTATTGCCAAAGTGTAAATTATATATTCTATGTTAACTTTTAAGTGTTATCGACTTTGCAACAGATTTTTACCCCTCCGTCACACGACAACTACGTCACATGTTTATTGTGACGGAGTGGTAAAGTACGTGACGGAGGGGTAAAATAGACGTTATTGATGTTCTATTTATGCTGAATCCGAAAAATACTGAAATAGATACACTAGTTATTATGGTAATTATTCCTACGGAAAGTGTTACATTTTTTTTTCTATCTTCTCGTATGTTTAGGTACTTTTTACTTATTTCCTATTTCCAGATACCATCATGGCGAAAAAGAAGACATTAGCACCAGCAGAAAGACAGTGGCGTTGTCGGGCGAAACAAAAAAAATACCCTGAGAAGGTAGCTGAAATAAAGCGCAAGGATTTAGAAAGATACCATGCTTGAAAGAAGCTAGTGGTTGCCATGAGCCATGCGAGAACATCGAATCAAAAAGCGAATATTGCAAGAACGAAATAAAAAAAGAAGGTAGAAGAAAAATATGCTTGAAGAGGTACTTTTAATTAAACACCCGCACCCGCCGGCTCGATCACCAATAACAGAAACCCCACGAATGACTCCATCTGCAACACCAACTCCCTCTGAAGTGTACTCGTAGTTCAAGGGGGAGAAAGAATGTGAAAAGAGATAGAACAAATTTATAAAGATGATAATGTTAGGTTTCAAGAAAAAATACCAGATAGAGAAGATTATTGAAAATATAAGAAGAAATTGCACAGAAAATCAAAAAAAGACAGCACCAGGAACAAAGGTAATAGTCAGAATACAAAGAAGTAAAGCGTTCGTATCAAGGCATGGAAAAAGTGCTGCTGATGATGTTGGAGGGACAATTAAACGCCAAGCTGATAGTAGCTGATGTAGCTAGAGGATACTATTTTGCAGATGTGTTCCAATTCTTTTCTGCGCTTCAAGGTGCCAACACAATTAAACGGTTCATGGTGACAGACAAAGACGTAGAAAAGATAGCAGCAGCGATTCCAAGTAATATTGTGCTCCTGAAAGGAACAATGAAAGTCCACCAAATGATCACGGCAAATCGTGGAAGCTTAAACCATTTAGTTGTTTTTGTGAACAATTCTGTTCTTGCCACGTTCCTAAAACTTATCGGCCTCTGCCTGAAACCCAACAACAACAAAATACTGTGGATGAAATCTTATCTAACGAAAAAAAAGCGATATAAAACATGATGTGGAGGATTTCACGCTCGCTGATATTACGAAGACAATTGGGATGCCCCGAAAAAGTTTATATGATACTATGTATAGCCCAGATGAATCATCCGATGAAGATCAACCTTTGGCCACGCTTTAAACGAAAGATCCAACTGATCAAACTGCCGTCTGCAGTACTTCTTACCAAACACTCCAGCCTGAAGAGATTCATCCAATATAAAAGACGGCGTTCACATATTGGTTAAAGTACGAAGCGAACGGAAAATCCATTACACTTACGCTGGAGTAGCAAAAAGTACCGTCGATGAAGAAGGCGATGTCTTGGTAATGTTCCTGAAAACAGTCGATGATAGTGGAAGACTATATAAGTTGGTGGAGAATGACGTATCGGATGTTCCTTTTGATGCTTTGATTAAAGTCTTACCGGCTCCGAATGTTATTTAAAAGGGAAAGAGACAATATTTCCAGTTCGAAGAGCCACTGTCAGTATTCGAAGAATAAGACTTTCTATCAGTGGCTTCTAAATTGAAATATTGTTTTGCTAGATTGTGCTATTGTTAATGATGATTATTTTACTGTATGTTTTTGGGAATATAAATTTGTTGTCAAGTTAGACTACACTTTTTATTTACGAGTGACGAGTGAGTAGTAAGACGAGTGAGTAGTCATTTAATTTACTAAAATAAAAATCTCTTGTTCTAAAGGTTTTCAAATGTGATTTCATTAATTATCTAAGTTCGATCTCATGTTATTTTATATGACAATGTTGAAGACTGATAAAGATTTATAACAAAATAAATGATTCTAGAAAAATAAACCTGTTTTATTCCAAAACGCAGCCTGGTAGCCCCTAGAATAACAACTCTGTCACATAAGTTACTACTCTGTCACGATGTTGTCTCCTGGTAGGAAAATTGTTTTGGTCGTTTATTTATTTTGTTAAGACTAGTGCAACATTGAAAAATTTATATTTATAATAGTTGATGATATTGCCGTCTGTGATATTCGTATTTATTTGTAAATGATAGTAAAAATTGATTTATAACAAAAATATACTTTATATAAGCAGAAAATGTGACAGAGTGGTATAAGATCATGAATTAAACATATTTTAAAAATACAAATGTATTATAATAATATGTTTTCTAAAAGGTCCTTTAGTTAATTAATGTATTACAAAAGAAAAAGTTATTTGACGAAGAGTATTCAATAGAATAAAATAAAAGATTTCGTGACGGAGGTGTAATTTTTTTGGTCGAATCCATCTTTCAGGTCTTGAAAAACGTACAAAAATCTGTTAACTTCTCGGCCAACAACTTTTGCCGATAGAATAGAAATTCTGCTATCAGAATATATATATAAACTGACGAGGAAGCTCGATATTTTATTTTTCGAAATTGAGCTAATGCTTTATCAAATTGTAGGTTAAAAAGAAGAACGCCCCATATATTCTCCAATGTTAACGCAGTACTTGCCGTGCGTCCGCTCGCGCTCGGAACCAGAATATCAATATTGATCCTCCTTTTGGACAGTTTTTATGCAAAATATTATTTGATTTCAGTTATGAAGAAATTCTAGCCATCAATTTTTCTGCGTAAAAATATTTTTATAAATTCAAGTCGTTTTGGAGAAGTATCCAAAAGTAGCGAAAAAAAATGTTTGTAGTATTTTTTTAAAGCAAATGTATACGTATTAGTTACACAAAAAAAACATCTTTCACAAATAATGTACATGAATCAATAATAAATATCTTTTTTTATTCACCTAGCCGTTACTAAGGAGTATGTTTTAGAAAGTAACCGTTCTACGACACTAAAGCGGTGTAAGGCTCTTAAGCTGGCATCCCATCCTTTTGAAACTCCGTACTCCACTATCCCAGCTCAAGGTCAAAGTGCTTTCACGTCGTGTAGCTTACTGTACCTTCTTGAAGTTTAACAACATAAGTAACACTCTTATATTCCACATTAATAAGTTAGTATTAGCATATTAGTCTAGCACCGCCTAAGTAAAACGTGTAACGGCTAAGGCCGTAAGAACGAGAGCTCCCCCATTTCGATGTTATCTCAATTAATATTATAAAGAAAGCTGTGAGTTTGTTCAGACGTCTCGAGCGTATCTCTGAAACATATTTGATAAAGTCTTTTACCATTTGAAACGTGCATTATTCCAGATGGTGTAATAATTAATAATAATTAAACCTTTTTATTTTTTTTATTATACATAAAACCGGCCAAGTGCGTGTCTGACTTCGCACATTTAGAGTTCCGTACCAAACCGCAAAATTCTTGGTTTTAATTGGAAAAATGAGGGTATTTAAAAAGAACATCAGATTTATCAATATATTGGTATTTGTTACTAAATTATACGTAATAATAAACAGTATCACCACAGGAGAATGCCCATTTTGTAAGGGAACTTGGGCCCCTTTGAAAAAATGGTTGTATCTTGTAGAATTTTATTGTATATTGTAGAAAAAACACGTTATATTCATAATTAGAAAATATTTTTCATTTATTTTGTGGGGTTCACGAGATATAACGATGTTTCTGTTCTTTAAATGAACTCTTATTACAATGCAATAAGGTGCATACAAATGTCCAAGTGAAGGAACCTGATCTGTTGTTGTCTGTACATATCAATTAAAGGACACGGATGAAAAAAAAAGCACAAAAAATATAAATCCTATTTTCGGATAATATTGCAATCGTAGACACGATACCTCATAAGGGGCCTGTGTATGGGCAATCTCCTTTCAAGCTCATAGGTCAAAAAGAAGTAAAAAAAAGTATAAAAGCTGACTTGCTGGTTTCTCGTTCCTTTGTTTTCCAATATTTTAAAACAAAAAATACAGTATTTATCAACTGAACGAGCTCTATACAACGATACCCCACTCGATGGGGTAAGATAAAATGTTTTTTTTAGGCTCCCTTTCAGTTGTATGAAGTGGGTCAACAAGATGCTTATACTGTGAAAATTTGAAGACTAGATCCAACTGTTTAGCTGTTAAACCCGTGTGACAGGCGACGCACAGACAGATGGACACATGAGTGGCAGCAAAAGGCCTCCGTTTGGACCTTTCGGGTACGGAACCCTAAAAATGTATAACATCAGATACTTTATATTTACATACTATTTTCTAGTTAAGGCCCCTGGCAGGTATAGACCTCCTCCAACAGTTTTCAGGTTTTTTTCGATTTCTTTCTCCAGTATTTTTTATAATTTCGTCTAACCATAGTTCTATAGGGCGTCCTCTGGCTCTCTTTCCTCTTGTGCCATTCTGTCGTGACCTGGCACTTTGCAAGATTGACAGATGGAAGGTGGACAGAACAATTCCAGGTGGTTATACTAATACTAGCTGAACCAGCAAACTTTGTTTTGCCATAAAAAGACCAAACATTTATCTACCCTACCTACCCTACCTTACACTACCTACCCTACCCTACCCTACCCGACCCTACACTACCCTACACTACCTTACACTACCCGACCCTACCCTACCCTACCCTACCTGACCCTACACTACCCTACCCTACCCTACCCTACCCTACCCTACCCTACCCTACCCGACCCTACACTACCCTACCTATCCTACTCTACCTACCCCACATACATGATTCAGCGCACGCAATGGAAGGTCTCAAAAAGGAATATTTTTGCCCGTTTTTGTAACATTTTTCATTTATGCTCCGCTCCTATTGGTCGTAGCGTGATGTTATATAGCCTTCTCGATAAATGGACTATCCAACACAAAAAGAATTTTTCAATTCCAACCAGTAGTTCCTGAGATAAGCGCGTTCAAACAAACAAACAAACTCTTCAGCTTTATAATATTAGTATAGATTGAGATTTGTGAGTGTGTGTGTGTTGCTTGATTGACACAACCTTAGAATCGGCGGCCATTTTATGAGACATTTTGAGGTTTAGGTAGGCACGTTTTTTTCGTAGGTATTTCCAGTCCATATTATTTAGTATGTCTATGTTATACTAATATTATTGCGGTAGTTTCGATGGATAGATGTTTGTTACTCAATCACATCAGAATGGATCTGGATGAAATTTGGCACAGTGATAGATTATAGTCTGGCATAGCACAAAGGCTACTTCTTATCGATGATTTTTAACTGCCGCGCGGGCGAAGACGCTGGCAGAAGCTAGTAGGCTAGGCCGAGTTTCTCATCTCTAAATTATCGCAGAATTAATGTGACAAAATGTCAATCACTCGTTATCTGCTGCGATTGCCTCTTGAAAATTCATTCAACCAATCACAACAGAAAACGCGTGCTTGACAATTTGTCACATTGATTCTGCGATAATTTAGAGGTGAGAAAATGGGCCTAAAGGCTATATAAATTACTAGCTGTCCCCCGCGGCTTCGCTCCCGTCAACTGGCTACCTAACCTAATCTACCTACCTACCTACCCTACACTACCCTATCTACCTACCTGCTGTACCCTACATACAAGATTGTACGCAACTCACGCACGGAAGCTCCCAAAAAGGAATATTTTTAACGTTTTTTAATATTTTTCATTTTTCATTTATGCTCCGCTCCTACTGGTAGTAGCGTGATGTTATATAGCCTATAGCCTTCCTCGATTAATGGACTATCCAACACAAACAGAATTTATCAATTCCAACCAGTAGTTCCTGAGATTAGCGCGTTCAAACAAACATACTCTTCAGTTTCATTATTAAGCATAGATTATGACCCAGGCAAAACCGAGGCGGGCCACTAGTAGTACATACAATGTGATGTAGTTCAGCGTGGAATTGTCGATAAAGGTCGTATCGCCGCGACATCTATCCCCCAGGCAGTGTACCCTTGTCTCAAAGCTTTACTCGTCAATTTTATTAATAGGTCTACGGACTATCAGACCCCACCCTGCCGTAAAAATATCAGCATTTTATATTTAGCATACATACCATTTTCATTTCCATAGATATCTTTTTCTCTATTTATGTGTCTAGGGTACAGATAAAAGTTCGATTCGATTCTTTTTTTCGATTTTTAAACTTGAAACGAAAATAAAGAAACTCCTACGGTTGCTGCAATCCCACGTGTAGGTAGGGCACCCTTTTGTTGTTTTTTTCCACTTTTAGGCGAGCTCGCCCCCTTTATTATAAAGGCGAGAAAGGCTTCTATACAGGGTCAATTTAAATTGGCTAGAATATATCTGTGGATGTGATAGGTAATCTGGAATAGCTAACGAAAATACAAACAAAAAAACCGGCCAAGGACTCGCGGACGAAGGGTTCAAAATCGCGTTTGTTGTATGGGTGTCCCATTTAAATGTTTAGTTTTGTATAATTTTAGTATTTGTAGTTATAGCGGCAACAGAAATACATCATCTGTGAAAATTTCAACTGTCTAGCTATCACGGATCATGAGATACAGCCTGGTGACAGACCGACAGACGGACCGCGGAGTCTTAGTAATATGGTCCCGTTTTTACCCTTTGGGTACGAAATCCTAAAAAAAGATATCCTACTACTACCTACATAAAAAGTTCACATTGCATTTTCCGATAGGGGTGGAAACTACTGAACTCTACACGTTACAATCCTAAAGATTTTCTACATTAATAATAACAACTTAGCAGCAGTCGTTGACCCCCGTAATCATCTGTAGTTACTCTCAACATCTGCGGAGTTTCTCTAGATAATATAATTTTGACGCTGAATAAAATTATAACCGTCTTCTGTCTCCATAAGCTGTTCCACCAAATAAAAAGGTCCTTAGAAAACTTTAAAATCATGATATGAAAGCTTGATTTTGCCACGATATCATTGCAGCATAGTCTTACTTTCTATCCTTGCGCAGTGAAGGGGCTGGCCTTGCCCTCTCGTCCGTAGGCCCGTAGGGTCGGGGCGAACCGGTTCTACCCGTTACTCGAGGTGGGCAGGTGACGTCATAAGGGTACATCCCCCTCTGTGCGTATACCTCGGGGTTGATGGCATGAAGTAGCCGAGTAAAGGATTATCATGAGTATGGGCAGTTGGTTCATGTGTTGAATATTGTAGCAGTAGTATCTATATTTACCCGACTGCCGAAGGAGGGTAATGTGTTTATCAGTCTATGTATGTTTGTTCCTATGTGTCGTTCTAAGGACCAAACGCGTTGGCCGATTTTGATGATTCTTACGTCAATCGATTTGTCTTAACCTTGCGAGTGTCACTAGCTACATTAAAATTGGAAAATAGTAAAATGACGGCTTTTGGGCGCCATATTGTGGAGGTCCAAACTTTTTTTTCCTCCGAACCCATCGTGTGGGGTATCAAAATAAAGGGTTTTAAGAGGTGATCTCAAAAACAAGAAACAAATCATGCTGTGCAGTCGGAGGATACACTGGTTTTGGTCAGCCAGCTCGCGAATATGTATCTTCCGACTGCACAGCATGATTTCCTTCTTGTTTACGTCTTTTGAGTTCGCTTCTCAAGCAGTCGGGTATTTTGATTTTTTTAACCATTTTTAGGTACGGTCGTGCTTGTGCTTTTAAAAAGTTGGCTTGACAAATTTTTAGCCACAGACATAAATCTAAGTAGATAACGCAAGTCCCTCCATCTGTATGACAACCAAGCGTGCCACTTTTTCACACACAATTTAAAATCAAATTTTCTTACCAATGAAAGAAAACATTTCCAATGCCTCGGCCAATTGTTTCTATACATTCTTTACAGCTCAATATGGTATAAAAAGGTATTTTTGTAGATTTCGGTGGATTTCCGGTGTCGAAAATGCTAAATGAAAAGCTCAGATTACGATCATTGACCGTAACTTTACTCCGTTTTTTGATTAGATGATTAGATGACGCGAAGTACATACAATCGCGTCATCTAGTTAGATTTATGTCTGTGGTTTTAGCTTTCTGAGTTTAACTTAAACATCGCTGATAGCGGTGAAGGCTTACATCGTGAGGCAACCTGGACTTATAAGTTTGAAATCGGCAACCCGCGTTGAGCAACCGTGGTGTGGTGACTAATGCTCGTACCTTCTCTTTCTTAATTTATATTTTATAGGCTCGCGCTTGACCACTATCTC
The DNA here is from genome assembly GCA_949775005.1 of Orthosia gothica. NCBI lineage: Eukaryota > Metazoa > Arthropoda > Insecta > Lepidoptera > Noctuidae > Orthosia > Orthosia gothica. Next base: position 16,841,560 of record OX459034.1, on the reverse strand, counting down.
ACCTATTGGTAAGCGATGATGTGGTCGACGGTGAGACACGCTTACCTAGAAAGAACCTATTCACTCTTGACTTAAAGTCTCCTAGATTGTAGCTGTCGGGAAACACAGACTCCGGCAGGGAATAGGCCCCTTCTCTGTATGAGAAGGCCTTTGCCCTGCATTGACAAAGTGCCATATTCGTGTAATGTGGCAGTATGTCAAGCCAACTTTAAAAAATATTTATTAGCTTTTGCCAACGGCTTCGCTCCCCTGAATATCATTTTAGGAACCGTGCAAATTTTCAGGATAAAAGAAGCCTATGACACTCAGAAATAGTGCAGCTTCCTAGAAGTGAAAGAATTTTGTAATCGGATAATAACAGTGTCAGTGTCCTTTTACGAACATACTTTTATAAACAAACCTTTATTATTAACCCCCGACGGAAAAATAAGGGTGTTATAAGTTAGACGCGCGTACGAGTACCTGTGTGTTTCTGTATTTTTGTATCTATCTGTGGCATTATAACTCCAAAACGGATGAACCGATTTTCATTCTGTTTTTTTTTGTTTGAAAGGTGACTTTATAGAGAGTGTTTTTAACCGACTTACCAAAAAGGAGCAGGTTCTATGTTCGACTTCATGTTTGTATTTTTTTTTGTGTATTTTCACCGATATCTCCGTCAATTGAGAACCGATTTTGAAAATTCTTTTTTTGTTTGAAAGAGTATGTTTCAAAATTGGTCCCATTTCAATTTGGTGAAGGTCTGATGAAGAACTTCGGAGATATACAACAGAACTCTTCAATAAATAACGGCAAAACTCTCAGGATTGCTGCAATCGCATGTCTGTTTATTGTTTATACTTTTATACCATTTATTAACATAACATCACGCCAGTACGCTCTAAAGGAGTACGCAGATCTCTCATTTCACCGGTTCAAGTTTCATGTTATTCGGGTAATCTATTCTGGAGTTATAGGGACCTTAGTAAACAACTTGCTATTAGGTAGGTAAAACTAAAAAAGGAAAGATAAAAAACTTTTTTGCAAAAAAGTACTACCGACTTCCAAATGAAAAACTACAAAGTGAAAAATAATTTAACTTTTGGAAGTCGGTGTCCATATCGCGAAAAAATGGTACCTACGAAAGACACCGACTGCCAAAAGTTAAATTATTTTTCACTTTGTGGTTTTTCATTTGGAAGTCGGTAGTACTTTTTTTAGATGATCATTCAGCAGTTCACTTATGGGCGTTTTACTGTTTGAATCGGGGTGTTTTCGCAAGATATCATGTCATATTTACGTGTTCAATAGATTGTCGATCGAAGCGTGTCAACTACTAGATACATTTTGTAGCATGAAATAAAAATGTGTCGGGCAATATTTATATTTTTAAATTTTACTTGTATTAGTTTAACTTTTGCAAGCGGGTTCGCCAGCGTGCTATGGTCAGAAATTATCCTGACCCAGACCATGGTGTACCCATGTGCCAAGTGTCCATCCAAATCCTTTCAGCTGTTGAGGCGTGAATTGTGATTGACTAACAAACATCCAGGCTTAATATTGTGTAGGATTGTTCTTCTGTTGTCTAAAAACACGTGCGAAAAGGTCTGTCTTATTTCTTCACACGGATACAGTTTTCAAGGCGACCCCCCCCCTTATCATGGCGGAGTTGGATAGAGGGGATGACGGGTAACAATGTGTGTTAATATTTGTAGTGCTTCGTCTGTCTGAGACTGGTTGTGTGCTCCGTGGCTTGAGAGAAACGCGACCTTTTTCTCCTGTGGAAGGGACGAAAGATATTGATTGAAGAAAAGTGACGAATAATTTTGTATTGGTAAACTTCACGAGACGTCCAATAGTTGACATAGACCTTCCCCAAACGTCGCCACAATATCGACCTAATCTGTGTGCTTCTGGCATTTACGTACATTTTTTTATTAGTTTTTTTTTTTGGGTTGGAAATCATCCAATGACTTCTCCCGCTCTGGGTAAAGCGGGAGGGCGTGTCAGACTTTTACTGAATAAAACCTACCCTTGTTTCTTCAGTTGCTTGCGCCAGGGCCGCGGTAACTCTCTTTCAAATTTATCCGCGACCCAGACAGGCATCGGCCCTATCAGGCCCCGTCACTTTTGCTGACATCTCTGAGGCGTGCGTGGAACACTACGCGCCGTAAACTCGGGCTTGGTCCTTATCGGACGGTAAGCTACCCATAACTTGCCATCCGCAGGCCCGCGCCTACTGTGGCCGGGAATCGGCTTGCGACTCTCGACACCCGGGGCATCTCCTGCGGTGGCTAGGGGCGTGAGGGCGTCTGCTTTGCGTGTCCCTCACGCTTTCTGCCTCCTCCTTTGCAAGCATTACTGCTTCGCAGAAGGAGAAGACAGCTTCCCATGCCCTCTCGCTCCGTACCATGGCATGGACCAGGGCCGGACGTGAGAGGTCGCCACCGCCGATCGCCTCTATGAGGACACGGCGGTGCTCCGCCCAAGCGGGGCAGATCTCCACAGTATGCTCCACCGTGTCCTCCGGGCGGTCCACACAATGGTGACACCCAGGCGTTTCTTCACGCCTTATCCTGAACAGGAACCTCCCAAAACATTCGTGTCCGCTGAGGACCTGCGTCAGGCGGAAGGTGAGGACGCCGTGACGCCTCTAGCCACTCCTCAAAGAGGGGCCTTACCGCCGCAATTGTGGCGTGCCCGGCGTTTACGTACTTAGAACCACAATGTATTAATGTTAAATAGATCGATAGATCATAAATAGTACGCAGAATATACTTTAAATCATTGTAACTGTGACCGATGACCTGGTGAAGGTTGCTGCGATCCGCTGGATGCGGGACGCACGGGACCGGTCAATGTGGCGACGTTTGAGGGAGGCCTATGTCCAGCAGTGGACGTCTTTCAGCTGATATGATGATGATGATGATTGTAACTGTGATTCAGTAAAATTGTTTAGACAGTTTGTTTCTTCATCTCTCTGTAGTTCTGCATCTTAAATCCCTAATAAGGGAAAGGGTTTGTTATCTCCCCTGCTTGGGATTCGCCATCTAATTTATTAGACCCCATGGGGTTTAGACCGTAGCTAGGCAGGTAGGAAGTAGATACCGATATCAGATATATATCCTCTTAGTCGATTACCCACTCCATACCCCCTGTATTAGTTAGAAAAATCTATTACTCTGACTGATACACCAAAATTGTATTACTGTCACAGCTCAAGCTTTCTGAAGTTCTGCGTCCTTTAAGTTCCCTAGGGTAAAGGGGGTTGTACTTTCCTCCGCTCGAATTCGTCGTCCATCCCAAGACCCCATCGGGTTTCAACCGTAGCTAGGTAGGTAGGAGATACCGATATCAGCAACAATGTCCTCTCAGTCGATGACCCTATCCATCCGCACCAGTAATGCTGCGCATTTTGATAAAGTGTGTATTTTTATTACTGTTACTTATTTACTTTGTTTCTGGTTTAATAAAATCCTAAAATTACTCTCTTGTCGAGTATCTGCCGAAAACTACCCACTAGTGTAGAAATTATTTCAATTGGATATCAAATTCAACTGTATTGATATATTGATTGGATCTGCACATAAGCTAGTTAAGACGGTACCCTGACCAAAAAACCGGCCAAGTGCGAGTCGGACTCGCGCACGAAGGGTTCCGTACTTGGTAAATTGCGATTTACGATTTATGACGTATTAAAAAAAACTACTTACTAGATCTCGTTCAAACCAATTTTCGCTGGTAGTTTACATGGTAATGTATAGCATATATTTTTTTAAGTTTTATCATTCTCTTATTTTAGAAGTTACAGGGGGGGGGGACACACATTTTACCACTTTGGAAGAGTCTCTCGCGCAAACTATTCAGTTTAGAAAAAAAATATATTAGAAACCTCAATATCATTTTTGAAGACCTATCCATAGATACCCCACACGTATGGGTTTGATGAAAAAAAATATTTTTAGTTTTAGTTTCAAGTATGGGAACCCCCAAAATTAATTGTTTTATTTTTATTTTTGTGTGAAAATCTTAATGCGGTTCACAAAATACATCTACTTACCAAGTTTCAACAGCATAGTTCTTATAGTTTCCGAATAAAGTGGCTGTGACATACGGACGGACAGACAGACAGACAGACAGACATGACGAATCTATAAGGGTTCCGTTTTTTGCCATTTGGCTACGGAACCCTAAAAATCGGCATCAGTTATGAGCATTCCTATTGGTCTAGCGGCACTGGTGGCGCATGAATTACAGTAGTGAATACGCCCAGATTTTAGAATAAAATCTTTATAAAATCGAATTATGGTCTTTTGCAAAAAAAAAAAACTACAAAAATGTTCGTTATTAAATTGTCTATCCATTAGTGTTAGTACAAAAAATAATTAATGAACACTTTACGAGGAGATGCATAATATCAATAATTATTTTTAATTTTTATGTTTTTTTTGGAAGGAGATTAGTGAAATATAAACAACATTTAAAAAAAAACTAAATCTACCATTTTAGAATCAATATTATGTAGAAATTTAATGTATTTTTATTAATTGATATTTCTTTTTAAATAACGAGTAGATAGCTCCTAAAAACAGCACAAAAAACGGCTTGCGCGGCGTTTTGCTGGGGATACCGACTTAATACACGTGGCTCTAAACTAGAGCGGGCCCAGGATTTTTTTTTCTGGGAGGGCCACAAGGGGCGGACGGGCAAAATAATCAACAATATCTGTTAGAAATAAACTCGAAGTATCATACTTCAAGTTTATTTCTGTAAGTTCAAGTATGTTGAAGGTTTATGAAAGTGTCAAAATGATAGAAAAATTAAATGTTTAATATAGACAGTTTTTTATGTTTCCTGCTAAATATGTTTAGCACTTCATGAGCGTCCATTTTTGCTGCACGTTTCACGTGCCCCCGTGCCCCCCTTTAAATCCGCCCTTGGCTCTAAATAAAACGAGAACCAACGAAGGTTCTAGAATTGGTTCGATGTACTAGGCCCATAAATTAGCAAAACTTGTCGTCGATCCAACTACGATTAACATAACTCTAAAAATACAATAATCAACAAATTCTTTTTCAAAAAAAGAAGCCAGAAGAGATTGTTTATTTCCAGTTTAAAGCCGTGTTTTAGTTGTATTGTACCACAAATTACATAATTGCTTATTAAAGGCGTAACAAGGAGTGTCAAGGGAGGGGCAGGCTTCCCGTAACCTTGGACCCCTCCTCTACCCAAGGTACGTGGCATTAGGTCAGTACATTTTTGCCGCAATAACTGAGGCAGAAGTATCTCTAAAGGTCATTCCCAATAGCTTACCTAAACTATCTGTGAGTATGGCGTAGATATTTTATTATTCATACTACTTCCAGTACTTACTTTATTTTTTAATTCAGCCTGCACTGTCACAGTGTTTTTTTTTTGTTATCATTAGTCTCGCGCTTGACCACTATCTCGCCTGATGGTAAGCGATGATGTGGTCGACGGTGAAGCTCTCTTGCCTAGAAAAAACCTATTCACTCTTGACTTATATACCCCTAGATTGTACCTAAACACAGACTCCAGCAGGGAATACCACTCCTTAGCTGTACGCATAATAAAAGTGTCCCCAAAACGTTGTGCGTATGGGTGGGATGTCCACCATGTACCGATGACGCATCGCCGTGCGTCTGGTTGTCCGATGATGGAACGGGCTAGGCGGAATTAAATCATGCAATTCCATCGCAGACTCCCCGAAATGTAACCGATGAAAAACTGACAAGCTGGCAACTCGGCGACCATGTTCAAGGCTCTGGAGCTTTGATTTGACCAGTGCCTCATTGCCGATGAAGCTCTTGGCCCGTTTTTCGATCGACTCTAGTGCATCAGATAGTGGTGGGTGGGCCATGGCCTTCAGAGACTTCTTATCCTGAGCCACACCTGCTCTTGCGGTAGGTGTTCAAGTTGTTCCGTCACCTCTTCCTAGGCCGGCCTCGGCGGCGCCGTTTATTATCAGGCACCCACTTAGTGGAAACTGATGCATGAAAGGCGCCGCCGAGGCAACCACAATGCAATTGCAAACAGATGCATGAAATTTTACAAAAGAAGTGCCCAATAACGAAGTTGAGCCTCAGGAAGGATTTGCGAAAATCGTCGCTCAAAGGGTTAAGAAAAAAAAAGAAACGAAACACATTTCAAACGATCTAGTATTTAAGCATTGTTGAAGGTTTTTGTATAAATAAAGATTTTTATTATTATTATTATTATTTATTTGACACAAGCCACTAGAGCACAAAACGTTAATAAAAAACTTAAAAGGAGGAGGAGTAAGGTTAAATAGAGGATTAAAGTTTCTAATGTAGAAGTTGGTACCTAGTTTTGTTTATATGGAAGTTGGTATATCTACTTTTGTTTATAAGTAGCTAAAAGTAAGGTTTTTGAAAACTTGCCATCCCCTGAGGCTCTTGAGAAGTGGGCGATGGGAAATCCCATCGGGTATGCGGGTTGTCTCGAATAAAATCGTTATTTCATAAAATCTCTGACTCACTGACTCATCAACGCCCAGACTATATAAACCCTTGGATCTATATATATCTCTCAGCAACAGTGATGTCGTCTGCATACCCAAAGGTTTTTGCAGATCGTTAATGTGCAACAAGAATAATGTTGCTGAGAGTACCGACCCCTGAGGGACCCCGACATTAATATCTGATTGGTCCGACGAGCAGCCATCGATAACCACTCGAATGGACCGATCTCTCAGGAAGTCTGCAATCCAATTACTCAGACCACCGGTCAGACCGAATGAAGGAAGCTTACCAATAAGGCTTTCTTGCCAGACCCTATTGAAAGCCTTCGAGATGTCGAGTGAGACGGCAAGCGCTTCCCCGTGTCTCTCGATGGCCTCACTACCTAGATGAATGGCATACGCTAGACCGATTTCGGCGGAAGCCGTATTGGCGGCCGCTAAGGATATCGTTAGTTTCTAGGTATGCCAGGAGCTTAGTGTTAAGTACACGCTCCATACTCTTACGGATTGTCGTTAGTTTCGTATTTACTCTGTTACTCTTTGATAAACGTAATTATAGAAAACTATAATAATCATTGTAATCCATCAATCTGCCTAGCCTTTTCCCAACTATATTGGGGTTGGCTTCCAGTCTAACCGGATTCAGCTGAGTACCAGTGTTTTACATGGACCGACTGCCTATCTGACATCCACAACCCAGTAACTGGGTAACACGGTACCCCTTGGCTAGACTGGTGTCAGATCTCATGTTTCTGACTACTCGTAACGACTGTCAAAGATATTCAAATGACAACCGGGACTAACGGCTTAACGTGCTTTCCAAGGCACGGAGGAAACTCGGTATGTCGACAATGGTCACCCATCCACGGATCGACCTCTTCAAGCGTTGCTTAACCTTGATCGACCAGTGCGGCTGTTATTATTTAGTCACGAGCTCCTCATCATTGTAATCCATCATTTTCTAAAATTCAACCAGTAATGGGATGAAAAGTTTGATGTTTGTGAAAAATTCACGCCTTCAAAGGCTCGATTTGGTTGAAACTTGATATACCATGACCTGGTTTTACCATGACTTTGATGCAGGATACTTTATATCCCCGTATTATGTGTATTAGGATAATAAAACACACTTCACGCGGCCGTAGCCGCGAACAGAAGCTAGTGTTAATACATATATTATTTAGAAAAACTTCTGTGTCTCAATAACGCACACAAGTAACATGGGTCATGATTAGAAAGATGATGATATTGAGTTCGACTGTTATTCTTGTACAGTGTAGGTTTCTCAAAATACTAACCTTTGATCCCGACGAGTAACATATTCTGCTATCCACATAAAGTGACAAATGTCTCTAGAAAGTACATACACAGGAATATGGCTATTACTAAAGTGGTCCTTAAATCGACGGCGCGCGTCGGACGCACCTCTGCTGCGTTAGGTAATCTGCAGATATGCCTATGATGCGTCAGAGCTTGCTGCCTTATTTAAGACGTAACCCTGACCAAAAAATCGGCATGAGATATGAGCATTCCTATTGGTCTAGCGGCACTGGTGGCGCATGAATTACAGTAGTGAATACGCACAGATTTTAGAATAAAATCTTTATAAAATCGAATTTTGGTCTTTTGAAACAAATAATTCTACAAAATTGTTCGTTATTAAATTGTCTATCCATTAGTGTTAGTACAAAACATAATTAATGAACACTTTACGAGGAGATGCATAATATCAATAATTATTTCTCATTTTTATGTTTTTTTGGAAGGAGATTAGTTAAATATATTCAAAAAAAACTAAATCTACCATTTTAGAATCAATATTATGTAGAATTTAAATGTATTTTTATTAATTGATATTTCTTTTTAAATAACGAGTAGATAGCTCCTAAAAACAGCAAAAAAAACGGCTTGCGCTGCGTTTTGCTCGGGGTACCGCCTTAAGTTGTTATACATCCAGGACACTTGTACCCAAAGAAGATATTTGAACTCTTCTTGCTTAAATTCTTCTTGTATAGGTCTCAAAGGCAAGGTATTAAGAAGACGGACGTGAATGGAAACGCCGGGAGGGGACGCCCTAGAAAGACATACAGAGACCTTATAGGTGATGTTCTTCAGAAAGGCCAAGTGCGCAGTACCCATAACCGGCGTGTGTGTATGACTAGATGTATGAATGTATGTGAAGCAAAACAAGTATGTAAGGATCGTAGCAGGTGGCGTTCTGTAGTTTCTGCCTACCTCCATGAAAGAAGGTGTGAGTTTATGTATGTATAGGTCTCAAATACCAAGCATCTATTATTTGGTAGTGGTCTTCAGATACATTGATTGGTTCCGCTGTATTCCTTAGGTAGGGATTTATAACCTCAAAAAAGTATAGATCTAACTTTTGAGAACCTACTATCAAATTCATACAGCCATGCATATTTAGACAAAAGAAGCCGGGCAGTTGATGCTTCGAAGTAGTATTCAAGCATTATTATTACTATTGAGAAAAATAATAGTGTCACAGATATTATGTTGTCCTACCGACACACCTATGGCACTCCCCTACTTGAAATCTCGCCCATGTTTGTATCGCCAAGCGCGTGTTTTATCTAGAACCTACATAGCTACCAAAGTATGTATGCAAATATATAAGGGTGTCCTAGATCTCATACATACTCGTGACATACCTACTGTTCGCAATGCTTGAGCTGTAGTTACATTGTGGTTAAATTGTAGATAAAGTATTTACTCCGCTGTGGCGTAAAACGGTTACTTTCTAAAACATACTTCTTAGTAACGGCTAGGTTAAAAGTTATGAAAAAAAAATTATTCATCATCATCTTCCTGCCCTTGTCCCATGTTACTTGGGGTCGGCGCAATACGTCTTCTTACATACCGTCCTGTCCCCCGTCACGCTATCACTGACTCCCTTTTCTTTCATATCACTCCTCACAAAGTCCATCCATCTTTTCTTTGGTCGTCCACTCCCACACATCCACATTTATTATTACGTATTTATGTGAAACATTGTTTTTTCGTATGACTAATACTTTTGCAAACAAAACTGTCCAAAAAAAACTTAATTCAAAAAATCATAAAACCCGACTGCTTCAAAAGACGACTTTTTAGTTCGCTTTTGAAGCAGTCGGGTTTTATGATTTTTTGAATTAAGTTTTTTTATTTATTTATAACTTATTAGTTAGTTTTTTTCGAATTCGATACATTTAAACATATAAGTGTTATATATTTTTGAAATCACCTCTTAAAACCCTTTAATACCCCACACGATGGGGAAACGAAAAAAAAATTTGGGCCCCCACAATGTGGCACCCAAAATCCGCCATTTTTCTATTGTCCAATTTTTATGTAGCCTATGACACTCGCAGGGTTAGGACGCATCGATTGACGTATGAATCATTAAAATGGGCCAACGCGTTTGGTCTCTAGAACGCCATATAGGAACAAACATACATACATACATACTTACATACATACATAGACTGATAAACACATTACCCTCCTTCGGCAGTCGGGTAAAAAGAAGGTCCAATATTGATATTCTGGCACCGAGCAGGCGCACGGCCAGTACAATAATATACGCTTTAAATGAACGCACTGCTGGTGACTAAGTAGCATAATGTTATATATGAACAACAGTCAGCTTTTGAAAGATGACTTCTAGGCAAGATAGAAAGAAAGAAAAAATATTATTGATATAACTATGCAAGCGTACTACATCGTCGACCACATCATCGCTTAGATGAGATAGTGGTCATGAAACATTTAATTAATTAAATTACACAGGTAAATGATTTGCAGCTAAAACTACAAAAGCTTAGATATAATACTTTGGAAACAATCGTATACGTTTATTTTTAACCTGCTTCAAAAAAAGAGTGGGTTATTTACATCAGTAAATTCGATTTAAGCGTTTCATGTCCTCGCCAAAAAGAACGCTGCTCCGGCAAACCACTCAGAAATCCAAACTATCTGGGTATGCAAACAATAACTTATCCCCGTACTTTGAGATGAGATAACTCTTGACAGTATCCTCTTCTATATAAGCATCTTTCACTTCCCTCAGTATCGCCAATCGTTTCACCAAGAATGACAGTTGGAAGCTTGTTAGATAAGATAAGATAATGTTGGAAGTTTATCGTTAATATCTTCCAGCAGTCTCTTCAAACCCTTTACATATCCTTTCGTGGTATCTGGTCAGCTCGTGTTATCGAGCGGCCTTTCATAAGCCTTTTTTTTTCGTAATTATAAAAGCATGCTGCATGGTAGTGCATTATTTTGTAGATCATATCTTTCGGTGAACGAAAGTGACGGAATTTCAAAAACACGCCATACGCCATCATGCTTCGTATGCGCTGCTTCAAAAATTAGTTTGGCGGCCGACAGCCTGGATTTCAATGAATAGGCTTCCTTTTCCTCTTCCTTTTCCTTCGGCAGTCGGATAAAAATACAACAAGCCCTATTTGTGCCCAAAAATAGTTACACCCTCGTATGACCTACAATTCCTATAACAAAAACTGTATAGCAACCAAAATCAATATCGATTGCCCAGTTTACAATTACGTAGCCAACACATATGCACACGTAGCAACCGACCAGTCGACCTTTTTAGACCCTCCCCTATTTTAGGGGCGATCCCCCATGGGTCTTACGAGGGGGCACGAATAGGGTGGTTCAAGGGACGCTAGATTATGGACGGTTTTAGAGATCTAATTTATTTTGGGGAGGGGCGTTTGGGGGGTGTAGACCGGGATTATTTTTAGGGTCGACTCCGACCCCTACAAAATGATGAAGCTGGCGGTGACTGTTTCTTGCTGAGATTAAATTTTGGTTATAACATTTTAACACAAATTCAAGTTTATATTCTTCGAAGGAATAAGTAGAGTAGTGCCATTTCGCTCGTTACGTTTACTTCTTATAATAGTGCGCGAATTTATTGTTAATTGTTATCAACCGGGCACAAATTCATACTCCGGGCTGCTACCAACTTCTCAATAAAACATACAAAAAAAAACATTTTCTGTGGGATAAATTTATATTCATAATGCAACAAGTTATTTCACTGCGCTTACATTCATGATGCGTTATCAGTCCACTGTACACAATTCAATCTTTGGCTGCGCTTGTGATTCGCAGAACTGACGGACGTGCGTTGAACTGGCATGGTTGTTTGCTTTTAGATCAATGAGAGTATGCCAAATTATTATGAACATCCGCATTATTGATTTTTCGACGACCATTTTTTTATATAATTTTGTAACTGCGTAAAGTGACGCTTTTTCCCATGGGGGTAGGGAGAAACTACAGAACGCCACCTGCTACGATCCTTACATTGCACTCACGTTCATACATCTAGTCATTCACGCACGCCGTTTATGAGTACTGCGCACCTGGCCTTTCTAAAGAACATCACCAATAAGGTCTTTGTATGTCGTTCCTTCCTGGCGTTTCCATCCTCGTCTGCCTTGTATATGCCTTCATAATCTTTTGTTAATCGCTTTTATTCATCCACTGAACATGGCCAAACTATCTTTGGGTCTAGGACTGGTTTCTGAGGCGAGAGGGAGGCACAAGTGTAAGAAAAGTATTAATTTAAACAATTATAGCAAAATAATTTAACTACACCAGCCGGGCGAGCACGGCCTTCTGTGACAGGTTAGAGTCACATATTTTATCACAGTTTGGAAGCAAAAACCGTAATAAAATGCGTGACACAAGCATATCACAGAGGTCATGCTCGCCCGGCAGCAAAAGCAATGGTTTTAAACAAAGGCGTTCTTTTCCTCGTTATCTTTACTAAAGTCCTCGCCAAACTTCTTGGCCGCCCTGAAATTGGCTACAATGACTGCGCAGTAGTAAATCTCATACAAAAACAGCACCGTTTCGTGCCTCGCGCATCCGTTAAACCAACTTCAGGGCGGCCAAGAAGTTTGGCGAGGATTATACTTACCACTAAGTAGAATGTACTTGCTACTAGTTACTTGACTGATTTTTCCTGAGGAACTTATGCATGAGCGAGCGTAGTGAGCGTGATTTTATTTTTCGGATTGATTTCCTTTACACCAATCTGGACGAAATAAGAGTTTCAAGCAGAAAAGTTTTTTTTATGAAATATACTTGATAGAAGAATAAATTACAGCTGGGTTGCCAGGCCACGCCTGCAGATTTTAGCAATGGGATTTTAGCCTAAATTTAAAGGACGTATTTATAGATATAACCGCTCTTATTGATAGGCTTATTATCCTGGCGCATCGATCTAGCCATGTACTAGCCTATCTGTGTAGCATAATAGCAGCTGGCCTGTATTGATTTTATATTCTATTTCATGTTGCTACCCCGTGAACTATAACTGGCTATTTATATTTATAGTTTTCAATTTTATTAGTACATAGAAAACAACAACACAGTACATAGCATATAGCAACAGTGGGTTGTACTACCAAGTTTAAAATTATTGTTGGCTTTCCGGGCTCCTGATATAGGTACGCAGACCTAAGGAGTATCTTTGGAGTCGGGCATTTTGCGGCTTCATAGGTGATACACAGGTCAACTATGAAATTTCACATGCATACCTAAACTCACGCCTTTTTCCCGTGGGAGTAGGCAGAATCACATAACGTTAAAAAAATATTATAATGAAGACTTACTTATATACTTAATAACTTATATTATAAATGCAAAATTTTCACGCCTGAACCTCTTAAACATGAGTAGCTCGTAGCTAAGTAATACGGCCGCACGGGTCGATATTCAAGGTTAAACAACACTTTCCGAGGTCGATCCGTGGATGGGTGACCATCTAGCCTACTACCTGAGACTTTTCCGTGCCTCGGAAAGCACGTTAAGACGTTAGCCCCGGCTATAATATGTAGATAATTGACAGTCGTAAAAGGAAGTCAGAACCCATAAATCTGACACCAGCAGCCTTATTGCGTGGACTAATATTTTCTTTTCTTTCTTCCTTTTCTTTCTTTTCTTTCTTTCCTTCCTTTTCTTTCTGTCTAGAACTCGGCAAGGCAAAGGATTTGGTCCTATCATTCAACCAATCACGTGCCAGAAAGACGCGATTGAATTTCCGTCAATGTGATAGGCTGCAGTCTTGCCAAGAGGTATCCTGTTACCCAGTAACTTGGTTGTGGTGGTCAGATAGGAAGATGATCTATGTAAAAAAAACCCGCCAAGTGCGAGTCGGACTCGCGCACGGAGGGTTTCGTACCATTATCGCGAAAAGGCATAAAAAAAACACGTTTGTTGTATGACAGCCCCACTTAAATATTTATTTTATTCTATTATTAGTATTTGTTTTTATAGCGGCAACAGAAATACATCATCTGTAAAAATTTCAACTATCTAGCTATCACGGTTCATTAGATACAGCCTGGTGACAGACAGACAGACGGTCCGTGGAGTCTTAATAGAGTCCCGTTTTTACCCTTTTGGGTACGGTACCCTAAAAATCGGTTAGAATGGAAGCCATATTTGTGAAAAGGCTGGGTGGAAATATGTCTGTAATGCCAATAATTGTATTAACAGTTTATTTTTTCCTTGCTCCCCAGCTTTCCACTTACAAGATCAGCTACTGAATCATATGAACGAGCACCTGCCTTACCCAATATATAGCGGGGATGAAGATATTGCAATACAGCAAGGGGAACCTATAGCGAACGACCCATATGTAAGTAGTACACCTCCAGTCTTGATAATTATATAATTTAATTTATGTAAAGTTGGAAATACCAGGACGGAAGGGAGCTCTTGAAGGACTTACACGGATCTTGTTGGTAGTGTTCTTCAGAAAGGCCAACGTGCGCAGTACTCATAAACGGCGTGCGTGTAAAAATAACCGGCCAATTGCGAGTCGGGCTCGCTCACGAAGGGTTCCGTACCATTATCGCAAAAAAACGGCAAAAAAAATCACGTTTGTTGTATGGGAGCCCCACTTAAATATTTATTTTATTCTATTTTTGGGTTCCGTACCCAAAGGGTAAAAACGGGACCCTATTACTGAGACTTCGCGGTTCGTCTGTCTGTCTGTCACCAGGCTGTATCTCATGAACCGTGATAGCTAGACAGTTGAAATTTTCACTGATGATGTATTTCTGTTACTGCTATAACAACAAATACAGAATAAAATAAATATTTAAGTGGGGTCCCATACAACAAACATGTTTTCAACTGTCTAGCTATCACGGTTCATGAGATACACCCTGGTGAAGGACGGATAGACAGACGGACCGCGGAGTCTTAATAATAGGGTCCCGTTTTAACCCTTTGGGTACGGAACCCTAAAAAAGAAGAAATACTTACACTACTTATAGAATGTTATGAGCTATCAAATATTTGGGGCCCAGTAGGTGGCCACGTTAATTGCAGCGTTAGAGGCGTTCATTAAGTCCTGCAGGTGTATAGGCACTTGGGGTACGACCCCGGCCTACGTAGGGTCAAATAAAAACTAACTTTTCTTAGGAAAATATTATCTTCCTATACTAATATTATAAATACGAAAGTAACTGCATTTTTTATTTCTTTTGTTTTTTTTTTTATTTATTCTTAAATGAAATTTGGTATGGATCTCGGCAACCATCCTTAAGTCGGTTTGAAGTTATATGGTGAACCAATTTTTTTTTTCGAAATACTGATGCTACGCAGACGAAGTCTGAGTGCAAAAGCTACTTTACGATAAGGCGAGATGGAGGTAGGTAAAGTAGCAATATTAATACTGTGACGTTTCCCTTCCAGTCTTCAGACAACAGCCTCCTCATAGCGCGCTCAGTTCGCCAGCATAACGAGAGCCGTCCCCACGAGTGTGACATCTGTCACCGACGGTTCAAGAGGAAACAGCACGTCAAAGTGCATCGACATGTGCACGACAAGCCAATGCTCAAAGTGTGGTGCCCCATCTGTGGAGAAGGTAATTATAATAATAATAAATCATCATCATCATATCAGCCGAAAGACGTCCACTGCTGGACATAGGCCTCCCCCAAGCGTCGCCATATTGACGGGTCCCGTGCATCTCGTAACCAGCGGATCCCCGCAACCTTCACCAGGTCATCGGTCCACCTAGTGGGAGGCCTTCCAACGCAACGTCTTCCGGTTTGCGGTCGCCATTCCAGAACCTTTCTGTCCCATCGGCCATCCGTTCTGCGAGCAATGTGCCCTGCCCACTACCACTTAAGTTTGACAATTCTTCGGGCTATGTCGGTAACCCTGGTTCTCTTGCGGATCTCTACATTTGTGATTCGATCACACAAGGAAACTCCGAGCCTAGCCCTCTCCATTGCCCTTTGAGTGACTGTAAGCTTTCTGATAAGTAAGGCCCATTGTAAGCGACCACGTCTCAGAGCCATATGTCATCATCGGCAACACACAATAATAAATAGCTTGATTATATTATTTACATAAGAAAAAACAGATTACAATTCAGTGAATTCTCTGACTCCTGACTCCTGTGCTAGGTGAATAACCTGTGTTATAGGAACCACTGCCCACACACCGGGGTATGTGTATAGTTAGTTCCCGGCACGTAAGTTGACAAGAGTCTTTAGATGAGCACAAGTCGTTTTTAAGGTCTCATTGGTTACCAAGCGGGACGCGGGGAACGTTTAGCACAGATTGCGCGGTTGGTTGGTCATCTTTTATTGGAACAATCCCACCGCACTATTCCCAAACCACTACAACTCCTGAAAGCCAGAATCAACAGTGGCGACCACCAGAAAAGCACCGAGGCAATGAAGCTCGACGATGTCCCGGAGAATGAATTTACCTGTCTTGGATCCCGCAACGAAATTAATCAGAATAGAATAACGGAGGAGTAGGAAAAATATAAATTTCCACTTCCCTCCATATCAAGCAGGAGACAGAACAAACAAGGCAAATAGGCACAAAGGGTCGTTTACAACTGGGATAAGCCCAGTTGCCTAGCACCACGGATAAAAATTAGTATTAAGATTAATGGGTCCTAACATTGTGAGCTGTTGTTATATTTGATTCCAATAATAGGTATGGCAAAAATGCTTGAACGCACGGAAATTGGATCGGATTGGTTATGCCCGAAATAACTAACACTAGGCGATACTTAAATAAAAGCGCACTGATGGGTCTTCAACGTTCAGACAATAATGGAAGTTGAAAACCCGACTCTGCAATAATATTTAAGCATTAGATTTAAGTTTCACATAATGTTACTGTAAAAATTAGGCGACACCTTAATTTTAAACCCTGTTCATTAAAGAGTATCTCTCTAGGAATACACACCTACTTAACCCTTTATGTACAACCGTGTCAACAGGAACGAGCATAATAACATATACTGAGCATAAATCCTCTCGTTCAGTCCATCCAAAGGTTGTCTGTAAGAGATTGCCCTGTGCGATAAGACCGCCCATTGTATACTTATCTTTATAAATATTTTGTCCTGTAATTATTTAAGTGGTGTACAATAAAGTATATAATAAATAAATCCGATCTACAGACTACTACTAAGAAGTTCGTAATATAAAACCTATTAGCACTTTACCTGAACTGGAAAACGAGAGAGTCCAACTCAGCAATTAAACTTGCGACCAAAGAATGTGTAACATACAATGATATTCAAATAAACAGATACGTTATACACTCACAAAACAATTGAAAAAAGTGTTCCGCGCAGCAGCGGCAGCACACATACACACTTTTCATTCATCTGACATTTCACTACAATGTCGAAAGGGATGGCTTGATAAAACAAACAAGAAAAAAAGAGACAGCTAGTGTTTGTCACTTGCGTGTGAATGTAAACAAACATTATTCTGACAACCAATGTTTTTTCTTTTTGTAACCTCCAAATATCAGAAAATTAGGAAAAAAAATTGAAATAAATTAGTAAATTGAGGTGTATTGCGTTTTTACATATGGTATGAGATCCCTTCTGTTTTATGTAATTTGGTATTATAATTGGTACACTTTCTAAATACACATGATGGCATTTTTTTAATTTTGTTTTTTTTTTTTCAACAAAGCGTATCGCTCTTCGCCATGCGTGACATAAACTAAAGACTAAATCATACAATTGTCTACTATTCGAGTCTTCACAATGCGCGCGCTTATAACATATCTGTTTATTTGAATATCATTGGTAACATACGTAAATTTGAAAGTAATAAACAAAATGTATAAATAATTGCAGGTTTCCAATCAAACGAGCTATGCGAGGCCCACCAGTGCTTATCAGCGTCACAGGACATGGCCAGCTCACAGCTAGAAGACCCTGACGATATGACGTACGAAGAGCTGCCGCCGCCGTCCCCGCAGGTCATCCTGCACGAGGCCAAAAAGGAGAACAAGTACCCACAGGAATACGTAAGTGACAAATTAACCTAAATAGCTTTTTCCCTAGGGTCAGCAAAATAATATAAATTATTGTATTATAAACTCCCGTGAACTGGCTACCTACCTACCTACCCTACCTACCTACTATTTTTTATCTACCATCAATAGTTTTCTCAGCGCACGCCAAAGAATGAATTTTACAGGCAACATTTTGCTACTTTGGGGGGCTACATTATTGCAATTTTCATAAGGATCTCTATTTTTTTTTATATATTATAGCCTATGACACCCAGGAATAATGTAGCTTTCTACTGGTGAAACAATTTTCAATATCGGTTCTGTAGATCCAGAGATTACCCCCTACAACATCACAAACTCACAAACTTTACCTCTTTATAATATTAGTATAGATGTAGCGGCTGCCTATCAGACCGCCACATATCAGTCACAGATAACTTGATAACCCTTGGCAAGACTGATGTCGGATTGAGAAGCGACAGCGTTTATATATAACTTCATTCAGGGTGGAAGCAATGTCAAAACCTGTCACCATGATACACATGATTGTGGTCCCCCAGCGTAAGATTTTTCCTCGTCAGGACATGTTTTTTTTAACAGCCCGTCGAAACTAAACACAACTAGATGAAAGTAAAAAAAAATACATGTCCAGACGAATACTACATAAATATACAATCCATATACTTTATTTTATCGCCAACTAGCTGACCCGGCAAACGTTGTTTTGCCATTAAATCACCAAACATTTATCTACCCTACCTTCAAACAGTACCAACCCTACCAATACCGAAACCAGCATACAACGCCATGTTCATTTTTGTGTGTGCTTTGTTTCTATCATGTATTATAGATGGCGCTGTGTTCGCAAAATGTATGGGAAAATGTTTATTTTTATCGTCAATTTGTTTGATGTTTTATTACTTATTATCTTATTCCGGACGAAGATAAATCCAAAAACACAAAAATTGGTCCAGCCGTTCTTGATTTATAAGTGGTAAAACTAACGCGACTTTGTTTTATATATATTATAGATATACTTTTATCTATATAAAATCATTTACACTGCCACGCGCGCCAGTTTGTGTAAGTAACAAGCATACTAATAATTGTCGCCCATTCACATATGTTATTCGGTATCATAATTCAATGTTTTAATTTTAAGATCATATGGTACTTAGAGATCACAGTTCGTACTATGGATGTTAACGTGGACCCGTGAACTTTTTTTTGCTGAAAAATAACGTTATGGGCAGCGGCCACTAATTCGTAAATTTTTGCGCTGTGTTAATATTCGCCACTTAGGGCCAAACAAGAGAAAAATTATGAGTTATGGTCCATTTTTAAAGTCAAATTCTTTATAATCATAATTGATTATAAAGAATTTGACTTTGACCTAAT
The DNA here is from genome assembly GCA_949775005.1 of Orthosia gothica. Lineage (NCBI taxonomy): Eukaryota > Metazoa > Arthropoda > Insecta > Lepidoptera > Noctuidae > Orthosia > Orthosia gothica. The sequence continues at coordinate 16,822,353 of OX459034.1, read as the reverse complement.
GGTCATTAAGCAGCACTTTTGAACATCAAAAAACGTTAAACCTGCATTCCCTATTTCAGATGGATGTGACAGAGCTAACAGGCCTAGACAGCATGCAATACGTGGAGGTGGAGGAGAGACAGCTGCCCACCCCGCAGCGTGTGTTCGTGTGCAAGTACTGCTCCAAGCCCTTCAAGAGGAAAGACCACTACAAGATACATCTGCACATACATACCGGTGTCAAGTCCTTCTTCTGCACTGACTGTGGGAAAGGTGAGCATCTGCATTTTTTTAAATTTTATAATAGATAAAGTTAAAGGCCTTTAAACAAGCTTTTATTTAACTTGCAATGTAGGTACGTATGAAAGTTTGTTTGGGTCAAATCTTGCAACTGAATATTAAAGCAGTTATGCTCCACCGATTATGATGAAATTTTGCATACACGTTTAGTTTAGAGGACAATGCATGGTTAGCTTAGTGACGTCATTCCAAATCCAATATGGCGGACGGCCCAAGATGGCGGACTAGTTATTTTATGTGCAATGCCATTATATCAAATGAAAAGATTTGCTGAGAAGAATTCGAAAAAAGCTTGTTTTTAACAAAGATTTTGTAATACATGACTTTATTTTCCTATATTATTCTTTTCTGATTAATTTCGTTATGGGATCCAAGACGGTAAAATTCGTCGTAAAACGTCGAGCTTCATTGCCTCGACTCTTTTCTGGTGGTCGCCACTGTTGATTCTGGCTTTCAGGAGATGCTGTGGTTTGGGAATAATGCGGTGGGATTGTCTAATATGGGCCTTTTCCCAGCAGTGGGTCCCAGTCGTTGAAAAAAACACTACACGTCAATTTTAACTAGCTGCCCGACCGAGAATCGCGAGAACGCAAAATACGCGCTTAGACGTGGAGATGTAGATTGTAGACACCACCCCGTCTTAATTTGAGAATAAACATCAAAACAAACTTAAATGATCACACTAATATTATAAAGGCGAAAGTTTGTGAGTGTGTGTGTGTGTTTGTATGTTTGTAACTTCTTCACGCTCAAACGGCTGGACGGATCTGGATGAAATTTGGCGCAGAGATAGATTATATTTTCAATTCAATTCAATTTATTCAGTAACAATTTACATTGCGTTCGAAATAATCAGCATGAAACAGTAGGAATAATAATAATAATAATAGTATACAATTAATTAATAAGAATAAAAGATTGATTTAAATTCAAACTAGAATAACAAGTGAAATCAATCAAATTAAAATAATATAAAATATAGTCATTAATAGCACAAAGGATAGTTTTTATCCCGGGAAAATTTTTCCTCAGGATAATTTTCGACGTTCACACGGGCGAAGCCGCTGGCAGAAGCTAGTAGATGCATAAATAACAATTGTATTGTTAAAATAAGAATTATTTTTCCTCTTATTTTTATTACTGAGATAGCTGTAAAGGTTAAAGGTAAGGTTCCGTACGTAATGCGCTTATTATGTGCCAACGCGCACTTTAAAACTTCAATTGATTTTTACATAAATTATTTATGTTATTGTTTCGTTCCAGGTTTCTACCGTAAGGACCACCTACAGAAACATATGCTGGTCCACAACAAGACGAAGCCTAAGAAGGAGATCCCAGACCTGTACCCCATCAACAGAGTACCTAAAGTTCCCAGTCCCGGTATTGTGCCTGTTCCGAGAAAAGTGCCCGTGAAGAAGCAGGTCTTACCTGAGATCACTATTCATGTAAGTATTTTAAATACATATATTAAGCTACTTGGCTCTAGCTCTGACTACCCAATTCTAGCTGCTATCTAGCTCTGACTACCAGGCTCTAGCAATCTAGCTCAAGCTACCCAGCTGTGACTACCAAGCTCCAGCAATCTAGCTCTAGCTACCCAGCTCTAGCTATCTAGCTCAAGCTACCTAGTTCTAGCTACCCAGCTCAAGCTATCTGTTTCAAGCTACCTAGCTGTAGCTATCTAGCGCAAGCTATTCAGCTCTAGTTACCAAGCTCTAGCTATCTAGCTCTAACTACCTAACCCTAGGAATTTAGACAGTTCTAGCAACTCAGCTCTAGCTACCAAGCTCTAGCTATTTAGCCAGCTCTAACTGTCTAGCTGTCTTGTCTATCTTGTCTGACCACGATACAGCACAAATGTTAACTATTCCTTTAAAACATAAAGCCCAAAATCAAACAATATATTATACGTACAAAAGAGATTATAGTTTAAATAATATCCACAAATTTAAGGAATGCTTAAGTAATCTTTCTTGGTCTGAAATACACACGGCTAACAACGCAAACTCAGCATTCAATCATTTTCATGAAACGTTTTGCCTACTTTACAATCTTTGTTTCCCTAAATTAAAAGTAAAAGTAAATTTAAATAACAAAAAGAAACAAAGTTGGATAAGCAAGGGCTTAAAAAAAAGTTGTAAAACAAAACGGTCACTGCGCCATCAATTTTATAAAAACAAAACTACGATTAATAAGACTAAATACGTTAGATATGCTAATCTCCTTAAAAAATGCATCTTTAATTCCAAGAAAAACGCAAATATCAAATACATAGCTAAAAACGATAATAAATGCAAAGCTACGTGGAATGTTATAAAAGAAGAGCTAAATAATGCAAACTCCAGACATAATATAGACAGTATAAAATATAACAACACACTTATTACCAATCCAGTAGAAATAGCGTCTGCCTTTAATGATCATTATATTGATTCAACAAACAAATCAATGCCGTCGAACGTCACAGGTAACTCTAGCAATAATGTAACTGTTGGCTCTATGTTCCTCAAACCGATGTCAATAACTGAAGTTAAGCAGGAAATACTGCTTTTAAATAATACAAATTCTGAAGGGCACGACGAAATAAGCACAAAAATCATTAAAATCAGTGTCGACGAAATTGTTGAAGTACTAACACACTTGATCAATTTGTCATTCTATGAAGGAATTTTTCCAGAAGCTTTAAAGCTTTCCGTTGTTAGACCACTTTACAAAAAAGGAGACAGACATGACTTGAACAATTACCGCCCTATCACCCTAATACCCATCTTATCTAAAATATACGAAAAATGTATGTACACAAGAATTGAGAATTACTGTACAAAGTTTAATATTATAAAAAAGGAACAGCATGGCTTTCAAAAGGGGAAGTCTACAACATTAGCAATCTATGCTCTCATAAATGTTATATTAACTAACATCAATGACAACAATCTAACCACAGGATTATTCTTTGATTTGTCGAAAGCCTTCGACCTAGTTTCACACGATCTACTACTGCAAAAATTAGAAGCAATCGGGATTAGAGGGCCAACCTTACAGTGGATAAAATCATACCTTGATAACAGGCAACAATGCGTTACCTTAACAAATATTAACGAAGATAAAGAAGTAACGCTACACTCATCGAAATATAGATGTAATAGGTTTGGTGTTCCACAGGGAAGCATACTGGGGCCGATCTTATTCTTGATATATATAAATGACATCATTTAAATAACGAAACATAAGTGCATATTGTTTGCTGATGACATCTCTATTATTGTGACATCCAATAAAAAAAAATACAATTCACGAACACGAAACTGACATTAACAATACAATTGACATTTTAATTAACTGGCTTTATGTACATAACTTGAAAATAAACCTTGACAAATCTGTTTATATACAATTTAATAAATCGAATAATTATAAATTTAACTTCAAATTAAATATACCCAAAATTAAATCAGTAACACATACCAAGTTCCTAGGAGTTACTATTGATGAAAACCTACATTGGAAAGTGCATGTAGACAATGTTTCAAGCAAAATTAATAAATTTGTGTATGCTCTTAAACAAGTTAAAAAAAGCACTAATCTGAAAACAGCTATATTAGCTTACCAAGCGTATGTGGAATCCATATTACGTTATGGACTTATAATATGGGGTAATAGTACCGACCAGAATAGAACATTTGCTTTTGAAAATTACAAAAATGCATTAGGGCTCTTTATGGACTTCATCCAGAGGAATCATGTCAGCCAGTATTTAAGAAACTTGGCTTGTTACCGCTACCTTGTCTGTATATTAATGAAATATCCATGTTTGTTTGGAAATATAAGGAGTTATTTAAATTGGCAAACGATATTAATCCTCGAAGCCGACGAGATCCTCACAGACTCGTACTTAACAGTACTCCCAGGCTTGCTAAGTACAATAAAAGCTGCTTAACTATGTGTGTACGAATTTATAACAAATTACCTGGTAATCTGAAAATGTTACAAGCTTTTAAGAATAAATTGTATGAATGGTTAATTGATAACAACTTCTATAGTCTAAAACAATTCCTAGAGCGAAAATAGCGTTGTTATAATATAATAATAATTATGTTATGGAAATTGTTATCCCAAATATTTGCATGCTGTGTTCAATCTTGGCAAAACATGTCTGCTCTATTTTTGTACTGTAAGACCTTTTTATACCATGTTTTACGCAAATAAATATGATTTGATTTGTAGCTACCCGTTTCTAGCTATTTAGCTCTAGCTATCCAGCTCTAGCAATCTAGCTCTGGCTTCCCATGTTTAGCTACCTAGCTTTAGCTATTCAGACAGTTCTGGCTGCCTAGCTCTAGCTACCCAGCACTAGCTATCTAGCTGCCTAGTTCTTGCTATTTATCCAGCTCTAGCTATTCAGCCCGAGCTGCCTAGCTATAGCTACCTAGGTTTCGCTATCTAGCTCTAGCTATCTAACTATAGCTTCCTAGCTCTAGCTACCTGGCTCTAGTTACCCAGCTCTATCTATTTGGCTCTAGCTGTCGGTCCTGTGCGTTTCGCTTCCACCGGACTCCCGCGGTCTAGACCAGGTCGTCGCTTCACCAAGAGGGAGGCCTGCCAACGCTGCGTCTTACAGTACGCGGTCCCCACTCCAGAACTTTTCGGACCCAACGTTCATCCGTTCTGCGTAACCTGCCCATTACTGCCACTTAAGTTTGGTACACCTTGGTTTTCGTGCGGATGTCTTCATTTCTGATTCGATCACGCAAGGAAACTCCGAGCATAGCTCTCGCCATTGACCTTGGTTCTAGCAATTACTTCTAGCTAGCTTGGTCTAGCTATTCAACTCCAGCTATCTAGCTCTAGCTACCTGACTGTAGCTACCTGACTCTAGCTACCCAGCTCTAACAATCCAACTCCAGCTACCTAGCTCTAAGCTCTAAATAAAAAAATTACATGCTTATTTTTTTTGTGGTCATAAGGGTGTGTACTCTTTGTTCTATCAAAGTCCGATGGATCGGTAATCGGACACGACCTAAGCGAAATAATTACATATAGACATAATCACTGCAATTCTTATTGATAACTAGCTGACCCGGCAAACTTTGTTTTGCCATAAAAACACCAAACATTTATCTACCCTACCTACCCTACCTTACACTACTGACCCTACCCTACCCTACACTACCCTACCCTACCCTACCCTACACTACCCTACCCTATCCTACACTACCCTACCCTACACTTCCCTACACTACACTACCCTTCCCTACCCTACCCTTCCCTACCCTACCCTACCCTACCCTAAACTTCCCTACACTACACTACACTTCTCTACACTACACTACCCTTCCCTACCCTACCCCACCCTACGCTACACTTCCCTACCCTACACTACCCTATCCTACCATACCCTACCCTACCCTACACTGCCCTACCCTACACAAAGCAAAAATAGCTTATACAATAGCAATAAAGCTCAAATTGACTGTACGTTTTAGTTAGAAAACATTTGTATGGGAAAAAGAAAAGGAGTGTTTTTATTTTTTTTCCGGCAATTATTAGAATTTTTCTCCCCGTAAAAACCATCTTTGAACTTCAACGAAAATTAAAAAAAAAGAATTGGCCAAATTGGTCCAGGCGTTGTTGAGTTATGCGCTTACCAACACATTTTACGATTCATTTTTATATTATAGATATGTATTATTTTCAGGCCCCATCAAACACGAAACTCCGCGTGCCCCTTCAAATCAAAGTGCCCTACCAAATGGTGGTGTCGATGGACAACGGCGAACAACGAGCCGTCACGATAGACCCACAGGCGTCATCTATGGCCTCATAATGTAAATAGCTACCGATATTGTATGTAAGTTTATTAGTCTCTATTTAAAATTTCAACGGTGGAAAATCTAAAGGTGAACTTTTTTAAGAAGGCTTAATTTTATCTTTGTGTTGATGATTCCTTTTGAATAAGGTTAGGCAACAATTGTATTTTTAGGATTCCGTACCTCGAAAGGAAAAAACGGAAACCGAACGGATCACTTTGGTGTCCGTCCGTCTGTCTGTCAAGACCCCTTTTCTCAGGAATGCATGGAGGTATCAAGCTGAAATAAATATCAAATACTAAAGTCTACTGTCCCTTAGCCAAGCTGTGAAAAAATGAAACTTCGAAGCCAACGCAATCAAAAGATACAGCCGTTTATGCCGCAAATTTTCGACATTCGCAAGGGAATCAAAACCTACAAGATACTTCCCGTTAACTAAATACACATACCACACATCAATAACGATTCGCAACAGCAAAAAGCGAACGTCTGTAAAAAAGAACGCAAGGCATTACTGCATTAGGAGCTAGGTACGAAGCAACGTCTTATAGCACAGATAAAGGAAAAATTGCGAAAACCGTAAATTTTTAGTTACATCATATAATAAAAATATGATTAATAATTTTAAACTTACTTCACCTTTCCTCATGAACGCGTAGTGGTAATTAATTGAAATTCATATCAAATACTCAGGTCTATAATACCTTTAAGCTGAGGTTTTACGGAACCCTCAGTGCGCGAGTCCGACTCGCACATGGCCGGTTTTTTCTTATAAATTCTAGTTTTTTTGCTCTGCCCACCCTTTAGATTTTCAACCCTTTAATTGTGGTTTTAATATTTTTGGCCTTTTAATAATTTCCTGACTGTGCTGTGTACAGTTGTATGTTTGACTGGATATCAAACTACTACTATCAAAAATGAATGGAATTTGCTTAATAGAACTTATGGTGTAAACCATACGTTTAAGAGTTCAAATATTCGTACTGCTTTAAATATTGCTAAAGTTCCAACAATATTGACAGTAGTTTTGCCTATGTAGAGATCTTATTTGTCCATTGACAATTTCCGTTGTTTCTTTGAAAAGTGATGCACAAATACCACAACTGTTAATTACTTTTCTGATTTAGTGTTTGTATATGGCATATGCAGACTATCTTGAATGTGTGTGTAAAAGATATAACTGCCATAGATTTTAATAAAATAAACATATAACGCGGTCAATTTAAGTATGCACCTCGCTGGCATGCCACGTCACTCCCGCCTACCCGCGTCCGCATCGTGCACCAATAGCGAGAATCGAACGTCAGAACTCAAGAGTGACGTCACAGAGCCAGGTGCACGGTTAAGTTGACCGGTCTATGTCATGGGCCAAGTGATTATTCAGGAAAATATGTATAATACCCGGGCATTATGAATCTAGTCAAGTCAAATCGGGCAATGTAATTAATACTGAATTAAACTTCTATATTTATCACATTGTCTGGTCATTATGAATTTTGCTACGTAACGGTTCGCTAATTTGGTAACTATGGTCAATAAATTAGTCTTCTAGCTTAGGGCACCCTGACTCGGATAGGTTAGGTTCGAATGACGGGCGCTGAAGTGATCGAGTAAAGCGAGCGAACTTGGCTTCCGCCATCTCCTTCATGTTAGGTTACTTTAGACCACGGGGTCTCATTGCTAAGAAAGAAAGTTTGGTTCAAATAAATCTCACTAGATGGCGCGATATACAATCTGTTATTGAATGTGTGTAAAATTAACATTTTCTGGAATTAAACATAAAAATTGTATTTTCTTGTTTAATCAACTCTCCTAAGTACTAAATTATCTAATATTGGACTCACATTTCAAAGATTATTTGATCGGATCATTTAAAATTGATGCCAATAGATGGCGCATTTTTAATTTTCTGAGGGATTCCACTCGATTGTTAAAATTTGCATTGTAACACATTTTGGTGCAAAAACTGTAAAACGTGCAAAAAAATACTATTAAACGAACCGAGTAAACCCTTTTACTCGCAAGTCGCTGCTAACACCATCTAAACATTTATTAATTATTTTACTTAGATTAGAATTTATTGTATTAAGAATTTTTTTTTATATTAATTTATTTAAGATTTATTAATTATGATATATATTAATAGTGTTTTTAGTTTTTTCAGTTTGATCAATCTATCACCGTGAAACAGAACCGAACGCGTTCGATGTACAAAAAAATATCAGATTAATCAGATGAAAACGCTAGTTACGTCGGCACGGTTTCTTTGTATGGGATGAGGCATCCGTATGCTAGTATTATATTATCTGTGTTTAGACCCTGCAGACAGAAATAGGAGCCCAGTCCGTCCGTCGGCTTTGTTGCTTAAATAGTAATCGTACTTACCTATTCTATATTAAGACCAATGTCAACATTAAAATAATTAAAAAAATACATCTTTTTATTACCCGGCTCTTTTTATTATGGGCTTTATTCAGAAAGGCCCGGTCAATTTAATTATTTCAATAATTTTTAGGGTTCCGTACCCAAAGGGTAAAAACGGGACCCTATTACTAAGATTCCACGATCCGTCTGTCTGTCCGTCTGTCACCAGGCTGTATCTCATGAACCGTGATAGCTAGACAGTTGAAATTTTCACAGATGATGTATTTCTGTTGCCGCTATATAACAACAAATACTAAAAACAGAAAATATGAATATTTAAGTGGGGCTCCCATACAAAAAACGTGACGTTCCCGTTTTTTGCGATAAAGGTAATATCCTATTGCCTACTCCAATTAGGCATTTTTCAAATTGCCCGGACATTATGAATAATGCCGTATTAATCACTTGGTCCATAACTTATATATTTAAAATTGACTGCTACTGAAAGCACAATCCTTAATGACAAAACTCTTTAGTTTAAGTACTGAGAATTTCTAACTTTTATATCACTTTTAATTGTCTTTTCCATACAAAATTATGTATGTACCTAGTTTTCTTTTAATACCTATTTTTATTGAGATTTGAACTTATAATATTGTATGGAGTGGACCGTTTTATTTATGAACTTTCATTATTGTAAATCGTTATTGAAATTTTTATATTGTTAGTTATATTGAGATGGATGTAGAAACCGAAAGTAGGTGACAAATACACTTGAAATACATATTAGATCTTTGTAAGGATATGACTTATTTAATGGCATATCTGTTCATCAACTTGAAAACATATCAATAATACTGAGACTAAAAGACGACTGAAAAAAACACTAATTAATTAAATGTTATAAATGTGACAGTTTGTATGTTTGGATTTTTTTAAATCAAACACGCCACCGGTCGATCATCAAGGTTAAGCAACGCTTGACGAGGTCGGTCCGTGGATGGGTGACCATTTCAACATACCGAGTTTCCTGCGTGCCTCGGAAAACACGTTAAGGACGTCGTTTTCTAAAAATGAAACCTAGCTAGATCGATTTATCGCACCCGACAGGCCCTGCATACCTACTAAATTGCATAAATATCATCAATCTAAATTCAGATTATGTATATACTTACAAGAATTGCTCTTTTTATGGTATTACATAAAGGCGAAAGTTTGTGAGTGTGTTTGTTACGTCTTCACGCTTAGAAGAACCGTTCGATCTGGATGAAATTTGGCACAGAGATAGATTATAGTCTGGAATAACACTGATACTTTTTATCCCGGGAATATGTTCCTTCGGGATAATTTCCGTCAATCACACGGGCGAACCCGCTGGCAGAAGCTAGTACTTCATAAAGACAAGTTTTAGTCCATTCTTGTCACCTACTTTCTTATATGCATGATTACTGGGTCCAAATACAAAGTATATTGCCATGATCTTGATGATTAAGAATTGCATATCTCACAATTTGTACGTATTCTCTTAGTAAAACATTGAATGTTCTTCGGTAATAAACTTTGATCTATATTATTGTGATTTGCTATGTATTAAGCGGAGGATTAAATTGTTAGTTTTAAGTGTGTCACTATTTGTGCCATGGTAACCAAATACTCGGATTCATTGCCAGATACCAGGTTTCTTATTGAATTAGAACATTATTTTATTATTGTAAATATTTGGGATTTTTTTGCCATCAGTGCCAAAATGCGGTTAGTCCCACTTGCCACCTCCATCGTGTTTTATGTATTAGGATAATCAGATTAACACTTGACGAGATAGTGGCTAAATAATAACAGCCGCACTGGTAGATCATCAAGGTTAAGCAACGCTTGACGAGGTCGGTCCGTGGATGGGTGACCATTTCAACATACCGAGTTTCCACTGTGCCTCGGTAACACGTTAAGCCATTGGTCCCGGCTATCATTTGAAGATCTTTGTCAGTCGTTACGGGTAGTCAGAAGCTTGAGATCAGACACCAGTCTTGCCAAGGGGTACAGTGCTACCCAGTTACTGGGTTGTGGAGGTCAGATAGGCAGTCGCTCCATGTAAAACACTGGTACTTAGCTGAATCCGATTAGACTGGAAGCCGACCCCAATGAAGTTGGGAAAAGGCTAGGCAGATTGATTGATAATCAGAATAACACTTAGGGGTCATTCGGCCACCTATGGAACCAGTGCCCAGTCACCCCTTTTAAAAATGTTTAATGGAAAACTGGGCCCACATCTCTTTTGATTTTTTTGATAGATGTTGAACATTATAAGCATTTATACCCAAACTACCAGGAGTTCAGAATCATGAAAAAGCAATGCTGGGAATGGCGAGTGGGACTAAACGCAAAAATTATACCTAATTATGAGGTCAAATAAAATATTTTATTTTGTGGTGTTTTACTTTTTTATTCGCCGAGTTTCGGGTCCAATATTGAATTAATCATGCTATATTTATTTACATTGTAACTGGCAATGCAATCGAAATTAGTAGTAAGTTTATCTTTCTGTAAAGTTCCTCTATTTTGTCTTTTCACGGAAAATAACGTTGTGATTCTAATCTAAGTTTAATAAATGTAACATGGAAGTACAAAAATAAAGTATTTTGCACTCAAATGGTTATTTTTATTTAAAATTATTATTATTACAGCAATGCATTATCTTAACTCAAAAATTAACGAGACTTATTAAGATTTTTTTATCCTAGTTCTAAGATTCTTATCACATCACATCATCAGCCTATTAATGTTCCCACTGCTGGGACACAGGCCTCCTCTCTGTGAGAGGGAATGGGCCGAAATCCACCACGCGGGGCCAGTGCGGGTTGGTGGATGTCACGTCTTCGAATTTTTGGTTCTTGGACATGCCGGTTTCCTCACGATGTTTTCCTTCACCGTTTTGAGAGCAGTGGTGAAGAAAGTAAAGCGCCTGCCTGGGCTCGAACCCACGACCTACAACTTGGAAGTCGCGGCCGACACCACTGGGCCACTACTGCTCTCTAAGATTCTAATAGGATTCCAAAATACTAGATTTTATTCGCGCGAATTTTTGTCCGCGTACTGAATCTAACTAACACGTACTGCGGATAAAATGCGCCGCGGTGCGGTGGATTCTGTGGCAAAACACGGTTTCCTTGCGGTATTATTTCCGCGCGATTTTTTTACCGCAATGCATGCAGCTTCATACAATTCCATAGGTCGCGGAATGGGCGGAAAAAAATCGCGCGAATAAAAACCGCAGTGCATGCTTAGCCTAAGCGATTCAAATAAAACTACAAAATCAAGTAAAATGGTATATTTAAGTTAAATACGAAAGCACGATGTCGGTAAAGGGAAGCTGGATATATTATACTATTCAGAAAGTGTTGATAAGTAAAGAAATATTATTATACTGTTATTTATTCTCATTCCTAACGTGGTTGGTTCATTAACAACAACAAAATCTTTCAATTCTCCATAAAAAATACAATACACTAAAATAAATAGTAAAATTTAAAAATCGATTTGTACTTTAAACCTTTTCAAAAATTACGAGTACTAAAACATCTAAGACTGAGCGTCCATTTTCCTATAAAAATATGTTTTGTACATACCTATGAACCACTACCCGTAGGTACTATACTATCCTATTATATAAGTTATGAACAAACATTCTATGGTATATAACAGCTATATTGCATAAACGTTACTTACATTAGGTACATCAAATCACATAAACGAACAGAACACCGATACGGACAACAATCATAATAGAAAACAACCCTTTAAGGAGTATAACATTTAAAATTTATATTAAAACACAATAATAAATGTATAAAAATTTACATCACAGCAAAATATATAGCTTTGAATTCAGACTCTGAACTCGAACAATCGCTTTATACCAATTTTAATAACTCACACATAACCTTACAACAACAGAACCCATCCGAGATAACTGTGCACTTCGCTATAATGCGACCCCTTTCCCACTTCCCCGCGCGGCGCCCCGCGTTCGCCTCGTGCGTTCAGTAGAGATAGAAACTTGTACCGTTGCGTTTTAATGACGTCACAGCATCAGGTGCACAGTTAAGTCTAACGGGTTTTAAATTTTCATAGTAATATAAGCTTTCCTTCGTCTTAGTCTTACTTACAACTCTGGCAGTGTGCAAACCGGTTTGCACAATATTATTATTACTAATACCTCGGATACCTCTTGAGTATTTATTTTAAATTGGAAATCTTCAGAACGAACTGCCCTAGACATTCAAATTAACATTCATTTTGGAAATAACAAATCAAATTAGGTTAACTTTAATAACAATAATTCAATTAATAAATGCCAATAGACGACCCACTTTCCCATTGATTTAACACTTGCAATCTTACAAAACTTTTTACAAATTCATTTTCTATTAATTTACACTAATATTTTCTAGAATACTTTTATAGACTAGCCTTGCTGCAGCGAAGTTGAGTCGTCATCCGCGTGCGTATCCTCGAACTTGGACTGGGTTTACTCATTGTAATTTGTCAAGTGCACTTATTATTTTGCGAATAAGCGACTTAATTATCAAATCGTGTATAGTCACAGTACAAAAAGTTCCAAATACCTATCCGATGTGATCGACGTGACAAAGTCACGGTGATTTTTCACTGTGATTTTTTTGTAACGGGAACAACAGTCGCTTTGATTGAAATATAACGACTTTGCCCATGTCTACATGTGATACTTTTACTTTTGGTGGTCATAAAACGTCACATCGAATTTAATGAATTGGCGGGAGTTGTGCTCCAAATTCAAAATGTTTCCTTTCAATGTGCTACTACGACGGTACTCTAAATTCCGTTTGAATAGATTGCTAGCCATATCGTTCCATTATTTTATCCACATCACATGTGGAAGATCGGTGCATCAACATAAAGTCTGAATATCACCATCCAAGATTTTTCCAGACATCGATGTGAAAACTTCTTTAGCCGTTTTCAGTGATTTTTGGTAGAGGCAAGACTTCGCGTCAGCGACATGCTAATGTGACGTATCGACGTTCGCGTCGCCCATCTGTCACACAACAGCACAATTATTCTAGGTTTTCATTTAAGTTGGAAGTCCCCATGTCTGCCAATTTTTTATAGGTATTGATTTTTCATAACTCGCGTCTTTGATTGACACCTTATGCTTGGAACAATCCAGCAGCCGTATTGCGTAAGTGCGCAAAGAGTTCAAACTCAAGCCAACCGACCAAATCGGCCAATCACACAAAACGGAAATCCACATCGCGTCATTCATCTGGCATGTGATTGGTCGGTTGGATAGAGTTTAAACTCTTTGCGCACTTACGCAATACGGCTGCAGGTCTAGATAATAAATCACGTGGTATCACGATGTTGATCACATAAGTAGGTATGTATGTACATTTTATAATTTAACATGACCGATATACTATTTACAATATCATTCGGGTGATTTACTACACACAACATATTTGTTTCAGTAAGTATTTATAATCAATATTGCTTTCATGTTAGGTTTACTTATGGTCGTAGACCGTAGTGCCGGAATTACTAATATGAATATAAGGTTCTTAAAGGTAGGTCATTTTAATATATTTGTACTAAAGAGAAGAGTTGATTCCTTGCCAGCTATTTACAGATAGCTTATACAAAACGATCCTCAAGTCTGTTCTAATTTTACAAGATGGAAAAAGGATTTACGAAATTAACAGTTGCCAGATCAACAGGGTTACTATGACGTGTCTAAACTATTGGTTCCACTCGACGAACGACTAAGGAAAACAACGAAACACTAACTCTTTTCACAACGAATCATGGTGGCATTGAAATTTTGCTACAGCCCCTGTTCGCGTTAACTGACAGAGACATTCAAATTCAACCGTAATGACGTGTAGAATAGAAACTACGTAAACAAAATAACAGGCGATATAAAATACTTAGCAGATATTTACACTGTTTCACAATTCCATATTATTACCTATTTACAAGAACGCTTGAATCAACTCGCTTCCACCATCAAAAAGAAGTAGGTAATATGCATCTAGAGTCTAGACGATGTACCATCCGTCCCGAAACCTAATAACCTGTTGTAAATCACGTTCGAGGCGTATCTATCACATTTTTAAAACAGGCAGTATTAGACGACTGTAGGGTAAGAAGAGAGATTAAGGGCCTACCTAGATCTATCGCATTTTCAGTACAACACGATCAACTTAAGGCGCCGATTCCCTTGAGTAGCTGATTTTAAAATGACTTTCACGTCTAAACGGCTAGTAAAATTTTTTGGAAAAAAATATATGTTATATTAGACCATTTTCTTAATAATTTGATCTGAGATAATTTTGAGTGTTATTCGTATAACATAGTGTAATTAATTTGTAAAGTTATGTCTAAAACGGACAAAACACGACAATCGCACCAAAACCGCTGGGCGTATTTTAATGTAATCGACACCATCTCAAAGACAATTTAATTATCTACATTTTCATCTGAAGCTTTTTTTTTAAAGTCATAGAATACTATGGAGGTTGGTGGACAAAAAAATACTAAAGTTTGGGTAGATAATGATAATGTAGATTATTAAATTGTCTTTGAGATGGTGTTGATTTAATTAAAATACGCCCAGCGGTTTTGGTGCGATTGTCGTGCTTTTGTCCGTTTTAGACATAACTTTAGAAATTAATTACACTATGTTATACGAATAAAACTAAAAAAAATTCTTAGATCAATTTATTAAGAAATTGGTCTTATCTAACATATATTTTTTCCAAAAATATACGACTAGCCTTTGAGACGTGATTCTCATTTTAAAATCAGCTACTCAAGGGAATCGGCGCCTTAACTGTGCACCTAGCACAGTGATATTGGACTTTCACTATTGACGCACGAGACGAACTCGGAGAGCCGCGCGGTTTGGCGGGACTGAAGTGACTTTCCAACGAGGTGCTCAGTTAAATTGACCGTGTTGTAACTCAAACTCTTTGGGTCGTTTAGCAACATCCTTCACTAAATCGAAAAAAAAATGGCCACGGAATCATTAAATCGACCTTTAAAGCCAACTTTGTCAGGGAAAAACGGACAGGTCTCATTCAGAACGCCTTTGAATCAAGTTTTGCTTCTAAACTAAGGCCGAGTTTCTCACCTTTAAATTATCGCAGAATTAATGTGACAAATTGTCAAGCTCGCATTATCTGCTGTGATTGGCTTTTGAAAATTAATTTAACCAATCACAGCAGTTAACGCGTGCTTGACAATTTTCACTTACGCTACCACTATTCAAGTCGGGCTGCGATCAGTGTAAGGAGATCGTTGGTGTTCTTGTCGTCGTTCTGCGGTCAGGAGGTGTCCGGCGCGGGCGCGGGCACGGCGTGCGCGAGGGGGGGCGACGATGACGAGCTCTGCTGGGACATCTCTGCCTTCACCCGGCGCGCTATGTGCGAGCGTGTATGCTTGCGGAGGTGATCTTTGCGGTAGAAACCTGAAAATTTGAAATTACACTTAGCGAAAAGAATTAAAGGGTGTAAATCAAAAGGTATTTTTTAAAACAAGCTTTTTGAATCAAAACATACGAAAGTAAGGTTAAAGCTTGTTATAACTGACAACCCGCAATTGTGACCCCCGTCAAACCATGCCATTACTCTTACTTACCCAGTGGTAAGAGTAATGAGGTAAGGATCCTGTTTACCAGATTATTTAAAGCATACACAAATCCAGCCTCCGGGCTACTGCTGAGATTTTTTCAATTTGGAAACAATTTCGGGACAGTTTTTGTTTTTTTGGCATTACAAAGTGCTTGCAAGCCTTTTGGAAGCAGTTACATGCTTAATGCAGTTAGCAGAACCCTACCCACGAGAACCGTTAGCTAGTTTACTCTACTTCCAAACTAGACATCTAATTGCAGTGTAGCTCTTCAGAACTACAAAATAGCCTTGAATGCGCTGCACTGCACTCTAAGGCCTAAATATCAAGTAGATCAAGTAGGATCAAAATAACTGTGCTCCTGGAGCTAAGACGTCACTCTGACATTCAACTTTAGGTGAACGCGAGGCACCGCGCGGATGAGCGAAAGTGGGTTCGGAATCCATCGAGCTGCAGTTATTTTAACCGTATAGTAGGTAATAGTAAATGTCCCACCTTTCCCACACTCATTACACACATGCCTCTTCTCCCCTGAGTGTATGACGAAGTGCAGCGTGAGTTGCTCCTTCCTCTTGAAGGCCTTCATGCAGACGGAACAGACATGCGGCCTGTCGGGATTGTGCGACTGTTTGTGACGCGTCAGGTGGTCCTTACGCTTTAAGGCGGCGTTGCAGATGTCGCAGATGAACCTGGCAACACATAAAATAAACAAAATTAAAGTTAAGCTAAAGTGGAATTCCCTGTCGGGGTCTGTTGCCCGACAGCTGCAACCTAGGGGTCTTTAAGTCAAGAGTGAATGGGTTACTTCTAGGCAAGCGTGCTTCACCGTAGACCACGTCATCGCTTACCATCACGTTAGGTATAGGTCAAGCACGAGCCTATCAATATTTCCAAAAAAAACTGTTTTAGTAGCGCTTACGTACATATATCTTAAATTAGGTTGTATACCTATGGCAGAAACTAGTATCATCCCTGTTTACATGAAAGTAATATAATTAAATAGCTGAGGGTGGATCTCTAAAGGCTATATTTTTGAAGCGCAATTTTGTAGGCATCGAGTCTCGACCTTCATGAAGTTTATGAGGTTGATTTTAAAGGACGTGTATGACCTGGCTGATGTTTTAGTGCTGATTGCCTAATGCCTGTTATTTCATTATTACCCTAGTCCTAAGTTAACTGAGATGTTTCAAAATACCTTCGCTCCATAGTGTGTCCGACTAGATGCTGCTCCAGTAACTCTCGCTCAGGATACGCCATATGACATTCGGGACAGCAGTAAAGGGTGCTGCCATCTGCAAAAAAATATATATATCTTGAATCCACCTAATTTAATTCTGTAAAGATTGTTTTTTTAGGAGCGGCGATCGTGCTCCAACCATCAACTGCTCGTCAAACAGCTAAAATCTGTAACCATGCCTGCGATGGATTGTACGTTGGTTGATTCGTAACATGTTTGACCGACAATCCTAAGGATGTCACGGAAAAGACTTCGTCTTCCCTTCTCATCTTCTTGATGTGAGCAGAGCAACACAGATCGTGCCGGCGAATTTTAGGGAAACCCTATATACGGTAAAGTGCCTATGTCGTCTGACTGATTTTATTATTGATGAATTCAGTTCCATATGCCTCTCAAGTTAAAGGGGAAAATCTAAGAATCCGTGATTAGACCTGTCATACTGTATGGATCTGAATATTAGCCTGTGAAAAAGATGGATGGAAAGAGATTGCATGTAGCAGAGATGAGAATGTTGAGATGGATGTGCGGCGTGACGAGATTGTATAAAGTGAGAAATGAGTAGGTATATTAGAGGAAGTTTGAAAGTGGCGCCAATGACAGAAAAGTTGAAAGGAAACCGCTTGTCCTAGTATGGTCTATCTCTATGTGATGAGGAGGGATGAAACGCATTTTACTAAAAGAGTTATAAATATAAATGTGGATGGATGGAGAGAGAGAGGAAGGCCAAAGAAAAAATGGATGGACTGTGTGAGGAGTGATATGAAATAAAAGGGAGTCAGTGATAGCGTGACAGGGCACAGGACGGTATGGAAGAAGAAAACGTGTTGCGCCGACCCCAAGTAACAACTAAGAGCAGGAAGATGATGATCTATTCGGTCCCTTACCTAGAGCAGTAGTAAGTCGTATCTCTCCCGGCTTCGGGCGCGGTTTCTTCTCCTTCATAGATTTCTTTTTCTTCTTCCTCTTGGTCATGACGATGGTGTTAGGAGTGTTCTGGTTCACCGTCTGGTTCACTATTGTTGATGTTTGTACCACCACGTTCACGTTGTTAACGGTGTTCGCTGGCATCTGGAACACAGAAGGATTATCAGAAAGAACAATAATATTATATGTGGAGTGGAGTGCCTATACGACCATAAGGTTATTTTTTTTATATTATGTGTAGTGTATGTAGATATCAATAGATCACGCTACAAGCCGATAACAGTATTGTAATGTTATCTCGTGCGCATACGTCGCTCGGTTATAAATACCGGTCCGAGTGGTGGGGGGATCAGTTGTTATCGGACTGTCGGCCTGTGCGGTGGTGCGTTTGTAAGTATTAATATTGATAAATGTGCATATTTTACATTATGATTTTGGGTTCGTAGACTAAACAAAAAATGTTTTATATATTCACAAGTTCCAAACAAAAAACCCGACGAAACAAATACAAGTCACATCAGTATTTTCTCATTGATATATTAAGAATTTCTCAGGGAATAAGTCCAAAATCCGATAAAAAAGTCAAACTCACCGTAGCAATATGAGGCATATTATTCAACGCGTTAGCATTTACAGTGGCCACAATAGTAGGCTGTTCCTCTCTCTTGCCTTCCACCACACTGGCTGGTGCGGAGTACTTCAGCAGATGGTGCAGGGGCAGTGGCAGAGCAGACAGGTAGTCGGCCACACCACCGCCCAGGGTCTGCCAGGTGGAGCTGTCCGTCACATCTCCGATGCCTGACGCACACGATACTAGGTGAATGGATAAGGTGATGTGAAAATGATGATGTTTCATGCAAAAAAAAGGGGCAGGGCAAAAAAGGGGGGGTTGGTGATGGTGAAATGCAGGTAAATGAAATAAATCCGTAATTTTGAGAATCTATCAAAAAAAAAAAACAAAATTGCAATCTCTCAGTGAATGAATGAATTGTATTCGAAGTAAAGCAAGTTTTTAACATCAAATTTTCAGTACAAAACTGGAGTACCTATGCCTACTGTTGATTTGCTTATATATGTTAAATAAAGGAATTACACATAGATAAACACTGAGGTAATCAAGAAAACTAAAGAAATTCTAGTGAGTAATTCACGAGTAATTGGATATGCTTTTAAGAATAAATTGTATGAATGGTTAATTGATAACAACTTCTATAGTCTAAAACAATTCCTAGAGCGAAAATAGCGTTGTTATAATATAATAATAATTTTGTTATGGAAATTGTTATCCCAAATATTTGCATGCTGTGTTCAATCTTGGCCTTAGAGCATTTAACCTATAAATGCTCTAAGATCTTGGCAAAACATGTCTGCTCTATTTTTGTACTGTAAGACCTTTTTATACCATGTCTTACGCAAATAAATATGATTTGATTGGATATCTTTGTAGAGAGGTTGTACCTTTGCCAAATAATACTGCTTCAAGAGAAATATATACATGTAAGCAGTGACACATAAGAAGTTAAATCCACTTATGTCTGAGCCGTAAGTAGGTACCTACTTATAAGGCTACAACAAAGAATCATGATGATTATTTGTTAATGAGGCCACGCTGAAATAATTTCAGTAACGCTTCGTAAGTAAATAATATCGAAATAACTTTTAAAGATAATGTACACAGAAATGCTAGTTTATAATATATCTGAATTCTGGCCCTTTTACATTGGTATCAGTAGTATCGGTCAGATTAAAAAAATGGTGATATCTTCGGGATTAGTTAACCGAAACTTATCCGGCTTACCTACTACGCGGGCAGGACAAGAGATCTTCGAAATACCTACTTTTAAAAATCAACGCGTATAAGGTAAAGAAGAGTTTGATGAAAATCCATGATAAGTAACTATGTAGGTACCTATATTGATAGTTGTTCAGCAGCCTAATTGCGTAAGTAAATTCGGCAACGGAAACAATCTGGTTCTTTCCCAAAAACACGAAAAAAGAAAGTAAAAGTAAAAGTTGAATAAACATTCAACTTTTTTGTTTATGTGTGTGTTTTTGGGAAAGAACCAGATTGTTTCCTTTGCCGAATTCACTTACACAATTAGGCTGCCGGTTCTAGGTGTTTGTCTATATGAGTTTAATTAAATGTTTGTAAACGGACCCACAATATTATACAGGGAAAATAGGCCAAGTGCGAGTCGGACTCGCGCACAAAGGATTCCGTACCATTATCGCAAAAAATACACGTTTGATGTATACCACTTGAATACCTATTTATTTTGTTCTGTCATAGCGGCAACAGAAATCTGTGAAAATTTCAACTGTCTAGCTATCACGGTTCATGACATACAGCCTGGTGACAGACAAACAGACAGACAGACGGACACTGAAGTCTTTGTAAAAGGGTCCCGTTTTTTACCCTTTGGGTACGGAACCCTAAAAATTCCTAGTGTGGGCAACGTTTTATTAAATAAATAAAAAAATCTTTTAAATTTTACAAAAAAAATACAACCGACTGCCAAAAAAAACACCACAAAGTGAAAAATAACTTCAATTTCGGCAGTCGGTAGGTATCCCTGTTTTCGTTTCTTCATTTTTTGACACCGCCTTCCATTTTTTTGCTCTACTTTTTTTTGGAAGTCTGTTGTATTATTTTGTAAAAAAGTTTTTTATTTTTCACTTTTTAGTGGTACATATTGTACAAGTTCTATAGTAAGTTGCCTACAATGCCCACAGTGATGCCAGAATAGATTAAATGAATAACATGTAACTTGAACATAACCAGTGGAATGAGAGTGTACCAGGGTGAACTGTACACATATGCGTACCCGTGTTAAGAGCATACTGTCGTGATGGTATGTTATGAAATGGTGTAAACAATAAACAGACATACGATTGCAGCAATCCTGAGAGATTTGCTGTCATTTATTGAAAAGTTCTGTTGTATATCTCCAAAGTTCTTCATCAGGGGGGTGACCACAATAAGCTCTTAGAGTAAGGTTATTTTGAGATCGAGTAAGTGACAGATGTATACAAGTCAGATACATCTGTCCCTTACTCGATCTCAAAATAACCTTACTCTAAGAGCTTGTGGTTACCCCCCAGATCTTTACCAAATTTAAAAGGAACCATTTCGGAATAAACTTTTTTCGAACGAAAAAAGATTTTTGCAAATACATGATAGCGCTGGTAAATGAAACTAGCACCACAGACGAAATCAAACATCAAAAAGGCACATGACATAACGGAAACACGAATTATGTATTGTTATTGTAAAGATTTATTTTTATTTGAGTAATATTTTAAAATCAAAAATAGAAGGTAAATCACTGACTGTTAGTTTATTTAAATAAAATGATTGGTAGCTAAATCCGTTCAAAATATTTGTAAAAAGTGTTATAAATTACTAATCAAATAATATACACAATTACTGTATTTTTACAAACCTAAATCTATAATTAATTGATAAACGAATGTCACCGGATGTTGTTGCTGTGTGACGTCTTGTCATTTGTTTAAACGCATAAATAGGCTGGTTCTAGTCGAAAGAACTCAGTATTGAATTGTATTGAACTGTGCACATCTCATTATAAAATTAAGTTGTGAGACTTACTGTTGGTGTGAGTTATAAAAAGTGTATACAAGATGTCAGATCGTTATCATTTGAGGACCCTGAGTACGCCCGCTCTTACATACATAAATAAAAAAGAAAATAAAAGTATATACACATCCGAATTGAGAACCTCCTCCTTTTTGGGAAGTCGGTTAAAAAAATGTTAAGTAACTTACTGATAAACTCTGCTGGCGCGTTGTTAGCGTTCCGATCATTCCGACCTTCCTGTTTTATAGCTCTGGCTAAAGCTGCTGCCTCCTTCGGCTCGTGTAACACTACTAGAAGTTGCTGTGTTCCTTGCTGCAGCGGTGCTTGTGTCACTAAGGATGAAGTTAGAAATATTATTACAGTAACAATAATGTCATGCCTGCAATCCCCGAAGGGTAACCCACCCATATATGCCCAGTTATTTTTATGTCCAATAGGCGACCTAAATTTTCATCAATCAAGAAATATATAAATCTTTACTCGAGCTGCTAGGTACTGAGAAATACCAGCAGCCTAATTGTGTAAGTAAATTCGGCAAAGGAAACAATCTGTTTCTTTACCAAAAACGACTTTTCGCAATACAAAAAGTCGTTTTTGGTAAAGAAACAGATTGTTTCCTTTGCCGAATTCACTTACACAATTAGGCTGCAGATGGTATAACCCATAAACACTTAACCCACAGACATAAATCTAACTAGATAACGCAAGTCCCTCCATCTGTATGGAAACCAAGCATGCCACTTTTTCACACACAATTTAAAAACAAATTTATTTACCAATGAAAGAAAACATTTCCAATGCCCCGGCCAACTTTTGCCATACATTCTTTACAGCTCAATCTATACTATACCATACCAATATTATAAAGAGGAAAGATTTCTTTGTTTGTTTGTTGGTTTGTTTGTACCGAATAGGCTCCGAAACTACTGAACCGATTTTAAAAATTCTTTCACCTATGGAAAGCTACTTTATTCCCGAGTGACATAGGCTATAATTTTGACGGGAGCGAAGCCGCGGGGGCTGTCCGTTACCGGCGCACTAGATAACCCTACCTGCAGCCTGATTGCGTATGTGAATTCAGCAAGGCAAAGGGTTGGACCGCCATCAATCGACTAATTACATGCGAGATGAAAGACGCAATGTGGATTTCCGTCTATGTGATCTACTACTATATCAGATCAGATATTCACTTACCCAGAACAATAAAAAAAAAAGATTTGTTGGTATATAATAAAGCATATAATAATAATAATAAATAATAAAGGTCTAGTACCATTAATCCCTTGATGTTGCTGCATCATAGTGGCCATGAGGTCATGGTGCAGTTCTTCCCGATACTCCCTCTTGTCAGGGCGCTGTTCAGCCTTTAGATGCTGATGGACTGTCTCCGCTTGCACGTAACTAGCTTGTCCGCCGTACGCAATGTTCCCCAGATTCACAGATGAAGACGATATCGTCTGGTATTTCACGCCAGTGTTCACTGTTTGAAATGATCGGATGTTAACAGGTTGATGTTTACATTGGTAGAAAAAAATTCAGGAGGAGGAGGTATCTTGGCTCTGATTAATAATAGTAAAGCAGAATATTATGTATTGTTTCGAATATTACTTATGATTCACTGTGCTTAAGTAATCTTCATTGGTATCAAAACACTGACTCACCTGTGTGTATGGGTGTCAGGCCAGCGAGCGCCACAGTGCCCGGCTGTGCACTGCTGACCACAACCACACTCTCGGCCTGCCTGAACTTGACGCCGTCCACCGCCACCGTGCCCGTGCCCGGCGCCACCGCGAACTGCACACCGCCGCCACTGCCCGACGCATGGTACCGCGTCTCCTGCAGCACTCCTCCAGAACTACTGCCTGTTCCTTCATATCCAAACTTTGCGGCGAACTGGTGGATAGTAGGGATCGCCGCCGCCGTCGGAATGTGCCCAGTAAATGGAGCAAAGTTCATCGTCGTTTACTAAATCTGAAACCGCGGAACACATCGTAGTTACGTGTTAGTGTTACGTCAGCGAGGGCCGCAAGGTCGCACGCGATATATAAAAAAAATGCACTCGTCCTGTGGAGCAGGTGGAGTACTCGGTACGAACCACAACAAAGTGAATCAAAGGGTGCGGCCCCAAGTAGGGCGCTCACTCAACCCCCGCCATTCTGCCTCACCCCAGTCATTTCTAACGCTTTATTTTTACCGGCCCGCCGTCTCACACCATCGATCCTTGGAACGCGCACTGAGACGCCGTGACACGAGAAGACACAAAAGAGAGGAAACGTAATGGATTGGTTACCTGTATTGTGTCCAGAAAGTGGGTTTTCATTGCGTTTTAATTGTTCGTCATTGATGAAATAAGTAAGTGGTGTATGTGCGGGGTGCGCGGACATGTTGCGCGTCGCGCCGGGCGGGCGGGGCGGGGTGCTGCGCGACCGGCGCGGGCAGGCCCGGGGGCGCACCTCGCACGACATCGCGCTCAGGAACCGCTTAAAGGAGTTACTTAACCCTCTGTTTCAAGATCGTAGCAAGTTCAAGGTCAGGTGTTGGCAATGTAGTATCTTTGTACGATTTCGTCCGAATTTGGAGATAAGGAAATAAATAGAAAACCGCAAATAAACAAATACCATGAACTCTGGTAAGTACCCGTGGTTAGTAACCAAGGTAGGTACTCTTTGTCCCTTCTTTTGTTTATAAACATGCGAGTATGTTAATTTAATGATTATAATAATGTAAATGAATTAGTTCGCCTTTACCCAAATATTTAGATAGAAACAGGTAGCCTGTGTAATAGATAGATAGATGAAGTTTATGACGGCCGCCGAATTTGTGGCGTTTCATCTTGTGCAGCTGAGAAGTGAAGACGTCGTGGGCTGTGATGCTGTTGATGGCCTCACCTAAGTATCTATTTTCATTAATAAATACTGAAATATGTTGTTTTAGTTGACTACTGTGCCTAAATCTGTGCGCATTGGAGCATATCGTGTTGAGTAATCAATAGGTACTCACGCTAATTAAAGCAAATTAGGAAGGAACAGTGAAGGCCTTTGTGCAGCAGTGTACTTCTTATCAATGACAATTGATAATAATTTATTTTCAATATGATCTCCGTGAATTGATTGAATACCGCATACCTACAACAAGTAGGTAGCCAGATTTTTGTTTCCGAACAGACAAAATTCGGACTATAAACTAAACTTGATGTGAGTGAAAACATGGAAGGCATTGCCATGTACCTATATAAGTTCTCGCCAAACTTCTTGGCCACCCTGAAGTTGGCTACAATGGCTGCGCAGTAGTAAATCTCATACAAAAACAGCACCGATCCGTACCTTGCGCATCGGAAAGCCAACTTCAGGGCGGCCAAGAAGCTTGGCGAGAACTATAAAACATTTCATCAGTTAACATTGAATTTGGTAGAAAATTATAAAGATAAAATTGTGGCTCCTCCTGGATGCCCCACCTGACTGTTGAGCCTGCAGAAAAGCTTCCTGCAGGCCACCACCTGCCATGGCCCACCTAGAAATCTCTGAACCGACTGCGATGGGTGGGCCACTGCAGGCACAACTTAGTTTGATGGGGGTAGTTACACAAATGACCCACATTGCGATTGCGGAGCTAATTCTCCATAGCCTCTTGTCGTGCTCTCTGTGCAACAACACCTGCACCCTGAAAGACCTTTATGAGGCAAACGCTAACGCTGTCGACGTGGCTGAATTCTGATCAAATTACATTTAGTTTTTAGGGTTCCACCGTGATAGCTAAACAGTTGAAATTTTTACAGATTTTTTTTATTGCCGCTTTAAGGACGCTGTTACATTTTCGACGAACTCAAATTTAGGTATCTAGTCGCACACAGCAACATTACGCGTACGCACACATTGAAACTACTGAGCGCTCGATTTTATACATCACGGAAATAATCTTGGTCCTTGATATTATTTTTTAATTTTATTGAAGTTGATTCAGGAAGGTTAGTTAGCACTTTGAAAATGCATTTAATAACTGTTACAAACCGTCGTCGTAAAAAGTAGGTTATTATTTTCAACCGACATCAAAAAAAGGAGATGCTCTATCTATTCGGCCAAACTACTTATCCGATACTTATCGGGTTTTCATCGATAAATGTATGTGGTGGTATTTTCAGGGAAGGTTTTATTGTATAATAGTTTAGGATCTGATAAAGATCTTCGGAGATACACAATGGAACTCTTTAATAACAAACAGCAAATGACCTGCGATTACTGTGATCGTATGTTTATGTTTTGTTTTAACCATACCATAATATATCATCACGCTTGTACGATTTTAGGGGGTAAACAGATGTATTTAGTATACCCAATATGGGGTACCTACAAAAATTTAAAAGAGAAAAATTATAGCTTTCCTGTGACGAAAAACAATAGGTACCGACACCGACTTCCGGAAAGAATTTTATTTTTCACTTTGTTGTAGTAAGTAGGTATTTAAAAAAAAAACGCTACGTGAAATAAGTAGATACCTAAAACGAATTAATTTCCGGTCACAAGGATTTAAAAATGACTTGAACAATTTTCATTATATGGAATATATTAAATATTACTATCACATCATCAGTCACTATTAATGTTCCCACTGCTGAGACACAGGCCTCCTCTCTGTGAGAGGGAATGGGCTGTAACCAACAACGCGGGCCCAGTGCGGATTGGTGGATGCACATATCTTCGAATATTTGGTTCTAGGACATGCCGGTTTCCTCACGATGTTTTCCTACACCAGCAGTGCAGTGGTGAAGAAATAATTTACACAAAGTAAAGCGCCTGCCTGGGCTCGAACCCACGATCTACAACTTGTAAGTCAAGCTAATGACATTCTACCCAAAAACCATGACAATGACACCCATGACGAAAAAATGACAAATTTTCGTCGGCGCCAACTTGTATTTTGGTTTTGACCCCGTATTCGATATCAGCATCCCCAAAATCCATAAAAATGACATCCATGACGAAAACATGTCAAATTTTAGTCGGCGCCATCTTGTATTTTGGTTTTGACCCCATATTCGATAAAAGCGACCCCAATAACCATGAAAATGACACCCATGTCGAAAAGCGGCCAAATTTTCGTCGGCGCCATTTTGTATTTTGGTTTTGGCCCCGTATTTGTCATACATACATACATACAAACCGGTTAAAATCATAAATCTCCTCCCACCCTTTCACTTCTAAACTTCCCCGTCGGCAGCTTAACCTTACCCATCCAAATGCTAAACTTACTCAGAGCGGTTTAAACCCACCCATCCATTTCTCAACCTTGTCAACAACTGCTTAACACCAACTATTCAAATCCCGATCTTACCCAAAATAATTTCTAAATCACATTCTAATAATAATAGGAAACTCAAAAAAACGGCATACGTCCGATAAAATATCAACTCCTTTCGATCACGACGAGGACGGTACTCACACGCATTCACACTACAATCTTTCTATTACTTTTATCGTATTTATTTCCTGCGAGAAAGCGATACGCCCGTCCTTCCACGAGCGCTTCTGAGCGCGGAATGATGAGCGGCGGGTACAAAATGTATGAAGACGTCGGCAAGTGATTTTATTTTAGCTAATAATTAAAAAATATAATTATTTAGGTGAAAAATAATTATCTGTACCTGTAAAGGACTATATATACCGCAATTTTTTATAATTTTGAAGATAAAATATGCTGTAAATTTACCTAAACTGGAACCTATTCGGACCCTACTTTTTTAAATTTTTTGCGATTATTGTGATGGGCAAAACGTATTTGTGCGAAAATTTTGTATGATGTCATACAATTTTTCTGATGCATAACTGGAGCTGAATATATTATCTTTAAATTAAGACCATGATATCTTCACATCGGTGATTGCTTATACATTAAAATGGTACCTCAAAAGTACTGTTATTTGTAGAAAAATGTTATAGCGTCCTTAACAACAAATATAATAAAAACAGAATAAAATAAATATTTAAATGGGGCTCCCATACAACAAACGTGTTTTTTGGTGTGCGATAATGGTACGGAACCCTTCGTGTGCGAGTCCGACTCGCACTTGGCCAGTTTTTTTATCTTTACATATCGATTCGTTTTGGGATATCCTTAAGTTTTCAAAGAAACAATCAGTAGTATATTTTGCACTTGGCCGGTTTTTTAATCATACGACGAAGATGACGAAAAATAGGTAAACAATGCTAAAATGGCTAAAGCTGGGTTTACATTGCTGTTGACTTGTGGCACTTTCGGCACGCCACTCAGCCTTAATTTAACTATGGTTAGATTAAGATTCAAATCGCTGTATTATGATGGCGTGTTGTGTAAGGGCGCGGGGTCCCAGCGTTAACAAAGACAATTTGGTTCAAATAAATGTCACTAGATCACGCGATATGCATAGATTTGTTATTGAATTGAGTGTAAAATTAACATTTTCTAGAATTGATTATAAAAATTGTATGAATGAATTAAATCTTGTTTTTGTTTAATCTAACACCCTAAGCACAAAATTATGGAATATTGGCTCTTAATTCACATTTCAAAGATTACTTGAACGGATCATTTAAAATTGATTCCAATAGATGGCATGGTTTTAAATATTTGAGACAAGCCACTCTATTTTACCCGACTGCCGAAGGAGGGTAATGTATTTATCAGTCTATGTATGTATGTTTGTTCCTATATGGCGTTCCAGAGACCAAACGCGTTGGCCGATTTTGATGACTCGTACGTCAATCGATTCGTCTTAACCCTGCGAGTGTCACGGGCTACATTAAAATTGGACAATAGAAAAATGGCGGATTTTTGGCGCCATATTGTGGGGACCCAATTTTTTTTTCTTGCAAACCCATCGTGTGGGTATCAAAATAAAGGGTTTTGAGAGGTGATTTCAAAAATATATAATACTTATAAGTTTAAAAGTAATAAAAAAATAAAAAAGCCTTATATTTCTTACTAAAAATACAAAAATAAACTTATTTCTAATTACCTTCTACGACTATTATGTTTATACTTATACCTTATATTTATATACATTTTACTATTTATGTAAGAACCCTTCGTTCTCGAAGGTGAAGGCCTCCTCCAGAGATTTCAAAGTATCCCTGTTCTTCGCTGTCACCATCCACTGTTTGCCAGCCGCTTGTATAATATCGTCAGTCCACCAGGCACCTGCAGCCTAATTTTGTAAGTGAATTCGGCAAAGGAAACAATCTGTTTCTTTCCCAAAAACGACTTTTCGTATTGCGAAAATTCGTTTTTGGGAAAGAAACAGATTGTTTCCTTTGCCGAATTTACTTACACAATTAGGCTGCTGGTCTACCTCTATTTCTGGTGCCTGATGGGCCCTTCCAGGATGTTATTCCAGTGGTCCATCTGTTATCTGTAAGTTTGGCCTTGTGTCCAGCCCAACGCCACTTAAGCTTTTTGCATTGAATCAGAGCGTCTGTAACTTTTGTCTTCTTTCTAATTATACTATGGGGTATTTTTTTAATTCTTTTGATATTTAACAAACTTCTTTCCATTCCTCTTTAACACGTCCTGATTTTTGCTTGCGCTTGATGTGTAAACTTCCAAGTTTGGCTAGCATAAGTTAATGATGGCAGTATGCAGTTATCCATACATTCTTGCTTAATTTTGATCGGCATGTCACTTTTCATAATTTCTTTTAAGCTCCAAAACCTTTTCCAAGCATTCGAAACTCTCCTTTCTATTTCTAGTTCATTTCTTTCTTTGCTTCTCAAACGATAATTGTTTACCCAAGTATACAAAGGCGTCGACGTACTCCAGCGCTTCATTGTTCAAGAATACAGGGGATTTCCGATAGTTTGTCATAATATTGGTTTTACTGTGTTTGTACTTCGCGTACCTAATTCGAAAAAAATGAACTGAAAAGATAAAAATAAAAAAAGTTTAACTAAAAAGACGTAAACACGGAGAAAATCATGCTGTGCAGGAGGAGGATACATCAGATTTTGCAGCCAGCCCGCGAATTTGTAAGCTCTGACTGCACAGCATGATTTTCTCCTTGTTTACGTCTTTTTAGTTCGCTTTTGATGCAGTCGGGCTTTTTGATTTAACTTTTTTTTTATTTGTATGTATTGTAACAAATTTTGTTACAATGAAACTGTAAAAACGTGTAAAAAAATATTATAAAACAAATCGTCGCTGTATTCAAAGAAAAATATAGTCACGAACCGAGAAAACCCTTTTTTTTACTTGCAAGTTGCTACTAACACCATCTATAGCCGTGGGACGGAACCGAACGCGATCGAAGTACTTATAAAAAGTAATCAGCTTAATCAGACGAAAAACGCTAGTTACATCGGACGGTTTCTTTGTATTATATTATCTGTGGTATAGGTCAATAATACGCTCCCCAAGTGTGTGTGTTCGTGAAATAAATAACTTCTTATCTGCTGGTTAGACGATAGGTGTGAAATGAAAAACAATACTTTTCAAAATCAGTGATTTTATTCTTTAATCTTACTCTTACGGTGTCTTCTTAATAAATAAAATTTCATACAAAAGTTTACACTTATAACTCCGGACAGAAGTTAATGGTCTATTCGCTATGTCTTAATCTTATAATACTTGCAACTAATTTCAATAAAACCAAATAAAAAAATACGCTCTAAATTGGTTAACTGCTAACGTTATCTTAAATGATAACAGATAAGTAAGAAGTAAAGTTTTCGACCGAAGTACGCACAATATGCCTAAAAAGTTTTACAAAGAAAATTAAATAAGATTTTGAGATTTAGAACGACGAACCGAACTATACTACGTTACTTATAAATAAATATAGACTTATCATCAACAAAATGTACAAAAATACAATTTATTAAATTAATCAGAACATGAGAAAACTAATGACAGGATTATTAGACATGCGACTAAATGAATTCATTAAAATACCGAAGGTATTGTTAGCTACCAGAAATAGGGAACTACGATTTTTATAATCACCATGATTTGCAAAACCTTAAAAAGTTCTTAGAGCACCTTGAACTTGCAATAGCAGCGTTCTAAGCTAAGACATACAAAACATGCCACGGTGTAGTGATGCATTACAAAACTTAACACTAAGTACAAAAATATAATTGGAAAATAATTTACACCTAATTTAAAGCTGATAATATTAATATCATGTGGTGGAAAAGCCTAAAATGTAACACAATTTTATATTATGACTGGCGCAAATGTGTGATACAATTTCAATTCTTTTGAACGAAACAAAGGTGATGAAAAACGAGTGGAGATACAGCCAAAAATATAAACGGAAGTTCAGACCTTTGTCAACATCAGAACACCACAGGTTATACTAAAATTCAATATGTTTCTATTTTTCTATGTAACATCAAATCAAAATATAATCTCCCACAAACTTGCGATGAACTATGTCAGCTCAAAAAGTCCGTTGAAAGGTGTCGCTAGGATTATTAAGCAGTAGGCCGGCGCAGGATATACAAAAATATATTTAACATTGTTTAAAATAGCACAACAACGAAATGACATACAATTTTCAAACGGGACGGATCGTGAACATAGGTACGTATAATATTATTTTCAAACAAGTATAATCCTAGCTCACTCAAAAACGGACCATAAATAAATATCACAATTCGATGGAAATAGAAATGTTTGTATACAAAATAAGCACATGAACGGTAACGAGAATGCGACAGGAAGCGGCTAATGGTAGAAATATCACAGTGAAGATGATATTTACAATGATTCGTAATGTATTGGCGACGCTTCTTAGGTCGAAATCAAACGGGAGACCAGGCATTTGAGAACATCGTTTTTTAGTACTGAAACATTCAGTATTGTAGAATTTACAAAACATTGAAAACCTGGAATATATCTAATAAACTATGCTAGGGGTGAATCGAGTAGCATTCTACGACGTATACGAAGTAGATAGTGTCTGGTCCCATTATTAAGGGACCAGTATCTGCAGAGGAAACAAAAGACTTTTCTGAATTACAGAAACTATTTTATAAAACTATTCATTGCTTATATACACTGAACTATACCTAACACAAAAATGTACTTATTCCGATGACCCAACTTGCCAAAAGGAATCACGATTGATTTTTCATCGTACAAAAAGCTCAGCGCTTTTTATAACTTTGTGCAGCGCTTGACGGAGTGCGATGAAAGATCATGTCATGGTTTTTAATCAAACAAAATTCTACGTGATATGTATCCACATTTTACAAGCATTATGCTTGAAGCTTCATCACATTTTCCTTTCAACAAAACCAAGCTGGTTCAAGTTTTGTGCCTAGTCTAATATTTTCCATGAGCTCAATATATACCATGTTAAGTTAATTTACATAGACTCATACAAGGCCACGACTTCGTAGAGTAAGAAATGTTGGGATATTTGATACGAACGCTACAACTAAAGTTATGCTGTGATAAATAATAGGCAAAATGCAAGTCCAAACAGGTATACCAAATGCCAATAATCGTGGCAGTCGCAGTGAACGGAAATAAACATGGAAGCATTACTTCAAAGGAATTAAACGCGCATCTTGACACAAAATCCTAAACAAACGCACACATCGAAACTCGGCCACTGATTCGCCAAACTAGCCAAGGCACACAAACAATAATTATTACAACTCATGATGCACAATTAAAAATAGACCTTATAAACTGTTAGTTTGGGTTTAAATTACCATCTAACGTATAGGCCGCTAACGACATTTCTACGACTGCGTCATGCATCACTGCGTCCACCATTCGCGTCGCCCGGGATGTTTTATGCAATATGGTGCAACGCAATTATTAATTATGATAGTGATGGTATTGAAATAATCTGATAGAAAATATAGAAGCATAAAAAATCGTTTGTGGTCAGGGGACCTTAGTCAGGAAAGAAATTCCTTCTCACATATGATTTAAACAAAAACATTTATTTTTATTTTATGCCGTCTTGGATTATTTTAACCTCACAATGGACTTTAGCAACCTCGAAAACTAAACCCATAATGTAAAATGAAAGTTTTCGCAGCCACCATCTTGGATTTATATTTTGTCCAAAAATGAAAGAAAAAAATCGCATAGAAGTATGAACGCTTTTTCGCGTGATGATTTCTACTAGTCAACTCCTACCGCAATTCGTGTTAAAGAACCATCTTTTATAGTGTGAAAAAAAAATTTGGAACGACCAAAAATATATTAGAAAAGATAAAGACACAGCAACGATATCTATTTTCTCCGTGCTATTAAGGATCCTTTACGTACCTACAATAACTTAGTATATTTTGCATAGTGCCGCCCCATAGAAAAAAACGGCGTGAATTTTCGATTACAATCTTAGATATATAATCTATTATATATATCTTAGATTGTAATCGAAATTATATTTGTCATTATTGTCAGGTAGATAAGTAAATTGTTTGGTTGGCATAACATCATCCCCATAGATTTCGTGGTGTACTACATTTTTAATAGAAATATAATGAATAGCGATGTATTTACACGGGAAAAATATTTCCAACATTCTTGTTATGCAAATGTGATTTATTTATGCAACACTTCACTGCACAAGAAGCCATTTTTAAATATTTAACAAGCGAAAAACGGTAAATATTAGTCGACCGCCGCTGTTGCCTACTGGGGACGAACTAAAAGCGTGAGTGGCACGATCGGTAAGCCCCGCCCACCGGGGCACAATGTGCGTTGGGTCATTTTTTAAAGCAAGGAATGCTTCCATGTTTATTTCCGTTCACTGGGCAGTCGTCATAAAACGTGCGAGTAGGGCGGTAGATGTTTAATAAACATAATATTATAGTTTATAAAAGATAGCTTGATCTCTGCGACAGCTGTCAGTAACAATAGCACTTGACAGGCTAACAATATGTCAAACTGACGTATACGTTATACGTCAGTTTGACATAGTCGCAGATATCATGCTATCTTTTATGAAGTATAGTAATAATTTGACAATTATAAAACTATTTTCTTCTTACCGATCAATCTCCTTCGTTTATCCTCTATAACCCTGACATTGGCGGAATTGTGTAAATTATACACATCTGGTGCCATTCAAACAAGAAGTGAAGAGAAGTTAAGTATAGTACTGATTTCTTTTCTGACACCCGTGTGCTCGCTCCATTTTTTATGTCTTCGTGCTACGAACTTTAGCGTCTACTATAGTCAAATAATGATAAGTCTAAAACGACATCAGTTTAGGACAGATCTTTCCACTTAATTTCGAATCAAACATCGCGACATTTCTCTAAAGTTTTTACATAAACTTTTTATAACAACTTTTTAGTTTTAAATTCGGCAGTGCACTTTGGGTTTTTATGTCAAATTACGACTGTCTTACCCTGTAATTGTTTAAGTAACTGACGTACTGATGGCTCCATTCAAATCACAACCAGCAACAATCATTTTCGCGCTTACTTTAATCGCAATAGTGTTTACACTCATTCATACATTTTTTTTTAAATAATTTAGAGTAAATACAGACGAAGGTCAATGCAAGTTTTTTAAATTATTTTCTGGCTATTGATTTTGGGCAGTTTGGCCGGTGTATTTTGGATCATGCCATCTGTAGAGCCCCGCTCTTTTCAAATTTGTTATTTTCTACTGCTTTAGTGCTACTACAGAGACGAAACACTTACTAAAGCTTGTAAACTAATGCATTTGTCATACAATTATATCATCTAACAAAGTGTGCATGTCCAAACAGACAGACCAACTGTCATACATTGCCATCATCTTAATTATTGTCATGAGTTTACTCTGCAATGACCTGAGGATCTTGAGATGGTGAAGAAAAACATCAAAGTGAGACCTCTTGGTGACGTCACAAGATAGTACGAAGTGCGGGTACCTGGAAAAAGTCTTCAGTGTTTTATATTTAGACCGCAACCTCGTACTGTCTTGATGGTTTAATTTGTGCGTAAAAGATTGTAGATACCAGGAAGATGCATTGTTGCTTCAGATTTTGTATGAAGTGTATTTAGAAGTGACAATGTTCTGCATTATATATTAGTTTGTGAATACAATACTCGCCACGGATCTATGTGTCTGTAAAGTTAGCTGCGGATTGGATTTACTAATCTTTTAAATTATGAATAAACGAACATAATACTACGTATATTATTAACTAGTTTCTGCCCGCGGCTTCGCCCGCGTAAAAAGTGTTTTATCATCCCAAGGAAATATAAACTATCCTATGTCCTTACCAGGGTCTCAAACTATATTCATACCAAATTTCAACTAAATCGGTTAAGTAGATCCAGAAATTACCTCCTAGAACCTCATTTATTTTTATATTAGTATAGATGTGAGTCTGATGTTTGGATTAATCAATCAGACCTCAACGGCGGAACGGAATTGGTAATAAAAAAATAAAATCTTTTTTTTTTATCCTGGTAGAACATTCCCGTGGGATGATATCCGACCTACTGCTGGCAAAAGTCAGCACCAATTTAAGACTAATCACAGCTAAGTTCACACACACATCCCTGACAAGTATTGCACGCAGATACAATAGGTATATACCGGGTAAAAAAAAATATCTACTCGTCAGTCAGTCAGATTACCAAAAAATATTAGACACATAATAAAAATTGACAAAGATAAAGCGCATCAAAGTTCAGGTCCCTGCATCACAAGTCGACGTTGGGCTTGTGACGTCACTTTTGAGAAAAAGAAATACTAATTCGAGTCTGAATTAGTTGTCATTTAAAAAAATGACGTCACGCGAACGTTCAACGCGCTATATCGTCTTAATTTTTGATTACGTAAATAAATTAAAAATACGTGTCCAATATTTTTTATTAATCTACCTGACAGACAAAAAGAACCTTAATTGATTCCTATAAGCACCTCTTAGTTCCCCCAATCTTCCTGAGCCCTACAACCGTGTGCTCCACGCCAGGCGCCAGTTCACTGCGAGTGACGTCACGAGTGCTGCGCCAGCAACGCGTCCAGCGTGCTCTGCGCGCTGTCGGCCGCGTGTTGTTGTTGTTGTTGCTGCTGCTGAGCGGCGAGGGAAGATACTACGTGCTGCGGGATATTTATCTGCACCGGCATTTGGGAGTTCGAGCTTGTTGGTATCTGTGGTAGGTACAATAAATAATATGTGTTAGTTTGTTTGTTTATAATAATAATAGGACATAATAATAATTTATTCATTCAATGCCTAATACACAATGAGAGAATTGACAAGAAGAAATATACATATATATATATATGTAATAAAGGAGTATGTTTGAAAAATCAAATGATGATCCCTCTGTGTAAAGACCTCTAGGCAGGCAAGTGACCTCTTAAATACCAGCAATCATAGATCACCGGCTCAGTTCCTGTAGGAATCAAATACACAGACAACAGCCGAATAATTCCACTAAAGATTTAGTTAGACTGAATATCGATTACATACAGAGACCCAAGAGCGTCACCAGACGCTGACCCAGGGGGAGAGGGCAAGTATATATGGATGATTGGCAAAGTATGAATTTTAAATACATTCAAAAGGACATGATTATACTGGTAGTACAAGTTTTACCACAACGGCGATTGTGAAGCTCGACAAGCTCTTGACTGTATACCAAATAAAACAAAGTTATTATATATATAAAGATAAAAAAGTATTTTAGACAAACTATAGAATACAAGAATAAAAAGTATTTACCACAAAATATAGGATAAAAATTTTTGGAGGCAATCAAATGGTCCATGGACAGATACATTTTAATAATTAAGTGTCCATTGCAGGATAGGATAGATGGACCCCTTTTCCGCACTTAAGACTCGCATTTGGTCCGTTGTGCGTGCAGGGCTCTTTGCTGTGAGAGGGAATGGGTCACGCGGGCCCAGTGCATGTTGGTGGATGACATGTCTTCGAATTTTTGGTTCTAAGAAATACCGGTTTCCTCACGATGTTTTCCTTCACCGTTTTGAGAGCAGTGATGATGAAATAATTTACACAAAGTAAAGCGCCTGCCTGGGTTCGAACCCACGACCTACAACTTGTAAGTTGCGGCCGTTACCAGTGTGGTGGTCTCCTTTCTCATACACTTATGTATTATGTAACTAAATAATATGCGCAACTTACGTGTATAGTAATCTCTGGCATGATATTGTTGTTCCCGCTGGTGGGCTGCGCGGGTGCGGGCGAGCTGTCTCCGGCTGCTTCGTCTCGAGCTCGTTTACTTTCGTGCGACCGAGTGTGCTTGCGGAGGTGGTCTTTGCGGTAGAAACCTGTAAGAAAACAACTCCTGGTTAATTATGTGTCATAATAATGTTACACGCAAAAATAATTATGAGTAGGTTCTTCTATACCAATATTATAAAGAGGAAAGATTTTTTTTGTTTGTTTGTACCGAATAGGCTCCGAAACTACTGGACCGATTTTAAAATTCTTTCTCCTATGGAAAGGTACATTATGACTGAGTAACATAGGCAATAATTTTGATGGGAGCGAAGCCGCGGGGGTCAGCTAGTCACCAATAAACTGAGGGTATTCTAAGGAACGGAAAGTATTCTTGCTACCGATTTAAAAATCAAATTTTGAGTGTGTGTAAGGAACAGATGTATATGACTTCTATACATCTATCGCACACACACCTTCACGCACACTCAAAATAAACTTACTCTAAGAGCTTATGGTCACCCCCCTGCTCATACATAATAGTAGAAGAAAGCTGTTATGTTGATCTTTTTACGAGTTCCCTGACCACACCTGATTTTTTCAAAGTGACTGAAGTTACCACCGGTTGTAGTACCAATACTCTTTTGACATAGGACGGTCAACATAGACATTGATGAACACACATTAAAGTAGAGGCCAGCGAGGCACTTTTTGAACAATTTTTCATCATCTTTGGTCCTTCGAGCCGGATCGGAGTGGCTTCAAGAAGAAAATTGGTAGTTGGTCCACCAGCACCTTCAAAACTTAACTCTCATCATATCGAAACCTATGTATATTCGTAATTCTAATTAAGTAATAAACGCATAAAACCTTACCAATAAAAGGACAGTTCATTGAAGAAGCCTGACCCTCAAAACCCACAACATATGGAAAAAGCTCTTCCTATAGATTAGACCTTGCATATTTTCTCCTGTTTTATCAAATAATAGTAATTTTCCCCGCACTTTAACTTTGCGACAACCGACTGTAAAGAGTTTAAAATAAATCTGCTTTTAGATTACCTTTCCCGCACTCGGTGCACATCTCAGTCTTGACGCCGGAGTGTATGACAGTGTGCAGGTTGAGATGCTCGCGGCGCTTGAAGCCCTTGCGACACACACCGCACACGTACGGCCGTTCCGGATTGTGGCCAAGCTTGTGGCGTTCCAAGTGCTCCTTCCGCTTTAAACTGGAAAAGGGCAACGAAATATTGATTAAGAACTTCTTATTTACAAACATAATTATGGTCTGATCATCGGACGAAAAGGAACGAGAAAGAAGTTCGACTACGACTGTCGATTGTTTTAAAAGCATTCGTGCACGCTGAAAAAAAAAAAACCAGGAAAACTATCAAAGGTAAGTATACTCTTAATATAATAACTCTAAAATAGCGAGAAGGAAAATCAACTACTCCATCATCATCATCATATCAGCCTAAAGACGTCCACTGCTGGATAGAGGCCTCTCCCAAGCGCCGCCACATTGATCGGTCCCGTGCGTCTCGCAACCAGCGGATCCCCGCAAACTTCACCAGGTCATCGATCCACCTGGTGGAAGGCCTTCCAACGAAACGTCTTCCGGTTCACGGTCGCCACTCCAAACATTTCTGCCCCAATAGGCCATCCGTTCTCTGAGCAGTGTGCCCTGCCCACTGCCACTTAAGTTTGGCAATTCTTCAGGCTATGTCAGTAACTCTGGTTCTCTTGAGGATCTCGACATTTCGCCACTAACTACTCCATATAAATGAATAGGATAGGTACTTCTAGACAAGCGTGCTTCACCGTCAACAATACCATCGCTTACCATCAGGTGAGATAGTGTTCAAACGCAAGCCTAACAATAATAATAAAAGACTGAAGAAAGGAAACTTACCCCGCACCACAGATCCCGCAGATGAACCGCCTCTCAATCTTGTGCACGATCAGATGTATTTCCAGCTGCTCTTTCTCCGGATACGCCATCTGGCACTCTGGACAGCAGAATATCGGCGAGCCGTCGAGCGCAGTCGCGATCACCACTTGTCCGGGCTTCGGCCGAGCTGGCTTGGGAGGTTTCTTCTTGTATTTTTTCTTCTTTTTACTCTGTATCCTAAGAGTGCCGTCTGTAAGAAAAAAAGGAGATGATTCACTGATATTCTGTAAAAATTGAGTAACATTTCACATTCAGATAAGTCAAAAACTCTCGAGGAAATTTTTTCGCACAGGAAAACACCGAACAGTCATGCAGATACCATAGCTAAGTTGCTTTAACATAATCATAGACGCTAAGCAATAGAGAATACACAG
Organism: Orthosia gothica; assembly: GCA_949775005.1. Lineage (NCBI taxonomy): Eukaryota > Metazoa > Arthropoda > Insecta > Lepidoptera > Noctuidae > Orthosia > Orthosia gothica. The sequence continues at coordinate 16,783,034 of OX459034.1, read as the reverse complement.
TGTTATGAACTAATCAAGATTTAACTACAGGCCAGGGAGATGATCATGGTCGCGGATAAATTTGAAAGAGAGTTACCGCGGCCCTGGCTCCAGCAACTGAAGGAACACGGGTGGGTGTTAGTCAGTAAAGACTGACACGCCGTCCTTCTTAAACCTGGTGGGCGAGCATGGCCAACTGTGTCAGGCTTGAGTCACATATTTTATCACAGTTTGGGAACAAAAAAAAAAAAACGAGGTGGCCTATATAGACCTATAAGCTCTTAGATCAAACTTCTTTTGAGTCTGTAAAAACGTCATATGCATCTGTCCCTTTTTTACAGTCGAATCTGATAGTTTTGACACGTCATGGCACAGGGGCAGATGATAGATGTCGTACTAGGAAGCGCCAATGCCATCATTACTCAGTTGTAAACACTTATAGTACTATTAGTACTGTGCAACTACGCCTCTTAATCACACCGGAATCACGATGGTTTTAAGACAAGGAAAGAAAGAAGGAAGGAAAGTATGTCTTCCCAAGTCAATTTTGTATAAAGAACCTTACTATGCTTGAAATATAGTTCTAAACACAAAAGTGTAAATTTGGACCAAGCTACTTTTGTATTAAAAACTTTAATCTAGTCTGAATAAAGTTCATATTACAAAAACTGGCGCAAAGATAAACCTTGTCTTGTAATTCAGATTCTATTGAGTTGGCTTGCTCTGTCACCATCGCCAACTATATGATTAGCCCCCAGTTTTCCAGCACAAAATAATCGGATTTATTCTCCGATAATTTTGAGCTAAGAAACCGGGGGTTAGGCACACAAACTTAACACTTGAACTAACATAAAAAATCTGGTAATATGTTTTAAATAAAATAAATTGCTGTAAAAAAGAAGTTGGGGTACAAAAACAAAATAATAAAAAAAAAGTGAGGTGAAAATAATATGCTAACACGTAAGAATATTTTTAATTTGTTGTTATACATCAAATGCAAGTACATCTTAATATTTATATATAGTTATGATAATACAATTTTTAATAAAAACGAGGCGGATTCCATTCTTATTTTTTTACAATTTTAAATTGTGTAAAGTTATTTTAAATAATTAATAATTTCGTCGTTTTTTCGAAAGCTCGATAGAATTTGGTATTTAGCGCTTAATGGGCTCCGGACAGACAAGAGGCCAAAGGATACTTCATCTGAGAGTTTACGCAGCACATTTGAAGACATTTCAGCGAGAAAAAATCGCAAAATGGCCTCGTGTCCAAAACTCATTAATAAATAATAACAATAAAAATATAATATTATCATTATTCTATTATTAGACCGAATATATATATATATTTTTGCTTTCTGCATGAAAATATGAACAATTATGTTTCAAAATTATACAGATTGAAAATAATGATTATCAAATTGAATTTATACAACCATCTTCCACTTTTATGTGTTCCAAAAAGTTAAATTTAGGTTCCTTAGGACAACTTCTGCATTCATTATAATTTTATGTCAGTTAACAACAACAACTAGCCTATTGCGTAACACACTTACTATGATATTCCCAAAGATTACGAAAGAAATACCTGTTTTCTTTGGAAAAATCGTCTGCTTAACAATGTTAAAAAAAAAACGGCATGAATGCTGTTGAATTGTCAACATGAAACGCTTTGCCATTGTGTGTTATGCTATTACACTGTCAATCACACGACATCTTGCTAAATATGTATTTAAGAACTATCACTAAAAAACGGCATGAATGCTGTTGAATTGTCAACATGAAACGCTTTGCCATTGTGTGTTATGCTATTACACTGTTAATCACACGACATCTTGCTAAATATGTATTTAAGAACTATCACTAAAAAACGGCATGAATGCTGTTGAATTGTCAACATGAAACGCTTTGCCATTGTGTGTTATGCTATTACACTGTTAATCACACGACATCTTGCTAAATATGTATTTAAGAACTATCACTAAAAAACGGCATGAATGCTGTTGAATTGTCAACATGAAACACTTTGCCATTGTGTGTTATGCTATTACACTGTTAATCACACGACATCTTGCTAAATATGTATTTAAGAACTATCACTAGGTGTAATAAAATACTTAAGAAATAATGTAAATTATGTATAAATGTAAAATATTCTAATAAAAATGCCGCGCCCGTCCAAACCATTTAAAAACAAATGGAAAGCACACACTTACTTAATAGAAGAAGAAATCTACACGCGAACTTAAAACACATACATATATTTATTTATTATATACTTTATTGTACACCACTTAAATAATTACAGGACAAAACATTTATAAAGAGAAGTATACAATGGGCGATCTTATCGCACAGGGCAATCTCTTACAGACAACCTTTGGATGGACTGAACGAGAGTCAGTGTACAAAAACTATATTAGATAATATTGCTTAGATATAACATAAAATTCATACATACAAATAAAATAATCTATATATATATAAATCAATTGCTGTTCGTTAGTCTCACTAAAACTCGAGAACGGCTGGACCGATTTGAATAATTCTTTTTTTGTTATATTCGACAGAATACAGGGAAGGTATAAAAGCAAAAAAAAAAAAAAAAAATTTGGTTGGATAGGGTAGGTAGGTAGAGTAGTGTAGTGTAGGTAGGTAGGGTAGGGTAGAGTAGTGTAGGTAGGTAGGGTAGGGTAGCGTAGGGTAGGGTAGTGTAGTGTAGGTAGGTAGGTAGGTAGGTAGGGTAGGGTAGGGTAGGGTAGGGTAGCGTAGCGTAGGGTAGGGTAGGGTAGTGTAGGGTAGGGTAGGGTAGGGTAGGGTAGGGTAGGGTAGGGTAGTGTAGGGTAGTGTAGGGTAGAGTAGTGTAGGATAGGGTAGTGTAGCGTAGGGTAGTGTAGGGTAGGGTAGGGTAGTGTAGGGTAAGGTAGGGTAGGGTAGGGTAGGGTAGTGTAGGGTAGAGTAGTGTAGGATAGGGTAGTGTAGTGTAGAGTAGTGTAGGGTAGGGTAGGGTAGTGTAGGGTAGGGTAGGGTAGGGTAGTGTAGGGTAGTGTAGGGTAGAGTAGTGTAGGATAGGGTAGTGTAGCGTAGGGTAGTGTAGGGTAGGGTAGTGTAGGGTAGGGTAGTGTAGGGTAGGTAGGGTAGATAAATGTTTGGTGTTTTTATGGCAAAACAAAGTTTGCCGGGTCAACTAGTATACTAATAAATATCAAATATAGAGCAGAGAAAGGTGAAGAATAGTTACAGAGAAAGGAAATGCTCCTTCACCATTTTTTTTATAAAGGTAATGTTTGTGCACGCCTTACCTCAATAGGTAATGCGGAATGCATTACAAACGAGCCAGATATAATTATTCATGTAAGTTATATAGTATTTATTACGTACACTAATCTTTATTCCTACATAATAATAAATATTTCTTTGAAATACAAAATATTATTTTTCGTATTTTAATAAAATTATTATAAATTAACAAATATATATCTAATATAATTTAAAAATAAATTTTAATGAGGTAAATATTTTTAATGGAAGTGAAAAATAAGTTCGACTAGAATTGACAAGAATACTTTTTATACACTCATAAATAATAGGGCGGGCATAGACAGCAATTTAAAGAAAAGATTTGTAAATATTTTCATTTTTGCGAAGTTGTTGGTTCTATCTTTTCAAAACGGCCATCGCACTGAAATGGCGTAAAATTACGCGATTCAGTATGATAACAAAAGGCCAAATTACATTTAGATCGCAAAATGGCTAATAAAACGTATAAGAGTAAACATTCTTCACTCGTTAATTCAAGTATCGTTCACATGCTAACTCTGTCTAACATGTGAAGTGGGCATTTCTTCAAGCTATTAAACTACTCTTAGGCTCAGTTTTTTATCCGTAGTTAACTAATGATTAGAAACAGTAACCAGGTTTTAAATATCGATAAAATGCATTTTTTCATCAATTGTTAGCCTAAAAAATTATTATATAATAATTAACTCTCGAACTTATTTGACCATTTGTCATGCCAAAAATTTTTGTTTTACCGAAATTTGACACCATTAGTTAGCATATTTTACAATTGGTTAGCTACCGATCGTAAAACTGGGCCTTAGTGTAACTCTGTAGGTAGAGCATATTTATTATATACTTTATTGTACACAAAGACCTTATACGTATTTCTTACTACTAGACTGTGCACCAACAATTTTTGTTTAGCTTAAATGAAATCTATTATCATACGCCTAGGTTAGCTATTTCCTTATAAGCGGTAGCTACCCAAAAGCGGTCCTGAGCGAGAGGGTGCCCGCTGGTAGTGTGTCCTTGTCTGACATCTTGCCAGCTCAACTAATCTTTGGGTTTGGTAGAAATGGTAGAAAATTTTATATTTTCTTTTTTATGTAATACCAAAACGAACGAATAAAAAATATATTTAAATACGTTTCAAAGTCTATGAAACTTTGAACCGTTTTTAAATATTTTTACTGTTCCTTTAATTCATCAATTCATTGTATTTAAAAAATAATTCATTAATACTGTGTAAGAGTAGTACTTTTAAATGTTTGGGCCTGGTAATACTAAATGTAAGGCCACCAGGTTGGAGTTTTTGGCGGGATTTTTTCGAGTGAAGTTCAGCGGCTGTTAATATTATTTGCAAATTGATTCCTAGTGGATATTGTGATATAAATTTGGTGTAGTTTTGTGTCTCAACTGTCTACGCAACTGGACAATATGTGAAATCATTGAGATCCTTTGGGGTATTTCAAAGCATCGTCTGAAGACTGCAGGATCATCAAACGCCTCTCCTTCATGAGCTTGAGAGTAAGATCAGAGAGTTTTTTTCCTATTTATACGATGGGTCTTGAAGAATAAGACTTATGCAGACTTGGGATTTGAGGATTATCGAGTCCTCCCCGAATACACCATCGTAAACTGCTCAATTACTCTTCGAGTTCGGTCATCTTATCGTCGGTCCGGATTCCGGAGTGTGCGCGTGTTGTACGTTGCCAGGTCCTGTCGTCGGTATTTGTTGGGGTAGCCGGATCTCGTCCGGGATTCATTGTACCCCTTGCCATACCGTAACCTAGACCGCTACCGTAGTCGAGGTTAGGCAGGCTGCCGGGCACTAGGGGCTATGTTTTATTTGTGCTATTCATGGGGAGTGCTTTGCAGGCGAGTTGGCGATCCCAGTATGGTTGTTAAAAATGCACAGAGAACGCTGCTCATCATTCTCTGGTTTGTCCCTTAGTCGCCTCTTACGACACCAATGGAAAAACATGGGATGTCGAAATTCTGTACGCTCGACACCGACTCGGTAAGTGACGTAGATTCCAAAAAATATACACTCATTTTTTTTCAATTTATTTGGTAGGTTTAGGTGGCGAGGTAGCATAAATACATATATTGGGATACTTACACTATTGTTTTTACAATCAATTTGTCCCGTGTTATGTTTGGTCATGGTCACCTCATTAGAAAGAGACACACTACCAACGGGAGCCCTCTCGCTCGGACCGGTTTTTGCGCCATAGTGCACAGTCTAGTAGTAAGAAGTATAAGGTCTTTGATTGTACACCACTTAAATAATTACAGGGCATAGATAACTTACACTACTAAAAGTTTCGAGAAATCTAATAAAAAAGGTCAAGTGCCTTTTTATCGTGAAAGTCATCTTTCATTCATAAATTCGCTTATGTTATAATATAGGTAGACTAGACATTCGCTCCCAGTAAATATATATGCATAATTACAGTCGCGTCCAATAAGGAACCTTACAGCTCTGCCCTCTATCTCGAAAATAGTTCAAGATATAAAAAACAAAAAAAAACAAAAGTTGTAGAGAATTTAATCCTCTACAATATATATAACAAATACATACAGCATAACACCCATAGGAAACGAGATACATATTTGCAATTGTACGGTACGCGGACACCCTACGATAAGTAGGTTTTGAGACAAGTTTTAGGGTGTCAAAATAAAGGATTATACAAGAGCTGACTATCTCTCATTCCGAGATGAAACCCCTAATATTCCTAGACTACAGTACGTATGTACTCTAGGAATATTACTGCCTAATAATTTACAGTTTGCATAGAGTGTTCGATACAGAACATAAAATTAAATAAATTATAGTAATAAATTGTAAATAAAACATGGCTACCCAATTTGTTCCTTTTTTGTGGTTGTCAACCCTGTTTTTTCTCTTCCATCATTTTGATTTTCTGTATGAAGTAAAATAATTTTTGTATTTATCGAATACAGAGCGATGTATTCGATAAATACAAAAATTATTATTTACCACATATAAACTGTTTTATTCATTAACAGTAGTGGTCCTTCGAGCCGGATATGAACTAGCGACCTATGGAGAGTCGTTTATCTCTGAGCTCTATGTAAATTTTCTTTCCATCGTATAAAACCATTTGGGTTTTTGAGTAAAATAAATTGTTTAATATTGGTCAACGAACTATTCGGGATCACAAAAGTGTTTTTAAAAAACGTTTCATAAACTCGCATTCTTCGTCCTCCATTTAGATTAGGAATGTAATAATTAAACAATACATCAATTTTATGCTCTCCGGGGGATCGTATAATCCGAACTCGTGAAGATACTAAGTTTTGTAAATACTTTGCTTGTTTTCTGAAGGTACGCAGCTCATGAAACTTCTTTCGTATTTGAATTTGCGTCTTTGTTCCGATTTTTTGTTGGCATTCATTTGCACAACTACATGTTCTTAGATTTGCCAAAAGACTAGCCACCGTCCGCTTCGGCGTCGACAAGGGGTGGTTTGGTTTTGAGTTTGGTGTTGAGTGCGCTAGAGGGAGTGCTGGAGGTGGCTTAGGAGGGAGCGCTGGGAGTAGTTCTGGTGGAATCGGTTGCAGCAGTGGCGGCGGCGCCGGTGCCTTGGGTGCTGGGGGCAACGGAGGCGAGCCGCACGGCTCTAGCTTTTGGATTCTCGGTCTTTTAAGATTATCAGGGACATGTATCAAGAGCCGCTTTCTCGATGGTAGCGGCGTGACTGGCTGCAGAGGCTTTAGGGGCAAGAGGCATGACTGCTTTTTAATGAGGGCTGGCGACTGTAGCCCGGTCCTTTTTTGGATATTTTTATACAACTGCGACAGCTCGATAGCAGCGGCGCGGACCGATCCAGCAGCTTCTTTGGATTTTTTAGGAGATTGATATGAAGGCATTATAACCAAGAGTTTCTCTTCAATTTGGCGCAATTTATTGTTATCTTTCGGTTTGATATTATTTTTCTTCAATAAAATTGCTGCTTAAGTTTCATGATTCGTCATTCTGGAAATTTCGTTAGTCGTATACACTGTCGAGGGAATTGCATTTTCAATTAAATCCAGTTTTAAAGAAGGGGACCGTGTCTTGGAACACGATTCCAAAGAATATTCTGTGATCAGGTGATGAATCTTATAAGAACTTTTTTTTACGATGATTTTTTTCTTTTCAGCTGCATGACGTTGTATCCCTGGTTTATTAACAGGATCTGGGACAAGGTTTACGGTATCATGTTTCACAGCGGCTGCTACAAGATTTTTATAAATTTCATCAGTAGAAAAAAATCTTTTGATATTTTTTTGAGTTTCTTGTGTGTTATGTTTTTCGGCAACCGCATGCTCTTCTTGAAGACTGGTTGACATGATTTTACTAACAGGAGCTATACGAAATTTATAAGTTTCATCTTTAGAATGATTTCTAAAATTGACATTATCTTGTTGGGATTCTTGCGTTACTATGATCTCATAATCTACAGCCGGATTTCCTTCCAAGGGTTTATTATCAGTTCTTCGGATACAGCTGTTGTCGGTACTATTTACGAAACGAGGTTCATTTTGAATTAAAACTGCAGTTGGAGTATAGTTTTCGGTACCATGTTCCACAGCGGCGGCTACAAGATTTTTATAAATTTCATCAGTAGAAAGATTTCTTTTGATTTTTTTTTTAAGAATCTCCTGTGTGTTATTTTTTTCGACAGCCGCAGGCTCTTCTTGAAAACTGCTTGACATGATTTTAATAACTGGAGCTGGGATACAGTTTTCAGTATTAGGTTCCACAGCGAGCTCCATTGAAGAGACATTCATTTCATCAGAACGATTAATGACTTGTTCTTCTTTAGGTTTAATAGTAATTGAAATATAGTTTTGGATATTATGTTCGATACAAGGTTCCTCTTGAGATTTTTCAATATCATATTCTAGCTCAGTTTCTCGCTCGTTTATGTTTTCATCCATATCTGCATGTATTACTTGTGGTGTATTTTCAGTAGCTGGCATATAGTTTTCAGTATATTTTTTCATAGTTAGGTCTATTGGAGTCTTATAAATTTCTATGAAATTATTTATTACTGTTTCTCGCTCGTTTATGTTTTCATCCATATCTGCATGTATTACTTGTGGTGTTTTTTCAGTAGCTGGAATATAGTTTTCGGTGTGATGTTTTATAGTTAGGTCAATTGGAGTGTTATAAATTTCTATGATATTTTTTATTACCATTTCTCGCTCGTATTTTTTTTCGTCCATATCTGCATGGATTACTTGTGGTGTATTTTCTGTAGCTGGAATAAAGTTTTCAATATATTTCATAGTTAGGTCTATTGGAGTTTTATAAAATTCTATGGTATTATTTATCACCGTTTCTCGCTTCTTAATAGTTTCGTCCATAGCAGCATGTATTACTAGTGGTGTATTTTCAGTAGCTGAAATATAGTTTTTAGTATAATGTTTCATAGTTAGATCTATTGGAGTGTCAATATCATATTCTACCTCAGTTTCTCGCTCGATTATATTTTCATCCATATCTGCATGTAATACTTGTGGTGTATTTTCAGTAGCTGCAATATAGTTTTCGGTATATTTTTTCATAGTTAGGTCTATTGGAGTCTTATAATTTTCTATGATATGATTTATTACTGTTTCTTGCTCGTAATTTTTTTCGTTCATATCTGCATGGATTGCTTGTGGTGTATTTTCAGTAGCTGGAATATAGTTTTCGATATTATGTTTCATAGTTAGGTCTATTGGAGTGTTATAAAATTCTATGGTATTATTTATTACAGTTTCTCGCTTGTAAATAGTTTCGTCGATATCTGCATGTATTACTTGTGGTGTATTTTCAGTAGCTGGAATATAATTTTCGGTGTGATATTTTATAGTTAGGTCTATTGGAGTGTTATAAATTTCTATGATATTTTTTATTACCGTTTCTCGCTCGTTTATGTTTTCGTCCATAGCAGCATGCATTACTACTTGTGGGGTCTTTTTAGGAACTAGAATATAGTTTCTTGCATCAGCGACCTCCTTTGAAGAGTTATTAATGTTAGTATAACAATTTTTTTTGACATTTCCTTCTTGCGTTTCTTGTGGGTTTTTCTCTTCGTCCGCCGCGTGTTTTTTCTGAGGAATGCTTGAAATGATTTTACTTACTAGAGCTGGAATATAGTTTTTAATGTCATGTTCCACAGCGAGCCCCATTGACGAGCATTTTATTTCACCAGAACAATTAATCACATGTTCTTCTTGAGGTTTAATAGTACTTAGAACATAGTTCGCTGTATCATTTTCAATATGTCGTTCATTCTGATGAATACTTAGAACATAGTTCGCTGTATCATTTTCGATATGTCGTTCATTCTGATGAATATCTGCACTTGGAATACAGTTTTGGATATAATTTTCGATATAAGGTTCCTCCTGAGGTTTTTCAGTATCATATTCTAGCTCCGTTTCTCTCTCGTTTATATTGTCGTCCATAGCAGCGTGTATTACTTGTGGTGAATTTTCAATAGGTGGAATACCGATTTCGGTGTCATGTTCTTCAGCGACCTCCATTGAAGAGTTATTAATGTCGGTATAACAATTTCTTTTGATATTTTCTTCTAGCGTTTCTTGTAGGTTGTTTTCTTCGACAGCCGCATGTTCTTCCAGAAGAATGTTTGACATGATATTAATAACTGAAGCTGGGATACAGTTTTCAGTATCATATTCCACAGGGTGCTCCATTGAAGAGCCATTATTTTCATCAGAACGATTTTCGATATAAAGTTCCTTCTGAGGTTTTTCAGTATCATATTCTTGCTCAGTTTCTCGCTCGTTTATGTTTTCGTCCGTAGCAGCATGCATTACTACTTGTGGTGAATTTTCAGGAGTTGGAATATAGTGGTCGGGGTCATATTCTACAGTGAACTCCATTGAAGAGTTACTAATGTCAGTATAACATTTTTTTTTGATATTTTCTTCTAGCATTTCTTGTGGCTTGTTTTCTTCGACAGCCGCATGTTCTTCCTGAAGACTGCTTGACAAGATATTACTAACTGGAGCTGGGATACAGTTTTCAGTATCATGTTCCAAAGCGAGCTCAATTGAAGAGCTATTTATTTCATCAGAACGATTTTCGATAAGTTCCTTCTGAGGTTTTTCAGTATCATATTCTTGCTCAGTTTCTCGCTCGTTTATGTTTTCGTCCGTAGCAGCATGCATTACTACTTGTGGGGTCTTTTTAGGAACTAGAATATAGTTTCTTGCATCAGCGACCACCATTGAAGAGTTATTAATGTTAGTATAACAATTTCTTTTGACATTTTCTTCTTGCGTTTCTTGTGGGTTTTTCTCTTCGTCCGCCGCGTGTTTTTTCTGAGGAATGCTTGAAATGATTTTACTTACTAGAGCTGGAATATAGTTTTTAATGTCATGTTCCACAGCGAGCCCCATTGAAGAGCATTTTATTTCACCAGAACAATTAATCACATGTTCTTCTTGAGGTTTAATAGTACTTAGAACATAGTTCGCTGTATCATTTTCGATATGTCGTTCATTCTGATGAATACTTAGAACATAGTTCGCTGTATCATTTTCGATATGTCGTTCATTCTGATGAATATCTGCACTTGGAATACAATTTTGGATAAAATTTTCGATATAAGGTTCTTCCTGAGGTTTTTCAGTATCATATTCTAGCTCCGTTTCTCTCTCGTTTATATTGTCGTCCATAGCAGCGTGTATTACTTGTGGTGAATTTTCAATAGGTGGAATACCGATTTCGGTGTCATGTTCTTCAGCGACCTCCATTGAAGAGTTATTAATGTCCGTATAACAATTTATTTTGATATTTTCTTCTAGCGTTTCTTGTAGGTTGTTTTCTTCGACAGCCGCATGTTCTTCCAGAAGAATGTTTGACATGATATTAATAACTGAAGCTGGGATACAGTTTTCAGTATCATATTCCACAGGGTGCTCCATTGAAGAGCCATTATTTTCATCAGAACGATTTTCGATATAAAGTTCCTTCTGAGGTTTTTCAGTATCATATTCTTGCTCAGTTTCTCGCTCGTTTATGTTTTCGTCCGTAGCAGCATGCATTACTACTTGTGGGGTCTTTTTAGGAACTAGAATATAGTTTCTTGCATCAGCGACCACCATTGAAGAGTTATTAATGTTAGTATGACAATTTCTTTTGACATTTTCTTCTTGCGTTTCTTGTGGGTTATTGTCTTCGACAGCCGCATGTTCTTCCTGAAGACTGCTTGACAATATATTACTAACAGGAGCTGAGATACAGTTTTCAGTATCATGTTCCAAAGCGAGCTCCATTGAAGAGCCATTAATTTCATCAGAACGATTTTCTATGTAAAGTTCCTCCTGAGGTTTTTCAATACCATATTCGAGTTCTGTTTCTCGCTCGTTTATTTTTTCGTCCGTAGCAGCATATTGTACTTGTGTTATCTTTTCAGGAGCTGGAACATAATTGTCGGTATCATGTTCCACAGCGAGGTCTTTTAGAGTTTTGTAAATTTTAATGATACATTTTTTTAAATTTCGTTCTTCATCTTCAATCTCAATAATTTTACAGGCGTAAACTTGTTCTTTTTCAGTTTCATCTGTAAGTATTTTATTTCTTGCCTTGAAAGCGTAAAATTCTTCTATTGACTTATTAAGTTCACCAAGCAGAAATTGTAATTTATGCTGCGACGGCGGCGACGTCTTTGTAGCATGTTTTGGTGAGACGTACACTTGTTTTTTTTCAGTTTCATCTTGAGAGATTTTATTATTTTCTATGGAGAAAATTTTATTTTGTAGCATCTCATCAATTGTACTAATCATACATTGCAATTTTTGCTGCGACGACTTTCGACTTTTTTTTGCACGATTCTTATTTTTTCTTTCAGTTGCTTCTTGGGAGATTTTATTATTTTCTATGGCGTAAAGTTTTTTTAGCATCTCATCAATTGTACTCATCATAGATTGCATTTTTTGCTGCGACAACTCTCTCTTTTTTGGATATTCTTTTTTTTTCTTTTTATTTATCCTGTTTACACTATGTTTTTTATTTTCGATCATCCCATTATTAGAATCGTGAATATTCACTTGAACAGATTTATCATGCGTGTTAATGTTCTCAGATTCATCCTTATCATGCGTGTTAATGTTCTCAGATTCATCCACTGTGGTGAGATGATGAATTTCACAAGCTTTTTTTTTCTTGTGTATATATTTTGATGAAACAGTTTTATCATTATCTTTTTCCTTTCTAGTTGCCAGACATTGTTCTCTTGTTGCGTTTCCTAGAGGAGGATACTTTGGAGGTTCTACAAAATCTATGGAGTTTTGAAGTAAGTTAGGTTGACTCTTGGCTGCTAGATGTGTATTAGGGACATTTTCATTTTCTAACACATTAATGTTTTCCAAATCAAAATTAGGCCCTAAAGTATGATTTTTCATACCTTTGAAACTCTCACAGTCAGGATCTGTTACAATGCCACACGTAGAATCTTGATTATTCTCTGGAACAGTTTTATTTCGCGATGTAAAGAAAACATGTTCTTCCAATACTGTGATGCGTTTTTTCCCTTTTGAAGCGGGGTTAATAACTTTCGTCGCTTTTATTTTTTTATGTAAATATTCTGATAAATCAACTTCACCGATGCCCTCATATTTGCTTACTAATACTTCTCGTTGTTTATCAACGTCTGTTCCCAATAAGTTATTATCTTCAATTATTGATTGAGATGCTATCTCATTTGATGGCCTTGAAGGATGTTCTTCTACAGTTGCATTTCCCAGTTGCGATGGAGAATTTTCTGTAGGTTTAGGCATATCCAAAGAGTTCTGAATGAAGTGAGGATTGAGTGGGTTTGATCCGAAAATTACAATTCTAGGTTCTGGCCATGACAAAAGCGGGCCATCTACAGATTTTTTTAATAGAGTATACTCTTCTGGCGGCTTTACAGTATCGAAAGGTCAGCTTGAGCCGAGACCGGGATCATACATTGATCTATCGCCAATGTCACTTTCAAGCATCCTAGGTAGAAGAAAATCTTCTACGGAGTTACCAGTCTGGTACGCTTGATATGTCCTTGGAATATTTTCAATTTCCGACTCAATGGTATTATTTCCAAAATTAGTTATACAACGATGATCTTTCAGCGGTTGAAGAAACTCATTTATTGGATTTAAAACCGGGGCGAATATTTCTAGCGGTTCGTCGTCAGCTACAGTCGGAACCACCACCTCATCCTCATTTTCATCAGTGAGATCAATCACTTGATTGTTATTTCTATTACATTGGTCTTTATAATAGCCTATAGCTAGATAATTATCAAGTTTTTTTTTCGAGTTGAAGTAAACGCGTTCGCGTAAGTTAGGATTGTTTAATACCCACACTCCTTTGCGCTTAAGTTTATTTCGCCTAACTCGTACTTTATTTTTCCGCGAGTTTGATACTGCAAGTTTTCTTGCATTTTCGCGTTTTTGGATCTTCGGATACCTTTTACCTGCAGAGGAATAGAAATTGTGATTTGGCCGCTTTTTTATAAAAATATTTACCTACTTGAGAAAAAACACAGATTACCTCCCAGTAGATTCCGCATTAAAATAAACATGGGCGCCAAACATCAGTGCTTTTGGTCTGATATAACTCGGTACTCGGAATTATCTCTTTAGTTTCAACCAGACATTAGAGTTGTAGTGACGCATGCGATTTCAAATGATTAAAATTAATTCTGTTAGAAATATTGATATCTACGGCGTACTTTTGTAAAAATGACGAATTGTGACGTGAAATGCTGTGGAAAATCATCCAGTACTGCAAGATTAAAAAGGTGGGATGAAATTCCATGGTGACTAAAGTAATAAACATTGACCAAACTAAAAAGTCAAGCTATAATGTTATGTAAAGTTTGTACATCTAAATTTTACACAGTACAGTATCGCGCGGTGATGTCTTTTTGAAAAGTCCCTTTCACTCATAAGGAAATATCCTTTAGGCGCGATTGGTCCAATTCGCGATTAGTCCAATTCACCTTATTCGCGATTGGTCCAATTCGCGGTTGGTCCAATTCGCGTTTGGTCTAATTCGCGATAGGTCCAATTCGCGGTTGGTCCAATTTGCGATTAGTCCAATTCGCGGTTAGTCCAATATTAAAGTATTTCCAAAATCAAACAAAATAACACATTTTTAAGTACATATTGTATTATATTTATTCTTAACTAATCATTACCTTGTATTACAAGCTCCTACCAATAATTAGTAGTAATACTAACTAAAATAAAGTACTAGCTTCAAAAAGCAAAAAAAAAAATTACTCCTAAAACAAATGCTTTTTCACGGAACTTACATTACATTCAAATATTACATTTAATTTTACATTCAAATACTACATTTAATTTTATCATGAATGTTGATTTTTTGTACCAATATAAAATACAAACATAAACTCACCCCTTTTTCCCTTGGGGTAGACAAACTACAAAACGCCACCTACTACGATCTGTATGATATTGGGCCTTGAATACAAGCTCTCCACCAACGCGCGTTCAAATGTCGCGCCATTTACTGAACCGAACTGTTCTTATCGGTCACCAATAGCTGCCGGCGCATCGAGAACGCCCCCTGGCGGAGGCGGACCGAATGAACTGTGATAGAACAACTTGTATAACCGGCGCGTGCGCTTTACAATTATCAAAAAAATCACTGTGAAAACGAAGAAAAAGACATTGTGTGTGCTTGAATAGTGTCCCGGGTATATTGGGTACATTTAAACATATAAGTATTGGATATGTTTGTAATCACCTCTTAAAACCCTTCATTTTGATACCCCACAAGATGGGTTTGAAAAAAAAAAAAATTGGGCCCTCACAATATGGCGTTGGCCGGCATTTTTCTATTTTGCAATTTTAATGTAGCTAGTGACACTTGCAGGGTTAAGACGAATCGATTGACGTAAGAATCATCAAAATCGGCCAACGCGTTTGGTCTCTAGAACGACATATAGGAACAAACATACATACATAGACTGATAAACACATTCGGTAGTCGGGTAAAAGTGGTTTCTCCTTACTGTCACCAGACGGCGCTTTTCCAGTTTCTATACAAATTGACGTTTACGGTAACTCGAATGAGCGTGAGTAAAAACACACACAAAACCCTCCGATCATCCGTCGTGTTTGTTGCCTGATTCATTCTATTTTGGGCCTTTCAGGCTAACGCATAATAATGTAAATTTATTATAATATTATTATTGATAGAATCCTATAATACGTATATATTGTATAATTTCGGAAACATTATCCATTTTGGACCAACCGCGAATTGGACCAACTGCGAATTGGACCAATTGCGAATTGGACTAATTGCGAATTGGACCAACTGCGAATTGGACCAACCGCGAATTGGACATATTTTTGAACATTGGACCAACCGCGAATTGGACCAATGGCGCCTAAAGGGGAAATATTATTATTATTATTATTAAATATTATATTATTGCTATATTTTTCCATAAAAGTAAGTGTTGAGATAAAAATTGTTTTTTGCTTATCGAAAAGTAATCGATGTAAGTATCGATATTCGATGTTTAATATATTTAAGAGAAAAAATAATTTATATGAAACTTAAAAAATATAATATAATTTACGTTTTGTGTTTATTACAATTATAACTTATTTATTATGGCTGATTATTAAAAATATGTAGTATAAAACAGGTTTCCCGTGCCTATTGACGACCACCGGCGTACAACGGTATATTTAAATATGTGTGTAAGTGAAGCTATTCTGTTTTAAAAATATCGATATCTTTATCGATATAGTACATGGCCCATCCTTGCGACAGGTACGTGACCTTGAAATAGATAATCACAACGAACTTCTCAACCTCCGCGCAATTCGTGGCTGCCGCCAAATTGGGTGAACTCGGAATCAAACAAACAAAATAATAGGAATGCGGAATATACATTGAGGGGGGTAATCTGTGATATAAAAGCTTTGTGATCAATAAAAATCAACCTCCATATAAAAAAAAAAAAACAAAAATAATAATCATCTTTACTTACACTGTTTTCCCAGAGACATTTCTCGTTCTCTGAAGATCAAAATTTTCTTCTTGTTTTCTAGCAAGCTGATAAAATTTGAATCAATCAAGTTAGTGCCAATTGGTGAGTTTAAAAAGGTAGACAATAAAATTTTGAAAAATTATAAATATTCTACCTTGTAATAATAGGCTGGCGCAATTGAGAGCGAGCCACGCCATGCCGCGACGCAATCCGATGGTTGCATACATTTTTCTACATAACTTTCGTACATTTTGTATGAACAACTTTGTTGTGGCAAGCCGCACCGAGCTATTTAGTGCTAGAATGCGGCCCGATGCGGTTCCAAAATTCGCTAGCATTTTAACAGTTTGAGATTTCGCTTGCATTTGCTTGAGCAAATAAAATTGCGCTCAGGCCGAGTTTCTCACCTCTAAATTATCGTAGAATTAATGTGTCAAATTGTCAAGCACGCGTTATCTGCTGTGATTGGTTGAATGAGTTTTCAATAGCCAATCACAGGAGATAACGCAACGCGAATTTGTCATATTAATTCTGCGATAATCGAGTGCTGGGAAACCGGGTGTCTGTCTGTTAAATCATATCTTGAAAACATCCCAGGGTTTGGAAGCAGTAAATTTTAAGACAAAGAAATTAATTGCTTACCACCTTTGACAACATTTCTCAGTAAATCGAAACTTTGCTAAGGTTTTATTTGCATATCACCTACAGGCAAAAGATTTTTTGGGGCGTGGCATAAATCGGTACTAAGGCGCAGGCCACACAGCAATAGCGTCGGGCGCGAACATGGCACTTCCTATTCCATTCAAATTGCATACAACATAAATGGAAATAAAGCGCAATTTAGAACCCACGGTATGTCGTTGCTCGGACGTGGTTATGACGCGCCATTTCGGCGCTCGCGCATGTGCAAATTGCGCTTTATTGCCATGTATTTTGTATAAAATTTAAATGGCATAGGAAGGCGCCCGTACCATGTCTGCGCCCGACGCCATTTCTATGTGGCCTGCGCCTTAGGCCGCCATCCTTTTTTTCTTAATTCCGCGGTGTTGTGACAATTTTTACGTACAATGCCATTTAAGCGCCAAACAGATCCCTGTAGCATTTTTGGACAAACGAGCCTTAACCGTTTCACGACACACATTAAAGGTGATAATCTATTAATTGCCCTGACTTGTCTATGAAGCACTGTGTGAGTTAATTGGCGCAGGCCACTAATACAATATTTACCTTCACTTAGAACAGCTTCAGCGACGGGCTCCTCAGTCTTGTCATCAGGAACGTCGTCCATCTCTATCTCAATTTCCACAGGCTCCGTCTTCTTCACGTCCGTTGGGTTTAGTCGTAAGAACTGCTGTAGGGACACCGGGAGGGCTTGCGCTTGCTGTAATTATAAAATTAATGTAAGTTAGCAGTTTGTTTATGTTACAGGCGAGTCTCATTAACTATTGTTTCTAGTTGGTTTGTTCCCCTAGAATATTCTAGATGAATCTTGAACTTTTCTGGGTTCTTAGCCAATGGCTCTCTCATAATCAGGCGCCTACGTCATCCTGCAATGGGAGGCCGTGGCTTCTCAACGTGCAGAAATCTTCGGAACAGTGAAGGCGCCAGGATGCTTCTGTGTTTTTGGACGGAGCCAGGCTGGCAATGTTGACCATAGATGTTATGCGGCCATGGTCAACATTATGACTGGCTTTGCCAGCACACACAGCGGACCGAATGGAATTCGAAGATATTTAAACTATATCGTTGCTCTGAGTTTTGCAATAGGCGTTTAATGTGTGTTAGTAAATACTGAAAGAACTAGCTTCTGCCAGTGACTTCACCCGCATGAAAAGTGTTTTATCATCTCTATGGAACATTATACCGGTACAAAAAGTAGCATAATTATGTGCTATTCCAGACTAGAATCTATCTCTGGGGAAAATTTCATACAGATACGTTCAGCCGTTCTGGCATGCTTAAAGCTTGAGCTTAAAGTCCCCCACAGGGCAATTGATAGGGCTATGCTCGGCGTCTCCTTGCGTGATCGCATCAGAAATGAGGATCTCCGCAGGAGAACCAAACTTGCCGACATAGCCCGAAGTATTACTAAACTTAAGTGGCAGAGGGCAGGGCACATTGCTCGCAGAACGGATGGCCGATGGGGCAGTAAAGTTCTGGAATGGCGACCGCGAACCGGAAGACGATACGTTGGAAGGCCTCCCACTAGGTGGACCGATGACCTGGTTAAGGTTGCGGGAAGGCGCTGGATGTGGGTCAATGTGGAGACGCCTGAGGGAGGCCTATGTCCAGCAGTGGACGTCTTTCAGCTGAAATGATGTTCTGACGTGATAGGGTACACATACATCCCAAACTTTCGCATTTATAATATTAGTTAGATAAAGTACGGATAATGACATCCCCACTACTACTAACCTGCGGCTGCAGTGTGCTGAGGTACTTCATAAGATCCTGATGGTGGTTGTGGTCCAGCTGCCAGTGCATGGTCTCGCTTGACTCCGTGCCTTGTGAGCTCTCCTGGAAAAAACACGACATTTATTTATATGGAGTAGGCACAAACACCACAGAAAATAATTTCTTTATCAGTATTCAATTTGTTTTCAGCCAATTAGGTATCAGACAAGATTTATGTAAAAATAAATCTAAAAAAAACAGCTGTTTCCTACATTTTTCGAGTTAAGCGAATAAAAAGTATGGAACAGCTGTTTTATTCTGTTTTCTTTGTTGATCGTGAATAAAAAATCAAGGTTGTATAGATAAAAATTTACGCAATAAGTTTCCTTATTACCTTTAGCAGTAGCAATTTTTCTGCGAAGGCACAATCAGTCGTTAATTATTAATTTTATGGCGTATTTTACCTCCTAATACCCTTGAATGATGGATATTTTAGAACCCTTTTTAGGGTTCCGTACCCAAAGGGTAAAAACGGGACCCTATTACTGAGACTCCGCGGTCCGTCTGTCTGTCACCAGGCTGTATCTCATGAACCGTGATAGCTAGACAGTTGAAATTTTCATAGATGATGTATTTCTGTTGCCGCTATAACAACAAATACTAAAAACAGAATAAAATAAGTATTTAAATGGGGCTCCCATACAATAAACGTGATATTTTTGCCGTTTTTGCAATAATGGTACAGAACCCTTCGTGCGCGAGTCCGACTTGCACTTGGCCGGTTTTTACATTTGACGACAGTTTTCATTGAAGCTTCACTATCACTACATCACTACGACCGAGTTTCTCACTTCTAAATTATCGCACGACGAACCGGTTTTTCAATCTTTCATTTTTCTACATGGTACAAATAGGTAAGGTACTCACATCATCATTAGTAGTTTCATCGACCTCCTCCTTGATAATGATGTCCATTCCACCAGAGTTGTTATTGTCAGAGGTCGTGTTGTTATTCAGCGTCTTATTCTCCGGCGCATTGATAATAATCTGCTGGTTTGGCGTTATGAAAACCTGCGAATATAAGTTTCATGTGAGTATCAGTGAGTATTTGTTGTAGTTTTGACGTGGTATTATTATAAAATTAACAGATTTGCGTGTGAATCCTTTCTCAAAATCACGATAAGGCTTTCGCACACTGGCGGACGGGACGGCAGAGGATAAATTTATCAATTGAATATAATAGTTATCAACTCGAAATAAGGTATATATTTCAATGTTCGGTTCTCCAGAGAAATCAGCGCAGCGATTCTCCGAGCCCGATCACGAGCCAAGATAATATATTCATCATCTATTTATTTACTTTATAATTAATGTACACACAGTATATAATACATAGAGACAACACGACAAGAAAATCATCCAATGATTCCTGGGTAGGAAAATGACAATTATGTATATTTATTTATTTATGTACACACAAAACACTTAACAGAGAAAAGAAGGAATACAGATAGAAGAGCACAAAGGTACTGCTTATTTCAATAGAAATTTCTTCCAGCAGGACATATTTAGTCCGTCAATGAGATTATCAAATAATATTAGACACGTATTTTTAGCTTTACTAAATCAATAAAAAAATATAAAGAAAAACAGCTTTAAAGTTCAGGAGTGGCTTGTGACGTCACTATGTCAGTATAAAGTGTACTAACGGCGTGACGTCACACGATATTTCAACGCAATATATCGTCGTCACTTTATGTTTACGTGTCAAAAGAAAAATACGTGTCCAATATTTTTAATAATCTACCTGACAGATAAAAAAACTAATTTTCAGTTAGCATCTTTCATCTTCCACACAGTCCATCAATCATTTCTTTGGACTTCTACTCATTTTAGGGTAAAAACGTTCCAATCGTTTTCTAACAATTCCTCAAATAAATTTAAACATTAGTCAGAACGCTTACCTGATGCATATTTTGATGCATGTGGTCCTTCTCTTGTGTCTGTTGTACTAACTGCATCTCCTGGGGTAATGCAGCCAATACTTGAAGTCCTGTTGGTAGAAAATCAATTGGCTAGTTTAGTGACAATGCTTGATGTGGTATTTTATCATAGAGCAATGATATGGGATAAAATAATCATACAACTTTCAGAAGTACATCCTTATTCTGTTTTCAAATGCCAAAATTTGTTACTTGTACTATTACAGAAGTCACAGCGGATCTTTGTGTCTCTGAAGTTGGCTGCAAGACCCTGCGCAATTGCTATTTTTCTTATTATTTTTCTTATTCATCAATTTCATCCTACTTTTACTAATCTTTCTAATTGTATTATTGCGATGGATGTATCTTACTCAATCACGCCAGAATGGAAAGAAAGAAAGAAAAGAAAGAAAATTTATTTATTTGTGACCCGCACAGGAGACACGAGAAAATAAGCATACACTTAAACAATAATAAAATAAAAACCCTGTGCGAATGGCTGAATTGATCTGGATGAATTTTGGCTCAGAGATAGGTTATAGTCTGGCATATCGTATATATCACGCTATAATGTTTTCTTAAGATAAGAAAACACTTTAAACGCAGGCGAAGCCGCTGGCAGAACTCTTATCATAAATTTGACAGCAGATAGAAGAGAAACAAAGATGTGTCCCCAATTAAATCTAGCATACAACTCGGTTAATATGTCCCTGTGTATGAAATACATTGGTGATGTTAAGACGGGCATACAAGGCAAATACTGGCCCTGTCTGTACTCATTAAGATGCGTTCACGTAGAATGCAGGCAGCTGAAGCCAGTTTGCAGTAGCGAACCGACGGCGAACAAATCAGGGCCCCCTGCTATAATACCAGACTTACTTAAGACTCTATGTCCTCATCATCAGCCTTTTAATGTTTCCACTGCTGGGCTTCCTCTCTCTGAGAGAGGGAATAGGCCTTAATCCAACACGCGGGCCCAGTGCAGGTTGGCGGATGTCACATGTCTTCGATTTTTTGGTTCCAGGACATGCCGGTTTCCTCACGATGTCCGATGAACGTTTTGAGAGCAGTGGTAATGAAATAATTTACACAAAGTAAAGCACAAACACACGTAAGTCGGGTTTTGACCACTGGGCCACCACTGCTCACTGGGCCACCACAGCTCCATGTGCACAGGTCCAATCCCTTTTTTACAACGGAATCATGATAGCATTAAGCTTACGGCGTCTTAACGCCGTAGTAAGGCCCCAGATAGGAACTTGTGGGCCTTGTCACCGATTGTTGGCCGCTGTTTTCAATAAGTATGAAAACTGTGCCTGCTAGCGCTTGCAAACGCTAACGCTGGTTGTCACAACCAGCGTTAGCGTTTCCAAGCGCTAGCAGATTTACGTCAGCTGCCTGATTTCTACGTAAAAGCATCCTGTCTCAATTTCCACCAAAGCGAAGCTTATATGTCTCATCAACAAATGCATATTAGGTTATACGGTGATTTTTTTTTACATTCAAAAGATCCGATCAATGGCCTTATTGAAATAAATGATTTGACTTTGAAGAAAGAGATAAGAACAACTTGGAATAAATTTGTCTACACAAGACATATGCTTTCGTGGAACCATAAAACATCAATCAAGTAAGTTGTCACAAGTGTAAGTGTGTGCTACAGTCGGGTGCACAAGTGATTGTTAGTGAACATTCACAACTCTTATGTAAAGGCAACATCACCTGATCGCAGCCTGAGTGTACCTGAATGTGTAGAAAATACACTCTTTTAAATGCTGGATTAACAATGAAATTTTTCTGTTGTCAATCTATGCTTAATATTATAAAGAGGAAAGATTTGTATTTTTGTATGTAACAAATAAACTTAAGAACTACTGGACCGATTTCAAAAATTCTTTCACCGTTGGGAAGCTACACTATTCCCGGGTGACAAAGGCTACTTTTTAACCCTGTATTCGGAAGGGAAATACGCGGGTGACACCGCGAGGCGTCCGCTAGTAGTTTATGAAAGGAAAGGGAGGTCTTCGCCTCGCAGTGTAATGGGCAATTGTCCTTTGTGCCGATGTTTTATCGAATAAATACTGTAAAATGCTCAAGTTTTTTCAGGCGTTCATAATTTATTATATTTTATGAACTTACAATTAGTCTAATATAATTCTAATATAATACTAGCATACATATGCCTCATCCCATACAAAGAAACGGTGCCAACGTAACTAGCGTTTTTCATCAGATTATATCGATATTTTTCTTGTAAATCGATCGCGTTCGGTTCCGATCCACGGCGATAGATAGATCACAATCTATATCCGTGGAACGAAACCGAACGCGATTGATGTACAAAAAATAATCAGTATAGTACGTCGGGACAGTTTCTTTGTATGGGATGAGACACCACTGCCCAAAGGTACAGTTCGAAGAACTTGCTAGGGTTCTCCCTAATTTCTCCTCATACTTAAAAGATACTTTCTTTTAAATAAAACTAACTTGAAAAGCTTACCTTCACCCAAGCTACCCTGCCCGACAAGCTGCAAGCCATCGACTGTCAACACAGCTCCACCTTGAAACAAACACACCAACTTAATATTATTACTATTTCGAACACTACCTCGTTCAAAGGTCACTGTGATTGTTTAAAAAGTGAATGTTGGTTAGGCAGAGTTTCTCACCTCTAAATTATCACAGAATTAATGTGACAAATTGTCAAGTACGTGTAATCTGCTGTTGAATTTGATCTGCGAAAATTTAGAGATGAGAAACTCGGCCTTAGAGTTGTGAGAGAAAATTATAATTAAGCTTGAAATGTGTAATGTTTTTGATGATGCTAAATTGCCATAAAATAACATGTTATGAGCTAAGACAACAATAATTAATTATTCAAGTGTTTGCGTAAGATTAGAAATTATTTCGCCTCAGGGTGGAGCAATGTATAAGCTGGTATATAGAGAATATGATGATTAGAACTTGTCGAAAACTAAAATTTTGTCATGTTCTCATGCTGAGAGAAATTTTGATGATAGTGATGATTTATCGATAACTAGCGGCCTGCCCCGGCTTTGCCAGGGTTACAATAATTTATAGCCTGTAACCATCTGGGATAATGTTAATTTCAAAAGGTGATTTTTGGTGAAGGACGCGAAAAACGCGACTCCTATTACTAAAACTCCACGGTCCGTCTGTCTGTCTGTCACTAGGCTGTATCTCATGCACCATGATAGCTAGACAGTTGAAATTTTCACAGATGATGTATTTCTGTTGCCGCTATAACAACAAATACCAAAAACAGAATAAAATAAATATTCAAGTGGGGCTCCCATACAACAAACATGATTTTTTTGTCGTTTTTAGCGATAATGGTACGGAACCCTTCGTGCGCGAGTCCGACTCGCACTTGGCCAGTTTTAAAAAAAATAGGTGTAGTGGTTCCAGATATTACCCTACACGTCTGAACAAACTCACACAATTTGCGCTCTTTCTTTATATCTTTAGTTAAAAAGTTAGGTTACCAAAACATACAAGTTATAAAATGATATATTTCATTACATAGTGTACCTTGTTGGTATCCCTGTATTGGTATCTGCATCTGGTACTTGGGCTGCTGCTGTGCTTGCAGCATGCTTGGACTCAGCACCTGGATCTGCACCGTTGGTTGGGGGTCACCTGTCAAACATATGCAACTGGTTAGCTTCTGACAGAAAATCCTTTAATATAATTTACAATGCATGTCCTCGAAAAGAGCGGTTTTCCAAGCAGCCAAACTGTGCGGAAAGTGACACTTTTTTTCACTAGTGCTTTTTACTTTCCTGTATTTTTTTAATTTTTAACTCCAACGTCAGCCCGACGCATAGAGTTTTTATTATTTGAGAAAAGTTTTAAAAATGAGTTATGTACAGATTATCATTCATATAAAAGGTAAAATAAAACTAATACTTTATTTTAGGCGTTTTTAATTACTCTAGATTTAGATTTTGATCAATAAATTAATTTTAAATATTCATTAAATATGTTTGGCAGAACGTATATTTTCTCGTGCCTTATTGCGTTACGATGTGACAGCTATTCGCACATGCGCAGTAGATATGCCCGAGGAACTATTAGTTAATCTGTGGATATGATGAACGCGCTTGAATAAGCCCGCCATTTTATTAATTTATTTATTTCCTCGCACAATGCACAGTAAAATCTTGTATGATACACGTACGTAAGATGATTTCCGACTCGTGTCGATTTATCCATATAAAATGCCACTCATCGGAAATCACCTACCTTCCGCACTTGTATCATAAATAACTATTTCGACTTTCACGCACTCAGCAGTCTGTTACCTTTCAGGCTTAAACCGCTAAACCGATTTACATGAAGTTTGGTATGGAGATAGTTTGAGACCCCGGGAACGACATAGGATAGGTTTTATCCCGGAAATTATACTTAAGGGGGTGGAAGTTTGTATGGTGAATTAATAATTTCTCAAGTAGGGCGGCCCACACACCTTCAATATTATTGCGCGATATAAAAAAATTGCCTATTCGAAGTACTAATGCTACGCAAACGAATTCGCGGGCAACAGCTAGAAGTTTATAATAACAATGCTCTACGCATGTATTTTTTTTATGCCGATGATAGATATGGAACTGTAACACCTTATCTCTTTATTTTTAACCGACTTGCCAAAAAAGAGGAGGTTATCAATTCGACTGTTTTTTTTTATGTTTGTTACCCCAGAACTTTTTACTGGGTGAACCGATTTCGATGATTCTTTTTTATTTGAAAGCTGGTGCTTGTCATGTGGTCCCATTTAAATTTCATCAAGATCTAATGAAGAACTTTGGAGATATACATCAGAACTCTTCAATAAATGACTGCAAACCAATCGGGATAGCTGCAATCGCATGTCTGTTTATTGTTTTTACCATTACATAACATAACATCACACTGGTACGCTCTAAAGAGGGTAAGCAAGTGTGAACAGTTAACCCTGGTATACTCTCATTCCACCGGTTTTGTTTAAGTTTCATGTTATTGGGATAATCAATTCTGGCTTCACTTTGGGAATTATACGTACCTAGCCTATTGAACTGGTCCATTACAATGTACCACAACTAAAAAGTAAAAATAAAAATAAACTTTTTACAAAAAATATAACCGACTTCCAAAATAATAAAAACACTACAAAGTGAAAAATAAATTCAATTTCGGAAGTCGGTGTCAAAAAACAAAGAAACGAAAACAGGAACACCAACTTCCGAAATTGAATTTATTTTTCACTTTGTAGTGTTTTTGTTATCATCAGTTCAAATGGAAGAATTTGAGAGGGTGCTCTGTTCCTCAGCCACCGTCAAAAACCTAGTTTCTTCTCATACATACCAGGTTTTGATCCCGCCAGTTGGATTGGCACGGAGATAAGCTGGGGCGCTGCCTGGACGCTGCCGTCCAGAGCACGCATGTACTGCACCCCGCCATCTGCACCCATGGCCACGCATACCTGCAATGGAGAAACATAAATAATTATTTAAGTTGCGTTCAATGCAACATAGGACATTTCTTCTTCACTTATATTGATGACCGCTTAAATTGTTCAGGATAGTTGTGTCAAGCCTTGCTTGTAAAAGCTGCCACTAAATCTACGAAATAGCTTCCTTCACTTGCTATTATCACTATATTGATCTTTAAATAATTATAAGAAAAATAATAATTTGTCTTGTCTATTGTCTATTTTAACACTTTCAGTCAATAATATCCAGTTAAGGTTGAACTAGTCGACGGCACGATCTATTTTGTGCGCGGGGTTAAAATGCATGCTATCTTATCCGACAACACGTGCGAAAGAAATAGATGCTGTGATGAGCAGTAAGGAGCTAGTTCGTGTACGAATTAGCACTTTTGCAAGTTTGTAGCGAAATGGATGATGATTTAGGACGAAAACGAGCACGCGATTTTTTATAAACAGACCTTTGGGAGTCTAGATATCATGAAAAAACTACTAAATGTATGTTTTCAAAATAAAATTATTTGCATTTTGGAATTACTAATCTATCCCTGTATGGAGGCCGTTTTGCAATTTTCCTTCACCTTATGGTATTTATTTCCGGCCAAAGATGCGTTAAAATAAGTGTTGAAATATGGAACTTTCGACGCTCATAACTTTCAAACATATTATTTTTTTACATTTTTGTTTCCATACAGGACTAGATAATGATGAGAAAAATTGATATATTTTTTTATTTTGAACGTACATCGTCAAACAGTGGAGTAATCTCTAGACTATGTTTGTATGGAAGAATTTTCGACTAGTGTAACCTTAATTATGATCTAAGACAGACAAATACTTACATACATAAACTCACGCCTTTTTTCCACGGGGGTAGGCAGAAACTACAGAACGCCACATGATACGCTCCTTATATTATGTTTTATAATTATGTCTCACAAAAGAGAGAAGTTAGAACCACAAATATAAATCTGACTAGATGACGCGATTGCATGTACTTCGCGTGTCAAAAAACGGCGTAAAAGTACGATCAATGATTGTACTTTGAGCTTTTCATTTAGCATTATCGGCACCCGAAATCCACCGAAATCAAGAAAAATGCCTTTTATGCCCTATTGAGCTGTAAAGACTGTAAAAGATGACCAAGGCATTGGAAATGTTTTCTTTCATTGGTAAGTAAATTTGTTTCTAAATTGTGTGTGCGCTTGGTTTTCATACAGATGGAGGGACTTGCGTTATCTAGTTAGATTTATGTCTGTGGTTAGAACTAAATACATCTCACATCTCTGCTATTCCTTTGTGTGACTTGAAAGCTAGGCATCCCTCAGTTAGTCATCCTATTCACAACGAACTATCGAACTATCATAGTAAATTTACAATCACGCCGAGGTTCCGTTTATAGTCATGAACTCAATACATGTACTGTTTTCTAAGAAATTGTCAATCGACACGAACGCTTGCACGGTTTTAACGAGAATAAATTAGCTTCGGGCATTTGTCTGACATCATACAGACGTCATTTCGGTTCTAAAATAATACAGTTAGTGTTATTTTGTGTATTTTTAAAATAACAAGAAACAAAGTAACAAAAGCCAATAATAAAGCTGTCCAGGTAGCTGAATACTGGTCGGGCAGTACGGCAGTACAGAATAACTATAAATTGCCGGCACGTAACTTGGCAAGACTCGTTAGATCGTTTTTAGGTCTCTTTGGTTACCAAGCGGGACGCGGGGATCGTTTAGCACCATTCCGAGCGCGCGATTGGTTGGTCCGTTGACACAAGGATCGACTGACCTTTCGCTCTATATGGTGCTTGGTCAGTTCGCACACTATGCGTGAACTAACCCCCCAATACGCCAAAACCTAGCTAAGCCAAGTTACATGCCGGGGATAATACAGTACATCCATATTCCGCCAGTTATGATTACATCTTATGTAATGGCACAGATAATAATTATAATCTATATATATATATATATAAAAATCAATGCCACTTTCGTTGTAATTTTATAACTGAAGAACGGGCTCGCCTATCCAAACCAAATGTTTAGGCTTTGTTCGGACTAGTAGATGGTTTATGTTTTTTTTTTTCAGTAGGTTGGGTAAGGTAGTTGTGGTAGGTAGGTAGCCAGTTGACGGGGGCGAAGCCGCGGGGGTCAGCTAGTACTAGCATACAGATGCCTCATCCCATACAAAGAAACCGTGCCGACGTAACTAGCGTTTTTCATCTGATTAATCTTGTTATTTTTGTAAGTACATCAATCGCGTTCGCGCCGTTACACGGCAATAGATGGTGTTAGCAGCGACTTGCAAGTAAAAGGGTTTGCTAGGTTCGTGAATATTTTTTTCTTTAAATACAGTGAAGGTTCGTTTTATAGTATATTTTTGCACGTTTTTACAGTTTTTTTGCACCAAAATGTGTTACAATGCAAATTTTAACAATCGAGTGGAATGCCTTAGAAATTTAAAAATGCGCTATCTATTTCAAATGATCCGTTCAAATAATCTTTGAAATGTGAATTAAGAGCCCAATATTCCATAATTTTGTACTTAGGAGAGTTGATTAAACAAGAACCATTTTTATGTTCAATTCCAGAAAATGTAAATTTTACACAAAATCCTATTGAATTGAGTGTACATGTCGCGCCATCTAGTGAGATTTATTTGAACCAAATTTTCTTTCTCAGCAATGAGATCCCGTGGTAATAGCAAGCCCATTGCCATTAAACTTGAAAAAAGCCAGACTCCAGAATGCTATAGAAACTATCTAATGGTACATAGAAAATTTGTTCAACCTAGGGATCGAATCTTGGATACTAAGCACTGCAGTCGCACTTGAGTCTACTACACCAATGAGGAAGCACTACTAACTAATGTTATTGGGCATCATAAAAATATCTAAAAAATTCTAACAACTGATTAACACCCCTGTGACTTTGTTAGAATACATCCTTTGTCTAAGTTTATATAACATTTGAATGAATGTGTAGTTTCTAAATAACGTCGGTTTTGCTCGGTACTTTCTCTACTTGCGTAATAACGATTTATAGGCATTTCTGGACTAATAAATACTATATTATTTTTACATTTGAGTAGTTGAGAAATCGACAACGGAGACTAAATATTATAATATCATTAGAAACTCATCTCCAATGGCTTAGAACAAATATTCATTGACAATGAATTCCAAGCTTTTCTCTAGTAAAAGTACTTGAAAATTATTGAAGAAGTTAGAAAATATGTACATTGATTGAATGTGTTTTATTAGCGGAGTGGATTTGTTTTACATTTTATATGTCAATATAGAAAAAATTGCAGTTCATATCTAACTTTCAAACAAATATAGGAAGTTGTATTAGCTATGTTACTATTTCAAACAGTTGTCAATAGACCAGAAGACAAGACATCTCCTATCAAGTGAAAGATGGCCGACTGTTAGCAGCAGAGCACAAAAAAAAACTATGGATTGGGCAAAACCCAAAACACTATCAAACTTGGAGTTGAACCCAGGGACCCACACACTTAGCAGTTGCGCACTAGATCAAAGAGACAGTCAAACCTATTATAATGTATGAATATTCAGGCTGTAGACTAAAACAAACCAGTCTGTTTTTATAGATATAAACAGGTATATCAGGCAGATAAAAATCTGGCTGTCTTCAACTTTTCTGGTAATCTTGAATCTCTGCTCAGGCCCATCCCTAAAGAATAATGTAAATATAACAGAGCAATTTATATTGTATACCTGTGGCATGCCGGCTCCGTTGTTGGTGACATTCTGCTGTAATTTTCCAACAGGCAGCTGGCCACCAGTGGTCACAAAGTGTGTGCCAGCGTTGCCCACTGCCGAGAATGTTGCGAAATTCATGTCAGTGTTCTCGTCACTGGAAAATATTAATTAACTCTTAAGAATACTTTCTTACAATCATATTTTGTAGTGGATCATTGGTAAGTAGAGAATACTGATTTTTATAACAGCATGCTGGTGATATAACGGACGGAATAAGTGCGGAAAAGGTCCCTCTACTATTCTAACAGAGTGGTCAGCAAATGTCCTGCCACTCACAAGACCTTTACTCCTGGCTTGAAGTGCAATAGAACCTGCTGTTGGTGTTTTGAATAGTAACCAACATTGGCCACCACCACTAATCCATTTTCCCACCTTGCCGGGTTATGAGAATCCATTATTCATAGGGTTTCATTCCCACCGATAATGCAAATCATCATGTATATGGCCCCAAATGGTCATACCCTCCACAGTAGAAAGGGAAAAGCCTATTAGAATGTTAGATATTTCTCAAGTATTCTTCTTAGGGATTTCCATAATAATTAATAATAACTGCCTTTAGACACACAATAAGATTTTTATTATTAGAAAAATACAAGGTTTATTGAATAATTAAGGTGCTTATACATTCACATCATGCTACACTTATTTCTATATACAGTTATTTCCTTCTTGGTTGAGACAATAGCTTAGTAGAACATGAGAATACAGATGACCTTAATTTTGGTGATATTGCAGTGGATTGCATTGTGGCTGTGTTTTAGGAAAACTTTCCTAAGACATATTAATCTGTATTTTCAAATACAATGATGAGCGAATACCATTATTTTAAGTAAATTATTAAGGCAATATTACCATATTATCAAGGAGTTTGGGTAACGGTCTGTAAGCGAGGCCAGTGTCAGGAGCAATAGGCTCGCGTTTGACCAGTATCTCACCTGATGTTAAGCGAATGCAAATGTTTCATTTTGATAATATTTGATATAATCTTTTTTCCATTGTAGAGCCACTCTATGGCTTTTTAATCAGAAAGAAAAGCTTTTATTTCTAAAAAATAAGTTAAGCAGGTACTTCAAAATATTTTTTAATAGCGAGTGAACCGGTCATTTAAGAAAGTTGTTTGACTCCTTATTTGTGGAATTAATGTCACAGCTTTACAGTGAAAGTAGGAAATGCTTTAAGTATTTGACACAATTTAAAAACTTTTATTGACTTTTGGCAAGGCCCGTTGATGACAATCCCTTTAATTCCTAGTACAGCTTAATTACTTGTCACGGACAATGTCAAACCTATTCTTATGTTTAAAAACAAAGTCCGTAGTAATATATGCTGTAAACAAAGAAAGATTTTGATAATATCCAGCACATTATCAGTCACCGACCAGCCATTAACTAACATACACTCGAAAAACGAATATAATTCAAAATGAATTCATCCCCATACCAAGAGGCATCTTCTCTAGTGGGCATCTTCTGCATGTCGCACATTGTTGTTACCCTCCGCGGTTCGCCGCCGAAGCGGGAAAAAAATAAAAATAAAATTCACTGTCCCACTTGAGTCACTATGGCAACGCGTATCCCCACGTCCCACTGTCCCACCACCGCCGCGCCACTGCGCACGGGACTACACTGGGACCACGATGGTAGGGCACATACCACTACCGACCACCAAACACGGCACTACACTAAAATTAATTCAGCCACGGTGAGAGGCGAAAGATGATCGCCAACTACTACTAATAAGAAAGTGGGTTAAAGAAAGTTTTTTATGCAGGCCCGATAGTCGACCAACGAGTTTGTTATACATACTGACAGACAATTGGCGTGTATGTATGCACATGTAGCTCTAGCGTGATGTTCACTTTCTCTTTGCTGTACTTTCACAAGGCAGCGAGCTGTGGTTGTGGTTCACTAGCTGAGGGAAGCAAGATGGTTGGGTAATCATCTTGCTAACTGTACCTACCCATACTTAATGTATATGACTTCATATTTTATTAGTTTTTTTTTATAAAATCGAGTTTTATTATAAATTCCTGAGCCTGAAATAGTTGAATTTGTCCTAGAAATACCTTGAAACTTGAAAGTTTGTGCCGTTTACGGACATTTTGGCAATAGAAAGTTCAAATAAGGTCACACAAGTTTATTGTGTCATTGACCTCATAATTTCGTGGGACGATTTTGTGTTATCTACCAGCTTCATTCATACTATCAAACGATATGAATATGAGAAAACAGTAGTTGTAAAACCTACTTTTAGCCTGGGTTACTGGAAGGTTCAAAATTTTCATTCATAGTGTAATAGGACAAAGGAGTCGCAACAAATATGGCCGATATCTTTTCAGTTACGCAATTCCTAATAAATAAAGAATAATTCGATTCATAGCATTAATGAGGGAACCCCGCATGCTCGTGGGCGAAACCAGACAGAAATCGAAGGTTGTTCACCCCTACCAGTCCTTTTGACCGGCTGCGGCTGTGCGAGAATCAAGCGTCGCATCCCCACCATAATGCGGGATCCCCTCCATGTGCCGTCACCAAATCACTCCCGCTCCCGGCTCCTTCCTCCACCGCCAGGGAAATCGCGAGAGGAGGGGTTGAACGCGGACCTCGCGGCACTCTCTCGAGAGCGCTCAGGTGGCCACGCGCCCCGTCTAACGGTACTACGGAGTACCGCTTCCAAAATAAGGTCATGGATATTCACACGTTGTAAACAAAAAGTTATGTATCACGACTTACCTTCGACATAAAATTTCCTTTTTTTCTCAGCTACTTAGTTTATCACTTCTACAATTCTCAACATACAATCCATAATTAATTAAAAACAAATTTATAAACAACGACGCCCCTTCTCTTTTTCCATTTACTACAAGTCAAATGAAGTCCGCCATACTGTTTTGTAGTATACGAAACATAACACCAGGTGGCGCATTAATACATCTACATCGTGATTGGTCAAAAATTTATCATCGATTTGACATCTGTCAATGAAATGCCATAATAAAAATTGAAATTGTTACCATGCTTCAACAATTTTAATTAAAAAAGATCCATACAATTATCTTACAATAATTAAATAGGTAATAATTAATATTAGACGTAACAAATAATACACAAAAAACTTAAACAAGTACCACTAAAACTAGCCTTAATATGGAAATTGCTGTCCACATCTCTGTATTCTCTCTAAATGCAGCTCAAATAGCAGCTTGTTGTCATAATAGTAGTTACTCTGATTGGAACTCATCCCAGGCTCGTAGCTTGGTCTTCGTTCTGAACCTGACGATGAACTTGGTGAAGAGATTCCATTCTCCGTATTTATTCCATTAATCTGATTATGACTAGCATCTTGCGTTTGAGAAACATTCGGGTTTAGATTGTTATTGATATGCAAATTATTTATCCTCTTTGACAATGGCATAAATTCACAAGAATCGTCCTCGCGGGACCTTTTTCTGGAAAGGAAAGAAATGATTAATACATACCAAAAAACACGATAGGTTAGTTATTATTCTAAGGTTAAAAGATACCATTTATGTATAAACTGATGAAGTAAACATACCTATTGTCTGTCATAGTACGAATTATGTTATTCCCATTACTTTCAATACAAGTATTCCAATTCAAATTGGCGATTCTCCCAAAAGTCATTTGTTTACGAAATTCCTTTATTTCTTCTGAGAACTGTATTGTACGTCGAATAGAAAACAGTCAATTTTTATTTCACTATGTATGAAATGAAAAAGGGATGAACATAAAGACAGAAACTCAGGTTCGAAAATTAACCATTTCAAGCATAGTGCTCAAATATCTCACTGAAATCACCTTTAAGAGTGAAAGAGATAACGTGAAGTCAATGTCTAACAATTTGAAATCCGAATTACAAGGACAGAGCGCATGGTAGCAGCTGTTTTTCTTTTTTTTTCTAGTCATGTCACTAGAACTTACGTTTAGTTTTTCAAGTGAATAACATTAACCTTTGGAAATGAAACAAACATAAAATATTTTAAAACAAGCTTTTATTACGTAGGAAATTAGTAAAATAAAAATAAAATATTGATTTGTAAATAGAGCAGAAGTTGATGAGATAACAAAACGCTAGTTGCTTTACTTACTATATCTTCCAGAAGAGGGCGCTACGTCGCATGGTCCATATCAATAAGCTTTTATTTTTTGTATAGATGTCGCTATACGCTGCTGCATACGGTATACGCCAATCAGGTGAATCAGGAAAAAAAGAAAACAACAAATGGATGCCATAGAATAATTATATTGGTACTTCTCCTATAAGAACTTCTCTTCAAGCCACTCATACATAGGTGACATGGTGGCATTAACGATCGAAGTACAAGGTAGATCTGTATGTACTTAAGACGGTACCCTGACCAAAAAATCGGCATAAGATATGAGCATTCCTATTGGTCTAGCGTAGGGCTGCCATACGTCCCGGTACACCGGGACATGTCCCGGTTTGAAGCGTTGTGTCCCGGTACACCGGGACATGTCCCGGTTTGAAGCGTTGTGTCCCGGTGTCCCGGTCATCAAGTTATTTGTCCCGGTATGCACACAATTCGCAAGCTATCCCTGTGTAGGTAAGTACTACGTCTGTGATCGGCGAGTTATCGAAGTGGAGCGGAGGCGAGCGCGCGCGACTGCGACTGCTTAAGGCGCCGATTCCCTTGAGTAGCTGATTTTAAAATGAGAATTACGTCCAAACGACTAGTCGTAATTTATTGGAAAAATATATGTTATATTAGACCATTTTCTTAATAATTCATCTGAACAAATTTTGAGTTTTATTCGTATAAAATAGTGTAATTAATTTGTAAAGTTATACCTAAATCGGACAAAAGCACGACAATCACACCAAAACCGCTGAGCGTTTTTTAATAAAATCGACACCATATCAAAGACAATTTAATTATCTACATTTTGATCTGAAGTTTTTTTTTTTAAGTCATAGAATAATAAGGAAAGTACAACCAACTACTAAATTTTGGGTCGCGCGGATGTGAAACGAGTGCGCTTTTTGTTCCCTCAAGGTCGTTGGCGTTAGTCGTCGTCTTAAGTAAGAGTCCGGGTCGCGTATTGCCATAATGTATACTAGCACAGACAGGGGTTGCTCTGTAATCGCACGCAATATGCTCTTGTAGCTAGAGAGCATACTGCATATCAGTACAGAGACAGACTGAAATAAAATACACTTTGCTCTAATTCGTGAGAGCAAAACACATACGAGTACAGACAATTTGGCTGCCGTAGTATGTGTGTCTGTACTGATATACACAATTTTAATGTTGACATTGGTTTTAACATAGAATAGGTGCAAGTACGATTAGAGTTAAAGCAACAAAGTCGACGTAGCCCCGCTGCGCGGGGCTCCTATTTCTGTCTGCAGGGTCAAAAGTAACCTAACACGAACGAGATGACGGGAGCTGCGTTCGCTCGCTTTGCTCGCTCACTTCAGCTCCCGTCATCTCGTTCGAACCTAACCTGTCCGTGTCGGGGTGCCCTAGGTTCCCGAGCTCGCTTCGCTCGCTCTTGTGCTGATTCGTTGACCATAACACGGTCACATTTTGCTTTAGACTTATGCGAACAAACCGTATACTTATACAGACAGGTCTGTAGTCATACGTAGTTTGCTTTAAAAATATGCAAGCAAACTGTATACTTATACAGACTGGTCTGTATAAGTATACAGTTTGCTTGTTATTTTTGTTATTTTTAAGAGCACAAAGTGATCTAGTACAGACTATGGGTGTCTGTACTGATATACACAATGGCAATACGCGTCCGGGTCACTGAAAAACCGAAGAACTGGAAAGAAAAGCGAATCTTCTTAAAATGTGTCAATATATTTTTGCAATCCCTGGCAACAATGCTCACGTGGAACGAGTGTTTTCGTTAATTTCAGCGCAGTGGACGAAAGAACGAAATTCACTCAAAGTAAGCACAGTGGAAATCATCATTCAATGTATTTTTAATTATATTAAAGGGGAAAAGGAGACATTGACAAAGGTCAAATATACTGAAAAATATGAGTGGGCAAAGAAAAGTGTAGTGTAAGAAGACTTCGTAATTTTTTTATTAAATTTTCTTATATATTACTACTGTTTTTTTTAATAATCTATGGTTTGCCCTATTTCTGTTCTAAATGTCCCGGTCGGCGTCTCCGAATTTATGGCAGCCCTAGTCTAGCGGCACTGGTGGCGCATGAATTACAGTACCTAGTGAATACGCCCAGATTTTAGAATAAAATCTTTATAAAATCGAATTTGGGTCTTTTGAAAAAAAAAAATCTACAAAATTTGTTCGTTATTAAATTGTCTATCCATTAGTGTTAGTACAAAAAATAACTAATGAACACTTTACGAGGAGATGCATAATATCAATAATTATTTCTCATTTTTATGTTTTTTTGGAAGGAGATTAGTGAAATATATACAACATTTAAAAAAAAACTAAATCTACCATTTTAGAATCAATATTATGTAGAAATTGTATGTATTTGTATTAATTGATATTTCTTTTTAAATAACGAGTAGATAGCTCCTAAAAACAGCACAAAAAACGGCTTGCGCGGCGTTTTGCTCGGGGTACCGCCTTAATTGGGTAATTAGAATTATAATTTCATTACTTACCCCTTGCCAAATTAATCAAAGGTTTTCCATAATCGAAGTTTTGCGGATTTGATTTTTATGCCAACTAATTTTATTAAGCAAATACCAATAATTGGTGTTATTTTGCATGATGAACTAATGAAATGATAAAATTATTATAAAATTATTCAGAGCGTAGATTTGTTTACTATAGCCACCCAAATCTGCTTTAAATAGGGTAGCACTTTGCGAGGGTGCGAAACTAGGGGACGAAATTGAGAGATTACAGGAATGTATTTTCTACGCTTGGGCCACCTAAATAGAGTCTAGTATAAGTCTGGCTAGACTTTTGTTGGTCCTTGGCCCCTACCATGTTAGCTTAAAACGCTTTTTTTAAACAAATACATAACTACGGCTATTGCTGGCGGCTAGTGATGGGCGGGCGATAAATACTCAACGGATAAATACTCGAGTATTTATCCGAAATGGATAAATACTCGTTTTTACCCATTTTTGTGGTATAAATACTCAAAACCGTGGATAAATATATTTTGAGCAAATAAAATGGTTGTTTTTCCATTTTAATGATTATTATCATATTTTTCGCCCACCCTTACCTGCGGGTGTGCACCATTAGCGTAACACAGATTCGATCAAAATAAGTGCCATTCCTTATACATTGATTAATTTTTGCCAAATTCGTCTGTTCGACGACGAAAAAAACGCAATGAATATTGCTAAACTGACAAAACAAATAGAAATGCGATCGTAAAGGCCATCGTTCACACACGGGCACTGCACCAGTAACACAACACTTGCGCAAAAGACATTCTTGCGAAAAGCATTTGCGCTACTCTTCCTGCATGCTTGAACTATACGCGAAAGACTTGGGTATTTATGGTTGCCGGGGTTGCTTGTAACGAATATGAGCTCAAAATCAACATCCTACGCCGACATCATGGGTGTAATTTTCATGGTTTTCGCGGTAGCTAATTACAAATATGAACTCAAAATCAACATCCAAGATGGCGCCGACAACATGAAAGCATCTTGTATGTTTATTTTGAGCCCATATTAGCCCATGACGGCAAATTCGTCGGCGCCATCTTGGATGTTGATTTTGATTCAATATTCGTAATTAGCCATGTGCCTTGGCAACCAGCCATGACAACCTTACCAAAAATTTGTACGGTGGCGTCAACTTGGATTTTGACTTTTCACTCTGACTCTGTAGATTCATGGCGCGCCAGCCAGTTTTATTTGATACTAGCTGTTTCCCGCGGCTTCGCTCCCATGGGCCACCCCACAGGACCCGTTTCCGGGATTAAAAATAGCCTATGTCACTCAGGAATAATGTAGCTTTCTATTGGTGAAAGAATTTTTAAAATCGGTCCAGTAGTTTCGGAGCCTATTCGGTACAAACAAACGAAAAATCTTTCCTCTTTATAATATTTGTATTGTATTGTATTATAGTATTTATATTGTTATTTGATAAAACTATGATAAAATCTAAATTGATTGACTTATTTCTATTTTCATCCAATATTATCTTCGTAAAAAAACAAAATGAACGCTACGTACCGTACTTAAAACTAAAACCGTACGTCAAGAGTATTTATCCACTGTTTTTTACTCGAGTAAAAACGGATATTTGTGAGTATTTATCCATTTTGAGTATTTACCCGGATAAATGCCCAACACTACTTACGGCCGATCGATGTGCCGCAGTAATGTAATGTGCTATAGAGGTACCTACCTAGTGCCTACCGATACGGCTATACGGCCTATTACCTAGTCAAAATGATAATTTTCATGTTCAATTCAATGGACCCGTCCCGATTCTGCCGTGACAGTCCCGATTTCGACGATATCCCGACGGCCTATTAATTTTGTCCCGATTTTGATAACTTGTGACAATCGCTAAATTTTACCAAAATGCACTTAATTATCTTCAAACCCACTTTGATTTCGATGAATCGTACCTATCCATAATCGCAAAAAACGGCAAAAAAATCACGTTTGTTGTATGAGAGCCCCACTTAAATATTTATTTTATTCTGTTTTTAGTATTTGTTCTTTAGCGGCAACAGAAATACATCATCTGTGAAAATTTCAACTGTCTAGCTATCACGGTTCATGAAATACAGCCTGGTGACAGCCAGACAGACAGACGGAGCGCGGAGTCTTAGTAATAGGGTCCCGTTTTTACCCTTTGGGTACGGTACCCTAAAAATAGGTACAAGGTGAATTTCGTGCTTTGAGCATACCTCCTTCAAATGCATATTATTAAGTCGAGCGTGTGAAAAATGCATGATGCTTCAAATGCATCAATAAAAATGAAAAAGAGATTTAATAAAAGCAGAATTGCAATTTCGCCAAACATAGACATGTCTTGTTCGGAGTTAATAAATAAATATAAAAATTACGCGGAACAAATATACACGGTCCGTAGCAATAAGAAATATGCAAACCTATGCATATGCAAAAAACTAAATACACATCATCATCATGATCATCATTTCAGCTGAAAGACGTCCACTGCTGGACATACCTAGGCCTCCCCCAAATATACACAAAAACAAAATTAAAACCTTTTTTATATTTTCCTGCAGTCTTTCTGATGACCTAAATTGGACCGAAGGCCGATCTCTGATGGATAACCGTCCGATTGTCCCGATTTTTTTCCAACAGGTTGCAACCCAGAATGGATCACGCTAAAATCTGGGGGCACAGCAGTGCCACCAACAAGTCGAGCAAAACTCGAAGCCAATACACGAAGTCTTTACGCGTTACGGTTGTTGTTTTCTAGAGCTATATATTATGTTATGGACCAAGTGATTAATATGGCATTATTAATAATGCCCAAACAATTTGAAAACACAATATGAGTAGGTAAGCAATTTTCTAAAAACTGTTGAAATTATTAAATTGACCGGGCTTTCTGAAAAATTTCCATCACTTATTGGGCAGGGTTGGCAGGGTAAAAGCTGTTTTGTTAAATTATTTTAATGTTTTAAAAATGATATACATTATTTAGCATGTAAACTGCCACCGAAAATTGGTTTGAACGAGATCTAGTAAGTAGTTTTTTTTTAATACGTCATAAATCGTAAACCGCAATTTACCAAGTAGGTACGGAACCCTTCGTCCGACTCGCACTTGGCCGGTTTTTGTCATGCTTCCCGTCTGTGCGAATCTCGAGTCTCGAGTAAAGAGCTATAAATCCTCTAAAAAATACATAAACAGCCCAAATTGCAACCGCAAAAATTGTAAACCGTCGAATTCTCGAATAAGACACTCGTAAGTTGTGCAAGTTGTTTACGATTACATTTTGTGTCAGTATAAGGGTAAAAAGTCCGCTGCGTCGATTTCTGTCCAAACATGGCGCGCAAAGAGGTGTCGGTCGTGTTCCCGCCTTTTTATGGCTAAAGAGAACAACGCGAGGCTGTTGTTGTACTTAGTACCAGATGTCTATGATATTACTTTGGATTAATTAAATAATTAGACTTGTTATAAATGGCAGTCTTTGAATTATTTATGAGCGTTTGTCAGTATTCAATTATGACTTTTATATATGTAGGTATGCAACTCATGGCTTAAGGCATTCCTATCCTATGGGTTGCTTCAAGTTCCATGCAGGGTTGATGTTCTGGCTACGTTTTATCAAAGCAAGAACCCTAGGTAGGGGAGTACAACGCTTGATAAACCCGCACATTCTCCACTTGAGCCCAGATTTTGTCTGGCCAATATTTTGAACAGACTTCAAAAAAAAACTTGTGCAGTCGGAGGATACATATTCGCGGGCTGGCTGACCAAAATCTGGTGTATCCTCCGCCTGCACAGCATGATTTTTTCCTTGTTTACGACTTTTTAGTTCGCTTTTGAAGCAGTCGGGTTTTTTGATTTTTTGAATTAAGTTTTTTTATTTTATAACTTTTTAGTTAGTTTTTTTCGAATTAGATACATTTAAACATATAAGTGTTATATATATTTGAAATCACCTCTTAAAACCCTTTATTTTGATACCCCACAGGATGGGTTTGGAAGAAAAAATAATTTAGGCCACCACAATATGGCACCCAAAATCCGCCATTTTTCTATTATCCAATTTTAATGTAACCTATGACACTCGCACGGCTATGACGCATCGATTGACGTATGAATCAAGATCGGCCAACGCGTTTGGACTCTGGAACGCCATATAGGAACAAACATACATACATACATACATACTTACTTAGATACATAGACTGATAAACACATTACCCTCCTTCAGCAGTCGGGTAAAAAGGAGGAGGTTTCTCAATTCGACCGATTGTTTTTATTTGCGTTCGCGGATAACTTCGTCGTTTATGAACCGATATTGATGATAATTTTTTTGTTGGAAAGGATATATCCTAAGAGTTTCCATAACCATGTTATGGAAACTAAGATCTGATTTTGACATCCCAGAGAAATCGAGGAAACTCCTCAAATATTAGAGGCATACATATAGCGATTCTGGTATTTTTATCAACAATGCAATCATTTACACTCAGAAAGTGTCATTTGGTGAAGTGGAACTGATGAAGAAGACCACAGATGGCCACTGGAACTCCTTAATGCTAAGTATGTCGCGGGTATTAGATATATCGAATAGCTAACCTACTATGTTGAAGCAACTACTTATAAAATAAATGGTACTGATGAAAATGGTAACATCGAACTGATCTGATGATGAAGCCGGAAGGTAGGTACTGGAACTTCGAAATAATGCAAAGGATCAAAGTCGTGTTTGGGCTTATTTTGGAATCGTCATGAGATTTACTTTGGATTTAAATTTTCATGGTATTTGGAGGTACCTACCAAAATTAAAAAATAATAAATAAAAAACTTTTTAGCAATAAAATCAAACCGAATTCCAAAACAAAACACTCAAAGTGAAAAATAACTTTTTTTTTCGAAGTCGGTGTCGCAAAACGGAAAACAATAGGTACTAAAGACACCGACTTCGGTAAAGAAAGTAATTTTTCGCTTTGTAGTGTTTTTGTAGCAGATCAGAGATGGCTTGTAAAATTTTCGATAGAAGTTTTCATACCCCATAGGACCTGATGATCTAATTACTAACAGAGGTAATTACCTACGTATACGTACAGACCACCTAATTATATGATATAATGTCTAGACAGTAGACAGGATGAGATAATATTCGAATGTTGTAATACTCATTCAAATAACTTATGAGGTGTTGGAATGTTGGCCGCAGTTGGGCTTCATAAAACGTACATGCATAATTTACTACTTTGTTGCATACCTATGACCTACCCGCACACGTTAGACCACGATGACTAGTTCAGGGATAAATCATTTCCGAGTACATCTTTACACCTCAAAAGGAACCTTTGAACCTATGTCGAAAACATGCTTTTTACTCTTGGGGGTACCACGGGTTAAATAATTTGCCCAAGGTACCCCTTTGTCCCCTTGGGGGACCACGGGCAAGCACAGTTCTCTAGTGGTTTTGGCATTGGGCTCCGCATCTATCGTCTCGAAACCTGCCTTTTGTGATACCACAGTGATACTATCTCGCCAAACTTCTTTGCCGCCCTGAAGTTGCCTTTCCGATGCGCAACGCACGGATCGGTGCGGTTTTTGTATGAGATTTACTGCTGCGCAGCCATTGTAGCCAACTTCAGGGCGACCAAGAAGTTTGGCGAGAACTATTCCTAGGCACAAATAATATAATACTAGCATACAGATGCCTCATCCCATACAAAGAAACCGTGCCGACGTAACTAGCGTTTTTCATCTGATTAATCAAATCGATCGCGTTCGGTTCCGTTCCACGGCGATAGATAGATCACCATCTATATCCGTGGAACGGAACCGAACGCGATCGTTGTACAAAAAATAATCAGTACAGTACGTCGGGACAGTTTCTTTGTA
Organism: Orthosia gothica; assembly: GCA_949775005.1. Taxonomy (NCBI): domain Eukaryota; kingdom Metazoa; phylum Arthropoda; class Insecta; order Lepidoptera; family Noctuidae; genus Orthosia; species Orthosia gothica. Next base: position 16,740,554 of record OX459034.1, on the reverse strand, counting down.
TGCGATGAGACACTTTTTTTTTTTTTTTTTTTTCTACGTTGCGTCTCGCAAACATTCAAAGTGACCGACATAATTATGCTTAACCGGGCTTCCCTGTGGAGACTAATCTCTTAGCCTCCGGCCAGGCTTGCGATGAGACACCACTGACCTAGGCAACTAAATACTAACGTCAAAGCAAAGGAACGTTTCTAGATAACAAACAGTCTAGCAAGAGTCAATTTCGGAAAATATGCAAATGTTCAAATGCCTTCTAAATTTCAAATAATTAGCAGTCATGAATATTTAATTTTATTAAATAACGGAGACAATTTGTAACTCATTAACGGCGTGAGCTTCCGAGGTATTACGTGGGCGTATTATAGATGGAGGAATGATGTAATAAGACAACGTTGTGGTTTAAAAGAAGATGTAGTTACTAAAATTGAAAAGAGTATGTTAAGATGGTTTGGCCATGTTGAGAGGATGAATGAAAGGCGATTAACGAAAGGTATTTACAAGGCAGACGTGAAAGGAAACGCCGGGAGGGGACGCCCTAGAAAGACATATTTAGACCTTATAGGTGATGTTCTTCAGAAAGGCCAAGTGCGCAGTACCCATAACCGGCGTGTGTGTATGACTAGATGTATGAATGTGTGTGAAGCAAAAGAAGTATGTAAGGATCGTAGCAGGTGGCGTTCTGTAGTTTCTGCCTAACCCCATGGGAAAAAGGCGTGAGTTTATGTATGTATGCAGTATGTTTAAATTACAAATGCAAAATATTGTCACCGGTTACGTTCACCTTTCGGAATGCGTTTATTAATTGAGTGTTTCAGAAAGTGCGCACGGGTGTGTGCAGGCGAATGCAACGCACACGGATATAAACTTGTCTTAAATTTAAACGAGAGAGAGCAGGCAGTAAAATCATCAAATTAACGCAGACCGTTATATAGCCGGTGCGGTATAATATCGCATTTTGGTGTGATGTCGTTCAGAAATCAGCAAGTCGCGTGCTCAGCGTGCGCATCGGCGCGTGAACACCGCGCTTTATCCGCTCTGCTGCATGTCGTGTGGAATTCGCCTTATATGGTAGCGTATCTGCTGTCTGCACCGCACCTAAAAAAATGTCTATTGTTGTTATAGGAAAAACGGGCGTGGGAAATTGCGAAGCGTGACCTATATTTTATAGGCTAATGTCGCCGTGGGTTCACAATACGTGACAAATTGTCCACTCGACCTAAATTTTACTGCTGATCGATTCGCCAATATTGATAATAGCTTATTTCCTTGAAGAAATGTAGGTTCTACGAAAGCGAACTTCGAGTCATCGAGTAGGCCTTTTACTCATATAGCCTGTGGTTTTTCCCAGCAATCTTTATTTTATTTTATTTTATTTTAGCGTGGAGAAATGCTCATGCATACTGCGCTACCACGGGGAGATAGCGCAGTTATGTGGGACTCTAACCCACTAAAACTCCATGGTGTCCTCCTGTGCCGCTTATGGCGGGAACACGGGTACGCGTTAGCACTCACCGCGAACCCGCCGCGGCTGTCCGTCACCGGACCCTCCTTTGGGGAGTACCCCCATCACCGGCGCACCAGAACAGACTGTGCGCCGTGACCACCCCAGGGACCAAACTAGCACATGGGTGCCAGACGACCCCGTGTGTGGCACCCTTGGTCCCCTTGTGACGGGTCAGGGTCAATGGCCCCGCCACCTACCATTTTTCGCCCGCAGGGGATAGGGAGAGCGGCCAACGCTATACCAGCACACCTCTTCCCCTGCGGCCCCACCGCGTCCGCCATCAGACGGTGGCGACCCCGTCTAGGCCGCGGAAGGTAGGGAGAGCGGCGCACCGCAATACCGGCACTCCTCTCTTGCCGCGGCCTCCAACCCTCAGCCGCGATATCGTATGGGTATGGGAGACCCCATACGACATCGCGGCCCGCCTCAGTTGCGATGTCGCCTAGGCAGCACCGCAACCTACATGTTGGCCGCTACGTCGTCGGCTTATCGGCAAAAGCCCTGACGAGCGGCCCCTCCTCGGGTTCCTCTTCGCTTCACCGTGGGTGACCAAGCCACGGTTACTGAGCCCCCCCGCTTCGACAAAGCGGGAACCCACCGGGGGGGGGGGTTCCCAGCAATCCTAAGTTAAGGTTAAGGACAAAACCGTTTTCATTGATTATTATCATGTCTCAGTAAATTATAATTTTAATATGCAACACCTGCAGACGCTTACCGTCGTAACTGTACTGGCTACGGATCTTGGAAAATTATATTCGCATTACGCGTTCGATTCTCTGCTAAGCATTAAATAATAATAGCGCATTCACTTGAATAGAAATAAATATCTTTAAGTATAGTTCTGGGCCGCCATGAAATTCGCTTTCCAAAGCGCATTGTAGCTAACTTTAAGTAAGTAGGGAAATTCGCTAAACGTACGAATCTGTGGCACCTTCAGCTTGTGTTTCTGCTTAAGTCCATGCTTTCTTCAGTAGGTAGATATTCATAAAGGATCTTCAGTTAGATACCAATTGTCATCCGAAACTCTAAAAGAACAAAAGTGGTCTAGGCTTATTGATGGCTATTCGCTCGTTCCGCTGATAACCTCATAGTTACATCGCTTTCCATCAGGCGAGATCAAGGTCAAGAGCGAGCTGAACCTTAAATCCAGCTAATCGCGATACCCACTTCATTAGTATCGAGCTTTTTTAGGGTTCCGTACCCAAAGGGTAAAAACGGAACACTAACCCTATTACTAAGATTCCGTGGTTCGTCTGTCACCAGGCTGTATCTCATGAACCGCGATAGCTAGACAGTTGAAATTTTCACAGATGATGTATTTCTGTTGCCGCTATAACAAAAAAATACTAAAAACAGAATAAAATAAATATTTAAGTGGGGCTCCCATACTACAAACGTGTTTTTTTTGCCGATTTTTGCGATTATGGTACGGGACCCTTCGTGCGCGAGTCCGACTCGCACTTGGCCGGTTTTTATTTTCATTATAGATAGTCACGCGTTTGGGTACTATCTCACCCTTCGATCAATAATACACACTCTGATGGTAAGCGATGATGTGGGCGACGGTGTAGTCAAAACCAATGAATGATAAGACTAGGGTGTCTTATCATTCATTGGTTTTGACTACAAAAAACAAAGACTCGTCTCTTCTTCCGGTGACCGGAACGTCCGAATTTCCGACAATACACACAAGCACAGAAATCTTATTAAGATTTCTGTGCACACAAGTCTTGCGCAAGCATCAACACATCTGTTTTTCATAAGTTGCCAATAATAAAATTATTATTTATTATATGCTTCCGCAGTATGGAGATGTTACTTTCTTAGAGATCTGCTGTTCACATCCGGTACCTACTAGAATACTTTCTCTATTCATACGCAGTCTCCTCACTTTCACGCCGAGACGAGTCTTCATTAATGAGATAGGTATGAGATTGTTCGCAAACATTGATAATCAGATTCAACTTCCCACAATGTTGCGAAGGATTGTGTAAATCGTCGGAAATAAATGTAAGTTTTTATCACACGCATTGTTGAAGCGTGTGTTTCAACTTAACAATTATCATTACTATGTATGATGTTATAATAAGATATCACATGATCTTCAGATTCACAGGCCTATTTACAAGCGTTATGAAAGAAACATGCGGTGATGATACTTTCAATGAACTGTCGAGTTTTAACCACCACCTTAAGGCGGTACCCCGAGCAAAACGCCGCGCAAGCCGTTTTTTGTGCTGTTTTTAGGAGCTATCTACTCGTTATTTAAAAAGAAATATCATTTAATAAAAATACATTAAATTTCTACATAATATTGATTCTAAAATGATAGATTTAGTTTTTTTTTAAATGTTGTATAAATTTCACTAATCTACTTCCAAAAAAACATAAAAATGAGAAATAATTATTGATATTATGCATCTCCTCGTAAAGTGTTCATTGATTATTTTTTGTACTAACACTAATGGATAGACAATTTAATAACGAACATTTTTGTAGAATTATCTTTTTCAAAAGACCAAAATTCGATTTTATAAAGATTTTATTCTAAAATCTGGGCGTATTCACTACTGTAATTCATGCGCCACCAGTGCCGCTAGACCAATAGGAACGCTCATATCTCATGCCGATTTTTTGGTCAGGGTACCGTCAGTTGTAAGAAAGGTCCCCTATCCTTGCCATTTCTACCATTAATCTGGATTCAGCTCTTATCCAAAGCTTAGCGAAAACAAATCACAATTCGCCACACCAATAAATTCTCTTCGGCTTTTGAATGAATCGGTGGAATCGTTCAATCGTCGAGCATTTCATTCGTCTGCTGCTGAGGAAAGCGCGTTCCAAACTCAAATATTTCACATTTTCATTCAACACGTTAATGTAGGTTAATTGTTTGGCTCACGAACGCACTTGGCCTAAACTTGTGGTGAGTTCTGAGTTGTAACTTTAATTGCGTGTGTATGACACTGATTGGTGAACAAAAAAGTCAATGATGGATAGCGTAGTTTGTACGTACCTATGAAGCGAATGAAGAGTGACAAGGCGTTCTATTGCTTTTTAGGGTTCCGTAGGTACCCAAAGGGTAAAAACGGGACCCTATTACTAAGACTCCGCGGTCCGTCTGTCTGTCTCTTTGTCTGTCTTTCTGTCTGTCCGTCTGTCACCAGGCTGTATCTCATGAACCGTGATAGCTAGACAGTTGAAAATTTCACAGATGATGTATTTCTGTTGCCGCTATAACAACAAATACTAAAAGAGAATAAAATAAATATTTAAGTGGGGTTCGTATACAACAAACGTGATTTCTTTGCCGTTTTTTGCGATAATGGTACGGAAGGAACCCTTCGTGCGCGAGTCCGACTCGCACTTGGCCGGTTTTTCCTACTAATGCTTAAATAAATAGTCGTACTTTAATTTTAAAATAAATTAGTGTCCGATCGAAACAATTACAGCTGATATCGTAACCAAATATTCGGCTCCACATCTAGTTTCCGGCCAAAACCGCTTCCCATAAAATGGATGATGATTTAGTTCGAAAACAAGCGCGCAAAATTAAAAACAAAGACCTTTGGAAGTATGGCTAACATGGAAAAACTACTAAAAGTATATTTTCAAAATATCATTATTTGCATTGTTGAATTACTAATCTCTCCCTGTATTTAATTCCGCCCAAAGATGCGTTAAAATTATTATGGAACTTTCGAGGCTCACAGTTTTTTTTACCTTTTTTTTCCATACCGGGCTAGATAATGATGAGACAAATTGTTTTTTTTTTTTTTGAACGTACATCGTCAAACAGTGTAGTAATCGCTAGACTACGTTTGTATGGAAGAATGATCGACTTGGGCAACCTTAAGGGTTATTGCACTCATCACAATAAGTCATCACTATGCTTAAATTTTACAATGAGTTAGATATCGAAAAAAATCGGCCTTTTGGCCAAATCTGGCCAAAACTGAAACTTCTGTCGAACAGTTAAAAGAAAGATACAGACAACTGGAGCATAGCTGCAGTGCTATTCTGAGGCCTCAGTGCAAGTTTTGATTCACGCTCAATTGCGTTAACGTAAACGATCTCTTATGTCAAAATGTATACAAAAAAAGAGGTTTCTCCTTACCGTCCCCAGACGGCGCTTATCCAGTTTCAATATTTTTTTTTTTTTAACGTCAATAGGCTTGCGCTTGACCACTATCTCACCTGATGGTAAGCGATGATGTGGTCGACGGTGAAGCACGCTTGCCTAGAAAAAACCTATTCACTCTTGACTTAAAGACCCCAAGATTGTAGCTATCGGGAAACACAGACTCCGGCAGGGAATTCCACTCCTTAGCTGTTACGTGTTACGTTTCACAAGTGAGCGTGAGTAAAAACTCGCACTAAGGCCTTGTAGACATCACACCGTGAGTGGTGATGATTTAGGTGAAGTGAGCTATCATTTCAAACCAACGACGTACCTCCTTATAATACAACGACGCGAGGGTACGTAGTAACTATTAAGTAATCTGTGGCGAGGGATTGATAGCTCTCGACCGCGACCGGCTGTCCACTTATTCACGCTCATTTCACCTAAATTTACACAGTTAAATTTTAACAGAATAGACTACAGTGGCACAACATTCAACCGTTTTTGTTTCCATTATTTGTATGGAGTTAATCCCTTTAGAATGCCGAAGACATCCGTTAGTAGTACGATTGCAATAAAAACATGTCCCTGCAATTTGGTGTGACGCTTCTTCTTCTTTTCGTATCGATAAACTCAAATTTTGACTCAACTATTCTCAAATTTTGTTTGACCTGTATGTAGCCACTTGCAGCTTAATTGCGTAAGTAAAGTCGGCAAGGCGAAGGAGGAGGAGGTGGAGGCCAATGACGTGCGAGTCGAAAGTCGCGTGGATCTCCGTCTATGTGATTGGTCGAGACAAGGAGGTAGGGCATATCCTGCGACGGGGCCCCACAGTGGCACTGTGTTTGAGATGGGTCTATGAGACTCCATTTGGCCAGATTTTTTCTACAGCGACCAACCTGTACCCGCAATCAGTTTAGGGATTTCCAGATTGGCCACTGCAGTTCGTATCCAAGGGGCAGATGCTCTACCGGAGTGATGAAGTATGGAGGGGCAGGATGTACTTTTTTCCGCAGTTTACATCTCTCGTCAGTTGCGCTGGCTTCCAAGGAGGTCGTATGTCTCAGAAAGCTTATGGCTTTATAGGCGTGCAGATTGGCTTTGATGTTCATATAAAGGGTGGTGATTGTCTTGTTCTTGTTTCCCCTTCTCGATGGGGCTGGCCACTTCGCGGCGAAAACCTGGTGAAGCTATACCCGCCAGTGGATATAACATCACAAGCGGGGTAAGTCTCAGACAGCGAGTTATGATGCGGCAGGTATCATTTAGCGCCATGTCGACTTCTCTAGCGTGAAGACAGACGAAGTAGTATTTATCATTTCTAACAAGATAATTCGTCAATCAATCTGCGTAGCCTTATCCCAACTATATTGGGCTCGGCGTCCAGTCTAACCGGAAGCACCTGAGTACCTGATGATTCTCCAAAACCCTGAAATCTATCTTATAACCGACCGATTTAGGGCCGATTTCACCAATTATAGGGAGTTTGTCAGTGGTCTCAACCAATCAGAACGCTGCATTTGCGTAAACTGAGTTTAGTTGAACTAATCGCGATTTCGCTCTTAGTAATTTTTAAGTGTTTGACACACACTTGGAATTTTCCTAACCGTGCGTAAGGCAGGGTAGTCATAATGTGGTTGACTTTGTACTTTTGTAAGTGGGTCAGTACATTACTAGCTTTTGCCCTCGACTTCGTCTAACGGGTAGCATTAGTATTTCGAATAACCTATTTTTGCCCTCGACTTCGTCTAACGGGTAGCATTAGTATTTCGAATAACCTATTTTTGCCCTCGACTTCGTCTAACGGGTAGCATTAGTATTTCGAATAACCTATTTTTGCCCTCGACTTCGTCTAACGGGTAGCATTAGTATATCGAATAACCTATTTTAACCCCCGACGGAAAAAGAGGGGTGTTATAAGTTTGACGTATGTTGCTGTGTGTCTGTGGCATCATAGCTCCTAAACGGATGAACCGATTTTGATTTAGTTTTTGTTTGAAAGGTGGTTTTGTCGAGAGTTTTCTTAGCTATGTTTGAATAAAATTGGTTCAGCCGTTCAAAAGTTATGGGCGTTTTATTGTTCGAATCGGGGTGTTTTCGCAAGATATCGTGTCATAATTACGTGTTCAATAGATTGCCGATCGAAGCGTATCTACTATGTACTAGATAAATTATGTAGCATGAAATAAAATGTGTCGGGTTTTTTAAATTTTGAAATTTTACTTGTTATTTGGGAAATTATTGGTTCACCATGCAAAATTCCACACACTTAAGGCGCAGATACCCCTGTAACTGATTTTAAAATGAGAATCATGTCTATACGGCCGTGTCTTAATTTTTTGGAAAAAATATATGTTGTATTAGACCGTTTACTTAATAGTTCGAACGAATACAATTTTGAGTTTTATTCGTATAACGTAGTGAAATTAATTAGTAAAGTTATGTCTAACACGGACAAAAAAACGACAATTGCGCCAAAACCGCCGGGCGTATTTTTAATGAAATTGTCACCTACATTTGATATGAAGGTTTTTTTTTTACAGTCATAGAATAATATGGAAATTACAAAAAACTACTAAAATCTGGGTCGCGCGGGTGTGAAACGAGTGCGCGTTTTGTTCCCTCAAGGTCGTTGGCTACTGTCGTCGTCTTAAGGATGATTGCCGAGATAAAAACTAGCCTATGTTCTTCCCAGAGTCCATAGACTATGTCCATACCTACCCATTTAAATCAGTTCAGCGGTTTAAATGTAATAAGGTAACAGACAGACAGACAGACGGACGGAGTTATTTTCACATTTATATTATTAGTAGGATCGATTAGTAATGTATGGATAGGTAAGTATATAGTGTAATACGTATAAATGTGATTAATTTCGATAACTTCCTCGATTACCGGAAAATATACTTTAAGCCATCGATTTTGTTTTTCGTCCTAAAATCGCTATAAATAAGTATGATGTTTTGATGTCGGTATATATACATGTACGATGTTATTGGGCTGATGTAATGCCGTTGACGTGTGCTTTGATAATAGGTTCATAACGTATGAAATTCAAACGCGTCTTCTGACACCAATCAAGGTCATAGCTACTCGGACGGAATAATAAAATGATTACATCTGACTACATCACTGCATATTTTCGAACTATAGGAGTACGTTCAGGCCTACAAGGTGTAATTGGAATGGGTTAAATTTTATTGGAGATACCTAAACTGAGAGCAGTGGTGGCCCAGTGGTATCGGCGGCGACTTACAAGTTGTAGGTCGTGGGTTTGAACCCAGGCAGGCGCTTTACTTTGTGTAAATTAATTCATCACCACTACTTTCAAAACGGTGAAGGAAAACATCGTGAGGAAACCGGCATGTCCTAGGACCAAAAATTCGAAGACATGTGACATCCACCAACCCGCACTGGGCCGCGTGGTGGATTACGGCCCATTCTCTCTCAAAGAGAGGAGGCCTGTGTCCCAGCAGTGGGAACATTAATAGGCTGATGATGATGTGATACCTAAACTACGTGATTTTGAATAGGCAGTTATCAATTTGCCTGAATGTTTTTGATCGTTCCAAGGTCATTATTACATCTGCCCCAACTCCTTATTTCGACCTTTTTTTTTATAAAGTTCACTAGCTGCCCAAACCACTCCCAGTTTTTGTTTTGATTTTTACATTTTTACTACCCATTTATTTTCCATTGAAAAGGAAAACTCGAATCAAAATACCTAGCTAATATAAATACCAGGTAAAAGGTGACTTTTAATTACTTAAGGTAAAAAGTTGAATCATCTAATCGATATTAGAATTCATTGAATAAGTTTTATTTTTATATTCCTATCAATATTTAATTGAATTTATCATAATTTATGATATTAACGAGTATTTAACTAGGTAATCTTGTCGTTACTCATTTCCTTTAAATTTTGATTACAGTAGGTACCTACACATAAAACTGTTCGAGCTAAAATTCTGATAACAATGGATTGATGACGTAATTCCAACAATTATATGAGCACTGGTATTTAGATAGATGAAATATGTAGGCTATTGGTATTATTATAGTAATAACGGGTAAGGAAAATGACACAATTTATGTATTTTACATAGAACAAAGAATAACTGATAAAATTCCACATAGAACATGGATTCTGGTAGTGGTACGCAGGGCCGGATCTTCATTTCAGCACAAAACCTAACTTATTCGTGGTGTGGTCTCAAATTTTCAAGTTCGCTTCGATTTTCGAATGTTATTGATTCTTGTTGTAAACCCATCGTTAAATAACTTAACATTCATAATGTTGCGATAATTCTTAGGTGTAATTTTCGAGATCACTTCGTTTTCACTTCGCTCGAAGTTGTCAAAAAAGCGGCTTTATCCGATTAAAAACCGCTTTTTTTTTTCAATCGTTAATGTCTTGAAACATTCACCTCCATACCTATAAGCGTCATTTTAAAAGGCGGCAAATATTGTCTATGCTCGGAGCGACGAATTTGCTAGATCGGGCACTAATGGCAGACTCACTTCATTGGATTACAAGGAGCTAAGAAGGACAGTAAAGTTGTTGTTCAACACTTGGTCTTCAACACTTGCGACTGCACTTGGTCGTCAAGTTACCAATAAAAGGCCATGACCAAAACAGTGACAATACCGCGAGAACTGTCCGAGTCACAATACAATTCAATAGAATGGTTCATAATGAAACAATAGTACAGCCACGCATCGATCGGGCATCCGTTAACCAAATCTATTCCGTTGGCGCTTTGAATTTAAATCGTAACGGACATAAGCCGATGGAGGCCAAAGACACTGCATGACACGTTTCGGAAGTCCTCTCCTCTCTGTCTTAGCTAATTTTAGTACGCTCACTGTTGTCTGGGCCGGTTTTTTGCTAACATTTTTTAGGCGCAGTTAGCCGAAACAGACGACTGTTAAACTTGGCGGGAGTAGGATTGGGTTTGGCTTCGTTATTGTTCAAATTAGCCTGATGAGCTTATCCGTGAACTGTTTTTAGAAGGCCACTAAAAAACGAATTGTTCACGTCTTTAGATAGATTTGTTACTAAGTGATGTGAGGATCTCCTTAGATGTGTTATGTCTGTTTGATAAATGTTCGTTTTATCTTTCTGCTATCGGTCAAACCCAAACTAGCCCACGCAAACATATTTTTTCTCACTCATATTTGTGTCAAACTTTTTTTATTCAGCTTGGTATGCAGAGGATGTTATTATAATTCCCATTTGCTTCTTTTTCCGGCCGGATTCCAATACAACCCTATACGTAGGTGTGGCGATTCGGAGGATCATATTATATAAATACAAAGTCAAGTCAAGGACAGGACTCGGATTATTAGACGATGATGTCATACAGTTCTTTCACACAGCAAAAAGTATAATGCATGGCAGATTTTACGCTCATCCAGTTTCAAAAGGACAATTCAATTCGTACGACTTCTCTATCCTTTACGGACAAGCAATTGCCATATGGTGATTGAAAATTGACACATGCTACAACTCATACAAAAATCGATGGTCCAGTCACTAGAAACGTTACATTGAACTCCCGTGTAGCATGAGTGTAGCGGTTAAAACGTCTAATCAGTCAACTGCTATTTATGTTCGAGAGAGTGGGTCAATCGGAGATGCCTTGACCTAATGGCTCGTTGTCGTTGTCCCTAGAACCAAATCATATTGCTGCCCAAAAAGGCGTTAACTCGGCATTGTGAGGCCTTAAATAGACCTTTGAATGTCCACAAGCGGACAATTAATAAAGGGCCCAAGATTCACGGAAATACATTTAAGTAATTCAAAATTGGAATAACAATGGCTAAGAGGAAATTTTACAGGAAGACCAACCTGCCAAACGTAGGCAAATGTACGGCAAAAATCCCAACCCAAATTAAATTAGTTGATGAGAAACCTTATTAATTAGAGAAAACAATTTTATTGTTTTACTTCAGTCCAGTAGCTGTGATAGTTCCTCTGCTCTGCGTTCCTTTAAGCAGTTCTTTGGTGAAACCTCACGAGTATTTCAGCTTTAAATTGTCCTGTCAATCTTCGCTGAGCCCACGTTTCGTGTCTTATTTGGGCACTCTACATGTTACAAGGTGAATCGTGTAATCTTGCGTTTGTTTACGTTAGTACTTAGTTACTGATTGGTCGAGCACGTAGGCGAGAACGTTTAACCTTATGGTCTCTAATAGAGCCACATTTTCGCTAATGTTTGGTTAGCAGCTTAATTTATCTGCCTTTCATGCATAACATTGCCAAGGTTGCTGCAATCAAGACCAGAAAATCAAAGAGTAAAATAATGCCTCGCAATATGTCACAGCTCAGCTGTCAAGTCTTATTCATGGGTTACGGTGACAGTTGGCACTTTAAGTGTCCTTCCGAGGACTTCTTGCTTTGAAATCAATTATTTAGTATCTTCGAGGAGTTCCAAGGATATTTTCCTATAAAAGAAGATATATTTTAAGGAAAATATTTCCTTATGTAGCTTGTTGACTTGTTCAGAATATTTGACCCAAATTGAAGCCATCTTCCTTAGTTTTAAATTCCTAAACTAAGTTATTTTAATTACAGCTGCCTGTTTAGCTTTCAATAGGTAGAACGTGACATGACTCGCGTTTGTGCCATACATCCATTCAGGGAAATCAGGATTCCGGATAAACGTTCTGTATATTTGTCACCTTTTATTCTGTTTTAGGTTTACTAATATGTTCATGTACCAAAATACACACTATTGACAGTATTTACCTCCTACGTTACTACCTACATTATTTGTTGAGGGTATGTTAATAATACCGATGCTATTTGAAATATAAGGACTTCGGCACATCGGCCCGTTATCCTCCAAAGGTTTGTTGGTGGTGTAGTGTTCTTGTTCAATCAGGTAAGTCTAAAAGCAGAATAAAAATGAGTATAAAATTAATCTAAAGAAATTGTATTAAACTACCCACATATTTATAGGCGCATCCCTACTTTGAGTTTTCGTTGTAAACGCTTGGAAAATTGTCTATGGAAATTGCAAGAATAAATCAAGATGGCGGCACTAGTTCCGATTTTGACCACGCGCCAAAAGATCCATTTCAATTTGTATTTAAAACGCGGAAATAGGAAGCGTTCATTTGAGAAAGTTGTTAATAAAGACATTAATAATTATTTATGAACAAAATATTTGTAATGTAAATAAAATCTCAGTCTGTCTTCTTTTGAATCATAATTAATATGGTATTATGTATAGAAGACTCATAAAACTGCGCACGTTAAGGTTTTAAACTTGTAATCTTCCGTTTTATAAATCTAAATATTCATTGCCTCAACGAGAAAATCTTGCAGCGAAGCAAATCTTCATCGTCGGGTCAATGTCCTCGCAAGCGAATTAATATAAATATTAAATACGCAACGCTTTTTACAGTTCGGATCTAACTCGGACATTTATCATTTAAACAATTAATTTTACAGTTTATGCTATATTAATTGCAAGACTAATTAGGGACCTACATGCGCGTCGGCAAGCCAACTTCATGGCGGTCAAGAAGTTTGGCGAGAACTATAACTTGGATTAAGGTCAGGAAGTTGATGATGATGATGATGGCACCATAGGTACCAACCATACTGTAAAAAATCACATAACTATTAGTCGAAGGTTTGATGAACCAATCGTTGCGTTGGAAGGCCTCCTACTAGGTGGACCGATGACCTGTTGAAGGTTGCGGGGATCCACTGGATGCGGGACGCACGGGACCGGTCAATGCCAACACTTGAGGGAGGCATAATGTCCAGCAGTGGACGTCTTGCGGCTGAAATGATAAAGATAATGAGCCAATCGTGTACAACAATATTAGAAAAACATTACCTACTTCCAATTGACGATTCAAAAAATATCCCCAGGGATGAAAGATATTGTGTAAAGCGAGGTTGTTGCTCCAGAAACTGCGTCTCTTCGGTTGCCCTTATAACGACCCCTTGGAGGTCACCGCCCTTTGAACCCATATTTTCCTCTCATTACGGACGATGATTAGCGTTCTTCTTCCCGGAATTATTATTTACAGTCTATTTACGGTTATGTTTGCCTTAAGGCTCCCACAGACAGGTTGCGATGCGACAGTGCGACACCGATGCGACAAATATTTTCCATAGAAATTGTTCTATTAATACTCCCAACGGATCTTTGTGGCTCTGAATTGGCTGCAAGAGGCTGCGCACTACCTATTTTTTGTCAATATTGAAAGTAAAAATAGTATTGTATAACATTTTCTTTCACTCGCATACGTTTGTCGCATCATCCTATCTCGTTTACTCTATGCAGTTAATCTGTTTCGTGCGCAATAGTTGACAGAGCCAACTTCAGAGACACAAAGATCCATTGGGAGTATTATACGGCTATTCAAAAATATTAGTTGCATTGTTGGCCTTTATTTAGGCTTAGCACGCACTGCGATTTTATTCGCGCGTTTTTTTTTCGCTTATTCTGCGATTTACAGAATGGTATGAAGCTGCACGCATTGCAGAAAAAAAACGCGCAGAAAAAATTCTTAAAAATTGACAGGACAGAAGGAAACAAAATACGCGAATTTTCGCGTCCGCGTACTGAATTTAATTATCACACACCGGTGCGGTGGATTCTTTTGCAAAACACGGATTTCTTGCGGTATTATTTCCGCGTGACTTTTTTCCGCAATGCGTGCAGCTTCATACAATTCCATAGGTCGCAGAATGTGCGGAAAAAAAAACGCCCGAATAAAAATCGCAATGCGTGTTACGCCTTAGATGTCAATGTTTTTCGAAAAACACCAACCAATTCTGCCATACCGTCTTTATTTCCTCACAAATAAATGGCATGTGGTGCGCTATCATGTGAAAACATCTGCAAGGACAGAAATACGTTAAATTGCAAGTTTCAACAGCCGTGTTCACAAGTTCACCTTGGCACGGTTTGTTATCGTTTCCTTCCTTCCCCCGATGTTCTTGTTAAGTTGCTAATTTTACACACCTGCTCCCCAATTCCCTTGGCCATTGCATACACATGGTTAGTGGCTTCTACACACGTGGCCATGCTGGCGTAAGGGCAGAAAATATGTATTGATAGTTTTTTTGTGTCCGCTGTTTTCAGTCTGAACTATGCTAGTATTATATTATCTGTGGTCTGAACTAAGTAGGTAGTAGTTAGCGGGGGACCAAAACATTATGTCCTTTAGGTTAACCTAGTCGACGGGCCGAACTATTTTGTGCGCAGGGTTAAAATGCATGCTATCTCATCCAACAACACGTGCGAAAGAGATAGATGCTGTGATAAGCAGTGAAAAGCTAGTTAGCGTACGAATATATTTTTTTGCAAATTTGTAGCGAAATCGATGATGATTTAGGACGAAAACGAGCGCGCGAAATTTTATAAACAGACCTTTGGGAATATATCATGAAAAAACTACTAAATGTATCTGTTAAAAATAAAATTATTTGCATTGTTGAACTACCAATCTATCCCTGTATGGTGACTGTTTTGAAATTCTCGTTCTTGTTATGCTTATTGTATTTATTTGTACCCAAAGATGCGTTAAAATTAGTGTTGAAATATGGAACTTTCGACGCTCATAACATTCAAAAATTTTTTTTTGTTTCCATGCTGACTACTAGATAATGATGAGACAAATTGTTTTATTTTATTTTTTTGATCGTACCCGTCAAACAGTGGAGTAATTGCCAGACTACATTTGTATGGCAGAATGGTCGACTAGAGTAGGTGTCAACTTCATACCCCAATATTTTGTCTGAGGGCTCTCTGAGCTCGCCCCGCAATTCCGCAGGACGTTTTCGCGTAATTCTAATAGGTACCACGAAGTACATAAATTCCTGCTATTTCGCCGATACCTACCTACATAATTGTGGTTTATTAAGGCAAACATACCTTATAAGTACATTTAAACATACGGTGCGTGTCGCTCTTAATAAACAAAGCCGCGGTTTCTTGTTTATTTACGACGTACTGGGTAATTTTACTCCCGTTGTAAATTAATTAATTTAATACAAGTATCCTTAAATAATCTTTTGTTATTATTTATTCAGTTCAGGAGTTTAATTTAATTATAACATTAAAAATATTATCGCCACGGTTCGTGACCAATTAATTTAATTGGAGTCTTAATTGAAACCACAGAACAGATAAAAGAGATTGAAACACTAACAATATAATACTTAATGAATAATAATATGAGATAAGAATATGTACTCAGAGAGTTCTTTCTGGAATGGAAAATAAAGGTAATGGTGAACCTACTACCTACCTACTACTACTACTACTGTACTGTACTTTGACCCACCTTCAGTGTTTTATTCTATTTTGTTTGTTATTTATATAATCTTCTTTTTAGGGTTCCGTAGCCAAATGGCAAAAAACGGAACCCTTATAGATTCGTCATGTCTGTCTGTCTGTCTGTCTGTCCGTCCGTATGTCACAGCCACTTTTTTCCGAAACTATAAGAACTATGCTGTTGAAACTTGGTAAGTAGATGTATTCTGTGAACCGCATTAAGATTTTCACTCAAACATAGAAAAAAAAACAATAAATTTTGGGGTCCCCCATACTGCTACTTTTTGAAACTGAAACTAAAAAAAAAAAACCCATCAAACCCATTACGTGTGTGGGGTATCTATGGAAGGTCTTCAAAAATGATATTGAGGTTTCTAATAAAAAATTTTTCTAACTGACTAGTTTGCGCGAGAGGCACTTCCAAAGTGGTAAAATGTGTGTCCCCCCCTGTAACTTTTAAAATAAGAGAATGATAAAACTAAAAAAAAATATGATGTACTTTACCATGTAAACTTCCGCCGAAAATTGGTTTGAACGAGATCTAGTCAGTAGTTTTTTTTTTAATACGTCATACATCGTAAACCGCAATTTACCAAGTACGGAACCCTTCGTGCGCGGGTCCGACTCGCCGGTTTTATTTTATTATATAAGTCCCGTTTCCCCGTGGCATCAACAGTAGTATCCTATCAGAATATCAGCGCAGCGTTATTACCTTTTTTGGGTTTTTATTTTATTATTGTTTAAGTGTATGCTTATTTCTCGTGTCTCCTGTGCGGGTCACAAATAAATATTTTTCTTTCTTTCTTTAAACATGTGTGTACTTTAGGCAAACCCCTGCCCAACCGTTTTATGTTCTTTCTGAAATGTTAGGTCAACACTCTCCTGAGCGTGCCTAAGTTAGCAAGCCGCCATTGCGTCCCATATTGAGTTAGAACTTAGAACTCCAACATTGGCCACAGAAGCTCTATTATGGAATCCGCCATCTGGATATGGCCTCAAACGCCAAGGTTGAATGCTCGCTTCGTCCAAAAATGGTCTGCCAGCGATGCTTGCGTATGCGCACTCGCTAGGCCTTTTAAGGCTTCCCAGTAACCTTATATTCTCGAAGGCGATCGCGAAATGAGACGGAAATTATCTTAGAAACTCAACTTTATTTTATTTATCCTTGTATTTGCGCTGCTTGCGAAGTAATTTGCTTATTATTTAAAACTAGCTTTGGCCCGCGACTTGATTTGCATAGCATCAGTATTTCGAATATACTATTTTTAGCAGGTTGACTGCCACGAAGGTCACCGGTGACCCCCAAACAATACATTTTCTATTGTGTTTATTTCGTGGCAGCCAAACTGTAAAGGTTCCGTACCCAAAGGGTACCTTATTACTAATACTCCACTGTCCGTCTGTCTGTCACCAGGCTGTATCTCATGAACCGTGATAGCTAGACAGTTGAAATTTTCACAGTTGATGTATTTCTGTTCCCTCTATAACAATAAATACTAAAAACAGAAAAAAAAATATATTTAAGTGGAGCTCCCATACAACAAACTTCTTTTTTTTCTGTTTTTTTGCGATAATGGTACGGAACCCTTAGTGTGTGGGCCGCCTTACTTGAGAAATGATTAGTTTCCAATACAAAACTATCTTATGTTCTTCCCAGGGTCTCAAACTATCTCCATACCAAAATTCATCTCAATGGTTAAGCGGTTTAAGCGTGAAAAGGTAACAGACCGGCAGACAGATTTACTTCTTATAGTATGGATTTTCGTTTTTAGCGAAGTAGTACTAACGTACAATTTGCCTAATAATAAATATTCTCTGCGCGTTTTCCAGCTATAAGCGAATATCCGAATAAATTATTGCCTGTAATGTTGTTTCCTGTAGGAGGTAACGTACCTACCTACCTACCTATTTTAATAGATGGCTGGACCTGGAGGTCATTGAATTCACGTTTATCGTTATAAATATGAGTGTTGTTTGTCATTTGAGCAGCACATAAAGGCCTGAAGTGTGGCGTATCTATTTATATACTAAAACAATAATGTGACACTGCAATTTACATAGGATAAATGAAGTTTAAAATTAAAAATATCTAACCTGGAAAAAACTATAAGGTCGAACAACATAATTATGCATGGCCTGGAAGAAAGCGAAAAGTCCCTTGAAGAACTCAGGGAAACAGTTATACATAAGATAAAAACTGATATAAATATCGACATAGAAAATAATGATATAAATATAATCTACCGAATTGGAAAAAAAGATGGAAAAAGTAGACCCATACTCATCTCTCTTGTCAGCGGCTGGATAAAAACAACTATCATGAAAGAGAAAAAGAAACTAAAAGACATTTACATATCAGAGGACTACCCTAAAGAAGTCCAAGAGAAAAGAAGAGAATTACAAGGAAAATTAAAGGCAGAAAGAGATAAAGGAAACTATGCAATAATTAAATATGACAAGCTAATTGTGAAAGAAAGAAACCCAAACTATGAAAACAGGAAAAGAGAGTTGTCAACATCCCCAAATACTCCAACTCAGCCAGACAAGCAACCTGCTTTTAAAGGAAATAAGAGAAATGCATTCGATGTCATGAGAGGGTTAACTAATCCTTCTTCTTCGTCTAAACCATAGGATAAGGACAACAGCCAACGGAACCGTAGCACGTCAGAACTGCAAAGTAAATTAAACAAAATCACCCCAAGAAACCTGGTCAGTCTGGGGCAAAATACCGACCGCACCCCCCCAACAGAAGGATTAAGCAGAGATACCCGCAACTACCTCTACATATGGACATACAATGTTCGAACCCTTATGGAAGATCATAAATTGCAGGAGCTTGAACTGAGTATAAGGAATTTGAAGTGGCACATTATAGGCCTATCGGAAGTACGACGAGAGGGAGAAAGTCTTATAGAATTAAAGTCAGGTAACCTTTTTTACTACTATGGCGTGAAACAAGGAACGCATGGAGTGGGTTTTCTCATCAACAAGGACGTAAAAAGCAACGTCACAAAAATAAAACACACTTCAGAAAGGGTGATAAGCTTGGACCTTGCATTAAACAAGAACTCATACACATTCATTCAAGTATATGCACCGACTAATACAGATGCTCTGGACCCAGATGTACAACGCTGTTTGAAGGACATCGAAGATTCATACTGCGAATCAAAAAGCGACTATAAATACATAATGGGCGACTTCAACAGTCAAGTAGGGGAAAGAAAACCTGGCGAAGATTTCAACCTGGGAAAATACAACTACGGCAGAAGAAACCTTAGAGGAGAACAACTGTTAGAGTTGGTGCAGACGCTTAACCTAAATATAGGAAACACATTTTACAAATGCAAACTCAACAGAAGATGGACCTGGAAACACCCAAACAATAAAGACAAAACCCAGATAGACTACTTCCTAATACCTAATAAAGTCACAGTCAATGTACACAACATATCTACTATAAGACAAATTCAATTTAATTCAGACCACAGACCTGTAGAGATGATACTGGAAGTGCCAAAAAAGCGAAGAAAGTTGAACAAGAGCTCAAAATCCCTAAAAATAGACATAAATAAACCAATACCAGCAATTACTCATAAACAGGGACAAGCTTTAACCACAAGACTAGACGTATCAGACTCACTACAGATAGAATACGATAAACTGGAAAATGCATTAAAATCAGCAATGGAAGAAGCATTAGTAGAAGAACAAAAAGAAGTGAATATATATAGTGAGCAAACAAAAAGATTCCTGAACCTTAAACTACAGCTAGAGTCTTCAGAAAATAGAAGTAGATCAGAAAATAATAAACTGAGAGCAATAAAGAGAAGACTTAGAAAATTGAAAAAAATAGATATAGAAAACAGTAGAATGGCAAAAATAGAACAATTACTAATGCAAAGTTGCTCAATAAGGAAAGCTCAAAACACCAATACTATAGGAAAGGAATTAATTCTAAATTTGGAGAACAAGGGAAAAATCAAACACAATCGGAAAGATATAGTTACAATTGCCACCAAATTCTATAAAAATCTTTACAATAATAACAATCATGACATTACTAAATATAACCCAAAAGAAGATACAACATGGGAACCATTCCTATTGGTTGAGGTACGATCGGCTGCAAGGAAGCTGAAAAATGAGAAAGCAATGGGACCCGACGGTATATGCAACGAAATTATAAAATACTCAGATGATAACCTTCTTGAACATATACAAACTATATTTAATAAAATTGTAACCGAAGAGAAAATTCCTACGCAATGGCTCACGTCAAATATAGCTATACTGCACAAAAAGGGAAGCAAAGCAAATATTGACAACTACAGACCCATCAGTCTATCGTCATGTATGTACAAACTGTTTATGACTTTAATAAGAGGAAGGCTACAAAAGACCTTAGAAGACGAACAGCCTCCTGAACAGGCTGGATTTAGACCACAATATAGCACAACTGATCACTTGCACACTGTAAATCAAATAATAGAAAAGGCTAATGAATACAAATATATAATCTACTTAGCTTTCATCGATTTTTCTAAAGCTTTTGATTCAGTAGACCACGAATTCCTCTTCAACAGTCTAGAATCTCAAGGTCTTAATGATAAAAAAGTCATAAATATAGTGAAGAGTATATACAAAAACAGCACCGCAGCTGTTAAAACTGATAAAATGGGAGCACCATTTCCTCTACAGAAAGGAGTAAAACAGGGTGACCCAGTCTCACCGATACTCTTCAACGCCGTGCTAGAGTCTGTATTTAGACGACTCGACTGGGCCACAAAATGTATAAAAATAAATGGAGAGTACCTCAACAACTTAAGATTCGCGGACGATGTTATAATATTTTCAGAAACACCCGAGGACTTACAACAGATGATAGTCCAGTTCCGCACGGCCTGTGAACCTGCCGGTCTATCGATGAACAAAACCAAATGTAAAATTATGTCTAATGGGGAAGTAAATCAGATAGTGGTCGACGGCGATAATATAGATTATGTGAAAGACTATATCTACCTAGGACAACTTGTATCCTTCCAAAACCGACAGAGCAAAGAAATTGAACACAGAATAGCTAAAGCTTGGAGGAAGTACTGGAGTCTGAAGTATATTATGAAAAGTGAATTATCGATTGAGCTGAAGAAAGCAGTCTTCAACTCAGCTATACTGCCAACCCTCACTTATGGAGCCCAGACTTGGAGCCTCACAAATAAACAGGAAGAGAAATTAAGCACTTGTCAAAGAGCCATGGAGCGATCTATGATTGGAGTTAAGCGAATAGACCGGATCAGAAATACTGAACTTAGATCGACAACAGGAGTGGAAGACGTGGTTAAAACAGCAAAAAGACTAAAGTGGAACTGGGCTGGCCACGTCAGCAGGATGGCAAGTGGAAGGTGGGCAAAGTTGGCCACAGAATGGGTTCCAAGAGATAAGATGAGGAGAGTTGGCAGACCGAAAACAAGATGGATAGATGACATATCGAAGCACACAAGCATGTGGTGGAGAAAGGCATGGGACAGGAAAGAATGGGAGAAGTTGGGGGAGACCTTTGCGTCAGCTGCATGCAGCAGAAATTAATAGTTATAAATATATAACAATAAATAAATTTAATAATGGAATGAATTTAGTAATAGAATAAATTAAATATTAGAATGAATGTAATAATAGAATAAATTAAATAATGGAATAAGTTAAATAATAGAATACTTTTGATGATATAAAAAAATAAATAATAGAATACATTTAATAATTAATTACATATCTAAATACTTTAATTAATAAACAAAAATATGTTATTAAGTGTTCTAACTAATGATGTTTATATGACTTTGTACGGTTCTGAATGTAATAGGCTGTTTTATTAATTACTATGTTTTATTAATTACTGTTATAACTTAACAATTAATGCATGTAATAAAGGTTTTATTATTATTATTATTAAATGAAGTATGTGCGCGATTTTACGGCAATAGTTTCACCCCTTACTAAATGGGACTTGAACATAACTAACTGGTGAATTGTAGCTGTAGTCACAGATAATATGGTTAACTATTAAATAAGATTTACAGATAAGATAATATAATAGCATACAGATCCCTCATCCCATACAAAGAAACCGTGCCGACGTAACTAGCGTTTTTCGTCTGATTAAACTGATTATTTTTCTATTATAATAAGTACTAAAACTGAAATGATTGGATTATAAAAAAATTAAGGGTGGTATTCCACTCGTTATATATTCACGTGAATACCTTAAGACGACGACTAATGCCAACGACCTTGAGGAAAACTTTAAAAAAAAAAGCTTCAGATTAAAATGTAGATAATTAAATTGTCTTTGAGATGGTGTCGATTTCATTAAAATACGCCCAGCGGTTTTGGTGCGATTGTAATAATTTGTAAAGTTATATCTAAAACAGACATAAACACGACAATCACACCAAAACCGCTGGGCGTATTTGAATGAAATCGACACCATCTCAAAGACAATTTAATTATCTACATTTTAATCTGAAGCTTTTTTTTTTAAAGTCATAGAATAATAAGGAAAGTACAATAAACTACAAAATTTTCGGTGGTAGTTTACATGGTAATGTACATCATATACCTCAAACATAGCTGAGAACACTCTCGACAAAATCACCTTTAAAACAAAAAAAAAACTAAATCAAAATCGGTTCATCCGTTTAGACGCTATGATGCCACAGACAGATAGATACACAGCAACACACGTGAAACTTATAACACCCGTCTTTTTCCGGCGGGGGTTAAAAATGACGATTTTTGGACGTTAATATCTAAATAACCGTTTGAGCTATATTTATGAAATTTTGTTTTATAGTTCATCTTAGGGATTTTAATACATAAACCAAATTTCATGTGTTTATGTTAAATAGATTTTGAGTTATTAAGACGGTACCCTGACCAAAAAATCGGCATGAGATATGAGCGTTCCTATTGGTCTAGCGGCACTGGTGGCGCATGAATTACAGTAGTGAATACGCCCAGATTTTAGAATAAAATCTTTATAAAATCGAATTTTGGTCTTTTGAAAAAAATAATTCTACAAAAATGTTCGTTATTAAATTGTCTATCCATTAGTGTTAGTACAAAAAATAATCAATGAACACTTTACGAGGAGATGCATAATATCAATAATTATTTCTCATTTTTATGTTTTTTTGGAAGTAGATTAGTGAAATATATACAGCATTTAAAAAAAACTAAATCTACCATTTTAGAATCAATATTATGTAGAAATTTAATGTATTTTTATTAATTGATATTTCTTTTTAAACAACGAGTAGATAGCTCCTAAAAACAGCACAAAAAACGGCTTGCGCGGCGTTTTGCTCGGGGTACCGCCTTAAGATGACAAAAGTCGCTCCAAATGGTTCGTGTAATATTACACACAGCTGCTGCGTCGCCAGTTCCTTTTCTGCTTGAACTTGGCTTGACACGCTACCGCGTGTCTAGTCTAGATGCTCAGAGAGTTTAAATTAGACTGTTAATTTATATGTAAAGAAGTTAATTAAGTAAATTAAAAGTTTACTCGACTATGTTATTCCACGGTGTTACGTAGTTTCGTTTCATAATCTTCTCTCCCTTTCTCTCGAAATTATGCATTCTATAGACGTGACATCGTTTCTCACAGTATCACGCATGAGACGAAACTGTGAAAGACATCGCTCATAGCTAAGAATCGTTTTTAAGGTTCCGTAGTCAAATGGCAAAAAACGGAACCCTTATAGATTCGTCATGTCTGTCTGTCTGTCTGTCCGTCCGTATGTCACAGCCACTTTTTTCTGAAACTATAAGAACTATGCTGTTGAAATTTGATAAGAAGATGTATTCTGTGAACCGCATTAAGATTTTCACTCAAAAAAAAAAAACAATAAATTTTGGGGGTCCCCATACTAGAAACTGAAACTAAATTTTTTTTTTCCATCAAACCATACGGAGTATCTATGGATAGGTCTTCAAAAATGATATTGAGGTTTCTATTTTTTTTTTTCTAAACTGAATAGTTTGCGCGAGAGACAGTTCCAAAGTGGTAAAATGTGCCCCCCCCCCCCTGTTACTATTTTATTTATCCTTGTATTTGCGCTGCTTGCGAAGTAATTTGCTTATTATTTAAAACTAGCTTTGGCCCGCGACTTGATTTGCATAGCATCAGTATTTCGAATATACTATTTTTAGCAGGTTGACTGCCACGAAGGTCACCGGTGACCCCCAAACAATACATTTTCTATTGTGTTTATTTCGTGGCAGCCAAACTGTAAAGGTTCCGTACCCAAAGGGTACCTTATTACTAATACTCCACTGTCCGTCTGTCTGTCACCAGGCTGTATCTCATGAACCGTGATAGCTAGACAGTTGAAATTTTCACAGTTGATGTATTTCTGTTCCCTCTATAACAATAAATACTAAAAACAGAAAAAAAAATATATTTAAGTGGAGCTCCCATACAACAAACTTCTTTTTTTTCTGTTTTTTTGCGATAATGGTACGGAACCCTTAGTGTGTGGGCCGCCTTACTTGAGAAATGATTAGTTTCCAATACAAAACTATCTTATGTTCTTCCCAGGGTCTCAAACTATCTCCATACCAAAATTCATCTCAATGGTTAAGCGGTTTAAGCGTGAAAAGGTAACAGACCGGCAGACAGATTTACTTCTTATAGTATGGATTTTCGTTTTTAGCGAAGTAGTACTAACGTACAATTTGCCTAATAATAAATATTCTCTGCGCGTTTTCCAGCTATAAGCGAATATCCGAATAAATTATTGCCTGTAATGTTGTTTCCTGTAGGAGGTAACGTACCTACCTACCTACCTATTTTAATAGATGGCTGGACCTGGAGGTCATTGAATTCACGTTTATCGTTATAAATATGAGTGTTGTTTGTCATTTGAGCAGCACATAAAGGCCTGAAGTGTGGCGTATCTATTTATATACTAAAACAATAATGTGACACTGCAATTTACATAGGATAAATGAAGTTTAAAATTAAAAATATCTAACCTGGAAAAAACTATAAGGTCGAACAACATAATTATGCATGGCCTGGAAGAAAGCGAAAAGTCCCTTGAAGAACTCAGGGAAACAGTTATACATAAGATAAAAACTGATATAAATATCGACATAGAAAATAATGATATAAATATAATCTACCGAATTGGAAAAAAAGATGGAAAAAGTAGACCCATACTCATCTCTCTTGTCAGCGGCTGGATAAAAACAACTATCATGAAAGAGAAAAAGAAACTAAAAGACATTTACATATCAGAGGACTACCCTAAAGAAGTCCAAGAGAAAAGAAGAGAATTACAAGGAAAATTAAAGGCAGAAAGAGATAAAGGAAACTATGCAATAATTAAATATGACAAGCTAATTGTGAAAGAAAGAAACCCAAACTATGAAAACAGGAAAAGAGAGTTGTCAACATCCCCAAATACTCCAACTCAGCCAGACAAGCAACCTGCTTTTAAAGGAAATAAGAGAAATGCATTCGATGTCATGAGAGGGTTAACTAATCCTTCTTCTTCGTCTAAACCATAGGATAAGGACAACAGCCAACGGAACCGTAGCACGTCAGAACTGCAAAGTAAATTAAACAAAATCACCCCAAGAAACCTGGTCAGTCTGGGGCAAAATACCGACCGCACCCCCCCAACAGAAGGATTAAGCAGAGATACCCGCAACTACCTCTACATATGGACATACAATGTTCGAACCCTTATGGAAGATCATAAATTGCAGGAGCTTGAACTGAGTATAAGGAATTTGAAGTGGCACATTATAGGCCTATCGGAAGTACGACGAGAGGGAGAAAGTCTTATAGAATTAAAGTCAGGTAACCTTTTTTACTACTATGGCGTGAAACAAGGAACGCATGGAGTGGGTTTTCTCATCAACAAGGACGTAAAAAGCAACGTCACAAAAATAAAACACACTTCAGAAAGGGTGATAAGCTTGGACCTTGCATTAAACAAGAACTCATACACATTCATTCAAGTATATGCACCGACTAATACAGATGCTCTGGACCCAGATGTACAACGCTGTTTGAAGGACATCGAAGATTCATACTGCGAATCAAAAAGCGACTATAAATACATAATGGGCGACTTCAACAGTCAAGTAGGGGAAAGAAAACCTGGCGAAGATTTCAACCTGGGAAAATACAACTACGGCAGAAGAAACCTTAGAGGAGAACAACTGTTAGAGTTGGTGCAGACGCTTAACCTAAATATAGGAAACACATTTTACAAATGCAAACTCAACAGAAGATGGACCTGGAAACACCCAAACAATAAAGACAAAACCCAGATAGACTACTTCCTAATACCTAATAAAGTCACAGTCAATGTACACAACATATCTACTATAAGACAAATTCAATTTAATTCAGACCACAGACCTGTAGAGATGATACTGGAAGTGCCAAAAAAGCGAAGAAAGTTGAACAAGAGCTCAAAATCCCTAAAAATAGACATAAATAAACCAATACCAGCAATTACTCATAAACAGGGACAAGCTTTAACCACAAGACTAGACGTATCAGACTCACTACAGATAGAATACGATAAACTGGAAAATGCATTAAAATCAGCAATGGAAGAAGCATTAGTAGAAGAACAAAAAGAAGTGAATATATATAGTGAGCAAACAAAAAGATTCCTGAACCTTAAACTACAGCTAGAGTCTTCAGAAAATAGAAGTAGATCAGAAAATAATAAACTGAGAGCAATAAAGAGAAGACTTAGAAAATTGAAAAAAATAGATATAGAAAACAGTAGAATGGCAAAAATAGAACAATTACTAATGCAAAGTTGCTCAATAAGGAAAGCTCAAAACACCAATACTATAGGAAAGGAATTAATTCTAAATTTGGAGAACAAGGGAAAAATCAAACACAATCGGAAAGATATAGTTACAATTGCCACCAAATTCTATAAAAATCTTTACAATAATAACAATCATGACATTACTAAATATAACCCAAAAGAAGATACAACATGGGAACCATTCCTATTGGTTGAGGTACGATCGGCTGCAAGGAAGCTGAAAAATGAGAAAGCAATGGGACCCGACGGTATATGCAACGAAATTATAAAATACTCAGATGATAACCTTCTTGAACATATACAAACTATATTTAATAAAATTGTAACCGAAGAGAAAATTCCTACGCAATGGCTCACGTCAAATATAGCTATACTGCACAAAAAGGGAAGCAAAGCAAATATTGACAACTACAGACCCATCAGTCTATCGTCATGTATGTACAAACTGTTTATGACTTTAATAAGAGGAAGGCTACAAAAGACCTTAGAAGACGAACAGCCTCCTGAACAGGCTGGATTTAGACCACAATATAGCACAACTGATCACTTGCACACTGTAAATCAAATAATAGAAAAGGCTAATGAATACAAATATATAATCTACTTAGCTTTCATCGATTTTTCTAAAGCTTTTGATTCAGTAGACCACGAATTCCTCTTCAACAGTCTAGAATCTCAAGGTCTTAATGATAAAAAAGTCATAAATATAGTGAAGAGTATATACAAAAACAGCACCGCAGCTGTTAAAACTGATAAAATGGGAGCACCATTTCCTCTACAGAAAGGAGTAAAACAGGGTGACCCAGTCTCACCGATACTCTTCAACGCCGTGCTAGAGTCTGTATTTAGACGACTCGACTGGGCCACAAAATGAATAAAAATAAATGGAGAGTACCTCAACAACTTAAGATTCGCGGACGATGTTATAATATTTTCAGAAACACCCGAGGACTTACAACAGATGATAGTCCAGTTCCGCACGGCCTGTGAACCTGCCGGTCTATCGATGAACAAAACCAAATGTAAAATTATGTCTAATGGGGAAGTAAATCAGATAGTGGTCGACGGCGATAATATAGATTATGTGAAAGACTATATCTACCTAGGACAACTTGTATCCTTCCAAAACCGACAGAGCAAAGAAATTGAACACAGAATAGCTAAAGCTTGGAGGAAGTACTGGAGTCTGAAGTATATTATGAAAAGTGAATTATCGATTGAGCTGAAGAAAGCAGTCTTCAACTCAGCTATACTGCCAACCCTCACTTATGGAGCCCAGACTTGGAGCCTCACAAATAAACAGGAAGAGAAATTAAGCACTTGTCAAAGAGCCATGGAGCGATCTATGATTGGAGTTAAGCGAATAGACCGGATCAGAAATACTGAACTTAGATCGACAACAGGAGTGGAAGACGTGGTTAAAACAGCAAAAAGACTAAAGTGGAACTGGGCTGGCCACGTCAGCAGGATGGCAAGTGGAAGGTGGGCAAAGTTGGCCACAGAATGGGTTCCAAGAGATAAGATGAGGAGAGTTGGCAGACCGAAAACAAGATGGATAGATGACATATCGAAGCACACAAGCATGTGGTGGAGAAAGGCATGGGACAGGAAAGAATGGGAGAAGTTGGGGGAGACCTTTGCGTCAGCTGCATGCAGCAGAAATTAATAGTTATAAATATATAACAATAAATAAATTTAATAATGGAATGAATTTAGTAATAGAATAAATTAAATATTAGAATGAATGTAATAATAGAATAAATTAAATAATGGAATAAGTTAAATAATAGAATACTTTTGATGATATAAAAAAATAAATAATAGAATACATTTAATAATTAATTACATATCTAAATACTTTAATTAATAAACAAAAATATGTTATTAAGTGTTCTAACTAATGATGTTTATATGACTTTGTACGGTTCTGAATGTAATAGGCTGTTTTATTAATTACTATGTTTTATTAATTACTGTTATAACTTAACAATTAATGCATGTAATAAAGGTTTTATTATTATTATTATTAAATGAAGTATGTGCGCGATTTTACGGCAATAGTTTCACCCCTTACTAAATGGGACTTGAACATAACTAACTGGTGAATTGTAGCTGTAGTCACAGATAATATGGTTAACTATTAAATAAGATTTACAGATAAGATAATATAATAGCATACAGATCCCTCATCCCATACAAAGAAACCGTGCCGACGTAACTAGCGTTTTTCGTCTGATTAAACTGATTATTTTTCTATATATATAAGTACTAAAACTGAAATGATTGGATTATAAAAAAATTAAGGGTGGTATTCCACTCGTTATATATTCACGTGAATACCTTAAGACGACGACTAACGCCAACGACCTTGAGGAAAACTTTAAAAAAAAAAGCTTCAGATTAAAATGTAGATAATTAAATTGTCTTTGAGATGGTGTCGATTTCATTAAAATACGCCCAGCGGTTTTGGTGCGATTGTAATAATTTGTAAAGTTATATCTAAAACAGACATAAACACGACAATCACACCAAAACCGCTGGGCGTATTTGAATGAAATCGACACCATCTCAAAGACAATTTAATTATCTACATTTTAATCTGAAGCTTTTTTTTTTAAAGTCATAGAATAATAAGGAAAGTACAATAAACTACAAAATTTTCGGTGGTAGTTTACATGGTAATGTACATCATATACCTCAAACATAGCTGAGAACACTCTCGACAAAATCACCTTTAAAACAAAAAAAAAACTAAATCAAAATCGGTTCATCCGTTTAGACGCTATGATGCCACAGACAGATAGATACACAGCAACACACGTGAAACTTATAACACCCGTCTTTTTCCGGCGGGGGTTAAAAATGACGATTTTTGGACGTTAATATCTAAATAACCGTTTGAGCTATATTTATGAAATTTTGTTTTATAGTTCATCTTAGGGATTTTAATACATAAACCAAATTTCATGTGTTTATGTTAAATAGATTTTGAGTTATTAAGACGGTACCCTGACCAAAAAATCGGCATGAGATATGAGCGTTCCTATTGGTCTAGCGGCACTGGTGGCGCATGAATTACAGTAGTGAATACGCCCAGATTTTAGAATAAAATCTTTATAAAATCGAATTTTGGTCTTTTGAAAAAAATAATTCTACAAAAATGTTCGTTATTAAATTGTCTATCCATTAGTGTTAGTACAAAAAATAACTAATGAACACTTTACGAGGAGATGCATAATATCAATAATTATTTCTCATTTTTATGTTTTTTTGGAAGTAGATTAGTGAAATATATACAGCATTTAAAAAAAAACTAAATCTACCATTTCAGAATCAATATTATGTAGAAATTTAATGTATTTTTATTAATTGATATTTCTTTTTAAACAACGAGTAGATAGCTCCTAAAAACAGCACAAAAAACGGCTTGCGCGGCGTTTTGCTCGGGGTACCGCCTTAAGATGACAAAAGTCGCTCCAAATGGTTCGTGTAATATTACACACAGCTGCTGCGTCGCCAGTTCCTTTTCTGCTTGAACTTGGCTTGACACGCTACCGCGTGTCTAGTCTAGATGCTCAGAGAGTTTAAATTAGACTGTTAATTTATATGTAAAGAAGTTAATTAAGTAAATTAAAAGTTTACTCGACTATGTTATTCCACGGTGTTACGTAGTTTCGTTTCATAATCTTCTCTCCCTTTCTCTCGAAATTATGCATTCTATAGACGTGACATCGTTTCTCACAGTATCACGCATGAGACGAAACTGTGAAAGACATCGCTCATAGCTAAGAATCGTTTTTAAGGTTCCGTAGTCAAATGGCAAAAAACGGAACCCTTATAGATTCGTCATGTCTGTCTGTCTGTCTGTCCGTCCGTATGTCACAGCCACTTTTTTCCGAAACTATAAGAACTATGCTGTTGAAATTTGATAAGAAGATGTATTCTGTGAACCGCATTAAGATTTTCACTCAAAAAAAAAAAACAATAAATTTTGGGGGTCCCCATACTAGAAACTGAAACTAAATTTTTTTTTTCCATCAAACCATACGGAGTATCTATGGATAGGTCTTCAAAAATGATATTGAGGTTTCTATTTTTTTTTTTTCTAAACTGAATAGTTTGCGCGAGAGACAGTTCCAAAGTGGTAAAATGTGTCCCCCCCCCCTGTTACTTCTAAAATTAGAGAATGATCAAACTAAAAAAATATATGATGTACATTACCATGTAAACTACCACCGAAAATTGGTTTGAACGAGATCTAGTAAGTAGTTTTTTTTAATACGTCATAAATCGTAAATCGCAATTTACCAATAACGGAACCCTTCGTGCGCGAGTCCGACTCGCACTTGGCCGGTTTTTTTTTTATGAAGTCCTCTCAGTTCAACCAAATGATGACTACTGCTTAACCGGTCTTTCCCTGTGGAGACTAAACTAGAGCCTGCAGCCAGGTAAAGCGACCACGTTGAGGTCTATCCCCTGACTTACTTGACTTAATGTCCTTTAACCCCTAGATGGGGCAGAGGGCGTCCACAGATGTCCTCCATCGCGATCGGTCTTGAGCTTCACGCTTCACCTCGCTCCATGTCATTCCGATGCTCGTCGCTTCTGCCAACACGGTGCGACGCCAGGTTTGACGGGGACGGCCACGCTTTAGAATAGAATAGAATAGAATAGAATAGAATAGAAGTTTATTTCTCTCAAAAAGGTACATTTCGTTAAAGGTCGTTAAATCTAGGTTACAGCAGATTCAAACCTTTGTGAGAGCTGGAGTCTATACTGGGTTCGAGACCTGTATGACAGATCTCCAGGCTCACACCCTTAAAAATACAATATTATGGTGCACTTACGTACTACAACAATGTGAAAGTATCAAATTGAGAGGAGGAGATAATTATACAAAAACAAAAGGAGATGTGTCATGTGTGTCTTTGGAGAGTGTTGTGTCCGTGAGTGCAATATAAGTCCTCACCCCAGCGCCCATGAACGTTTCTCCTGGGGATTCCTGTCCAAAGCTTGTTTGGGTATGTGATCGGGACCCCTTCGGAGCGTGTGGCCAATCCATCTCAACTTGCGACGCTTGATCTGGCGGTCGATCTATCCCATAAAGGATACGAATCTCGGCCAGTGGTGTCTCATCCCATACAAAGAAACCGTGCTGACGTACTGTACTAATTATACTGATTATTTTTGTGCATCGATCGCGTTCGGTTCCGTTCCACGGATATAGATGGTGATCTATCTATCGCCACAGATCTATCGCCCTGGAACAGAACCGAACGCGATCGATTTACAAAAAAATAATCGGTATAATCAGATGAAAAACGCTAGTTACGTCGGCACGGTTTCTTTGTATGGGATGAGGCATCTGAGGCCTTAGTGCGAGTTTTTACTCACGGTCAATCGCGTTAACGTAAACGTCAATTTGTATTGAAATTGGTTAAGTGCCTTCTGGGGACGGTAAGGAGAAACCTCTTTTTTTGTATACATTTTGACATAAGAGATCGTTTACGTAACACGAGTGAGCGTGAGTCACGCGTGAGTAAAAACTCGCACTAAGGCCTCTGTATGCTAGTATTATATTATCTGTGCCTCGGCTTAGGGCGTCGCTGGGGGGATAAGGGCTGGATCTTGATTAAGTGATTCTACCATCCGTTCAGAAATTACCCACGTGGAGAAGAACGGGTACAAGTACGAATGTATCTGTTCGAACGTGGAGATATTATGCCATCCAAATTAGTATAGGTATAGTTTCAAACTTAATAGTGGCTGTGAACTCGTGGTGCACGTGCAGTACCCCGGCTGCAGCTGCCACATGAATTTGACACCGCTCCGCGACTTGTGAAGCCATGTTAGGGGCCTGCCAGGCTGGCATGGGAAGCTGTCGAAGCAGTAATGCTCGCAAACGAGGAGGCGGAACGCGCGAGGGAGACGCAAAGGAGACGCCCTAGCGTAGCGCCCCTAGCCACCGCAGGAGACGCCCCGGGCGTCGGAAATCGCAAGCCGATTCCCGGTAGGCGCGGGCTTGTGGACGGCATGTTATGGGTAGCTCTCCGTCTGATAAGGACCAAGCCCGAGATTACAGCGCGTAGTGTTCCACGCGCGCCTCAAAGAGATGTCAGCAAAAGTGACGGGGCCTGATAGGGCCGATGCCTGTCTGGGTCGCGGATAAATTTGAAAGAGAGTTACCGCGGCCCTGGCGCAAGCAACTAATGGAACACGGGTGGGTTTTAGTCAGTAAAAGTCTGACACGCCCTCCCGCTTCACCCCCAGAGCGGGGGAAGTCATTGGAAAATTTCCCACCCAAAAAAAAAATTGTGGCCTGCCGGGCGAGGAGGGCCTGCTGTGACAGGCTTGAGTCACACATTTTTATCACAGTTTGGGAGCAAAAATCGTGACAAAATTTGTGACTCAAGCCCTAGCTATCACAGAGGCCGTGCTCGCCCGGTTGTGGGGTACCCAGAGGCGGCATCATTAACTTTGACAACACAGCTGGTAGCCACATCCTTACACGAAAAGAAGAAGTGACTCGCGAAGGTTTCCGTTGTTAAGGTCAAATCGACATATACTCTATAGTCTATTTATGCTATGTTAAGTATGACCAAGGTGGTCATGTGTTGCTGTGCATGTGAGCAATGAACTTGCACGTCTCGTTCGCCTCGACCTTGCTGCGCCGGCGCCGATCGGTAATACCTACTACACAGTGCATATCGCGTGATCGCTTACAAAACATTACGTTGGAACGAAACGGTTATAAATAGACCAGAAATAATTGTGTCACTGATTAATGATAATTACCACATCATTATCAGCTTTTTACTGTTTTCCCACTGCTGGGACACACGCCTCCTCTCTGTGAGAGGGAATGGGACGTAATACACCACGCGGGCCCAGTGTGTGTCGGTGGATGTCACGCGTTTTCGAATCTCAACTCACTAATATTATAAAGGCGAAAGTTTGTGTGTGTGTGTTTGTATGTTTGTTACTTCTTCACGCTCAAACGGCTGGACGGATCTGGATGAAATTTGACACAGAGATAGATTATAGTCTGGCATAGCACATATGTTACTTTTTATCCCGGGAATCTCACTAATCTCACTAATATTATAAAGGCGATAGTTTGTGAGTGAGTGTGTGTGTGTGTTTGTATGTTTGTTACCTCTTCACGCTCAAACGGTTGAACGGATCTGGATGAAATTTGGCACAGAGATAGATTATAGTATGGAATAGCACATAGGATACTTTTAATCCCGGGAATCTCAAGGCGAAAGTTTGTGGGCTCACTAATATTATAAAGGCGAAAGTTTATGAGTGTGTGTGTGTTTATATGTTTGTTACCCCTTCACGCTCAAACAGCTGAACGGATCTGGATGAAATTTGGCACAGATATAGGTTAAAGTCTGGAAAAGCACATAGGATACTTTTTATCCCGGAAATATGTTTCCTTGGAATAATTTTGGATTTACATGCGGGCGACGCCGCTGGCAAAAGCTAGTTACCACCAGGTAGTCCCGCAGCCGAATCGCGTAAGTGCGCAAAGAGTTTAAATATATCCAACCGACCAAATCGGGCAATCACACAAAACGGCAATCCACATCGCGTCATTCATCTCGCATGTGGTTGGTCGATTTGGTCGGTTGGATAGAGTTTAAACTCTTTGCGCACTTACGCAATACGGCTGCCGGTCACCCACACACATCTCACATTGTAGTACCTACTTCATATTTATCTGAGGATGTGCGGCCGTACAGGATTATGATAACCGCTACGGATGCTGAGTGATGTAATTTGTATTTTTTTGCCGCTTGGTTTAGGTCTCTCTATCTGTACAAAAAATGTCGGAAGCTAAATATTTAAATTGAAAAAACAGAACTAAGATAATGTCGAATAACATTCAGGATTTTGTGTCTAGTAGCTGAAATATTGAAAGGAATTTTACTCCTACAGAGTTTGACAGGCTCTCATCGGTCGTGGTGTCTCGGTATGTCACAGATGTACTGCCGTTCTAAAACTAAAGTGACACTTTAAGGCAGTACCCTGACCAAAAAATCAGCATGAGATATGAGCATTCTTATTGGCCTAGCGGCACTGGTGGCGCATGAATTACAGTAGTGAATACGCCCAGATTTTAAAATAAAATCTTTATAAAATCGAATTTTAGTCTTTTGAAAAAAAAAATACGACAAAAATGTTCATTATTTGCACTACCCCGAGCGAAACGCCGCGCTAGCCGTTTTTCGTGCTGTTTTTGTTATTTAAAAAGAAATATCAACTAATAAAAATACATTAAATTTCTACATATTAACGAAACTAAAAAGTCGTAAACAAGGAAAAAATCATACTGTGCAGTCGGAGGATACATACGCGCGAGCTGGCTGACCAAAACCAGATGTATCCTCCTCCTGCACAGCATGATTTTTTCCTTGTTTACGACTTTTTAGTTCGCTTTTGAAGCAGTCGGGTTTTTTGATTTAACTTTTTTTATTTATAACTTTTTAGTTAAGTTTTTTTCGAATTAGATACATTTAAACATATAAGTGTTATATATTTTTGAAATCACCTCTTAAAACCCTTTATTTTGATACCCCTCACGATGGGTTTGGAAGAAAAAAAAAAAAAAAATTTGGGCCCCTACAATATGGCGCCCAAAATCCGCCATTTTTCTATTAACCAATTTGAATGTAGCCTATGACACTTGCAGGATTAAGGCGAATCGATTGACGTATGAATCAACAAAATCGGCCAACGCGTTTGGTCTCTGGAACGCCACATAGGAACAAACATACATACATACATATATATATATATACATACATACATACATACATACATACATACATACATACATAGACTGATAAACACATTACCCTCCTTCGGCAGTCGGGTAAAAAGGAAAACATAGGGGCCCAGTATATATCTTTCTTTTTCAGTTCTTGGAATATCTTTTAAATTGGTCCAATATTGGAGGAGGAATTAGACGAGAGCCAAACCTTGAATTATGACTTTTTACTAAGGAAATTCAGTCGGATGTCTGCGAGTGATCAGCAAAAACTCTATCGATCTCGCGCAGCAGTATTTTTTTACTATCAATTGAATCCGGATAAAAAATAAAAGCGCCCCAAATTTCTAAGTTTACAAACCTATTTTTGATAAGAGTTAAAGTTGATTTAGGCCTAACAATAAATAAAACTTTGACACCGGAAAATCACGACTAACGCCAACGACCTTGAGGGAACAAAACGCGCCCTCGTTTCTCACCCGCGCGACCCGAAATTTAGTAGTTTTTTGTACTTTTCTTATTATTCTATGACTTTGAAAAAAAAAGCTTCAGATCAAAATGTAGATAATTAAATTGTCTTTGAGATGGTGTCGATTTCATTAAAATACGCCCAGCGGTTTTGTTGTGATTGTCGTGTTTTTGTCCGTTTTAGAAATAACTTTACAAATTAATTACACTATGTTATACGAATAAAACTCAAAATTTGCTCAGATGAAATTATTAAGAAAATGGTCTAATATAACAAATATTTTTTCCAATAAATTACGACTAGCCGTTTAGACGTGATTCTCATTTTAAAATCAGCTACTCAAGGGAATCGGCGCAAAGTGTCCACGTTTGCGCTCTGTCTAAAGACAGAACTTACGTGGCGTGGCGTGTCGTGGGGCCTTCTGACGCAGTTGATTGGCTACAAAACACGTTGCGTTATGACGTAGGCTGGAACAGAGTCGTTTGATTGGTGGATTCTGCGGCACGCCACGACACGTAAGTATAGTTCCGACTTTAAAGTTATACATATATAGATGAACAGCATAAATTTTTATTATTTTGCGGTTTTTTGGTTTTGTCAAGTAACACTAGATATCGGCAGTGTCAGTGTTATGTAATTATGGCGTAGCCGTCGGCGCTACGCCGTACGCCGCGTAGCACATTGTAGCAGATTACGAATTTCGAGCGTAGCATGAAACTATTTACAGAATTCGTACAGGAAATGAGGAAACTGTAGTGTCAAATCTCATGTTAGGTAGGTGTTAGGTACAAATATTTTGATGAGGACACGTCTCATTAAAATTGATTTCCCGGTATTTGGGGAATCCTATTGTTACCGTAAAAACGTTAACCTAAACCACAGCATTTATTCCAATTATTATAGTAAGCCTAATAATTTCAGGAAAAAAAGTTCCAATCGAGGATTAGCGTGAATTTACTTGGATACTGGACCCCAACTCATAGTAGCGATAAAAATTGTTTGGTTTTGGTCGGTAGCAGTCACAGACATAAATCTAAATAGATAACGTAAGTCCCTCCATCTATATGAAAACCAAGCGTGCCACTTTTTACCCGACTGCCGAAGGAGGGTAATGTGTTTATCAGTCTATGTATGTAAGTATGTATGTATGTACGTATGTAAGTATGTATGTATGTATGTATGTTTGTTCCTATATGGCGTTCTAGAGACCAAATGCGTTGGCCGATTTTGATGATACTGACGTCAATCGATTCGTCTTAACGCTGCGAGTGTCACTGGCTACATTAAAATTGCAAAATAGAAAAATGGCGGATTTTGGGCGCCATATCGTGGGGCCCATATATTTTTTTTCTTCCAAACCCATCGTGTGTGTTATCAAAATGAAGGTTTTTAAGAGGTGATTACAAAAATATGTAATACTTATATGTTTAAATGTACCTAATTCTAAAAAAAAATAACTAAAAAGTTGTAAATAAAAAACATATTTAAAAGTAACAAAAAACCCGACCGCTTAAAAAGCCAGGATACATACGGTTTTGGTCAGCCAGCTCGCGCATATGTTTCTATCCTCCGACTGCACAGCATGATAGTCTTCTTGTTTACGTCTTTTTAGTTGGCTTTTTAAGCAGTCGGGTTTTTAGTTATTTTTAAATATTTTTTTACATTTACTTACATGAAAGAAAACATTGCCAATGCTTTGGCCAACTTTTTTATACATACTTTATAGCTCAATTTTGCATAAAAAGGCATTTTTCTAGATTTCGGTGGATGTCCGGTGCCGATAATGCTAAATGAAAAGCTCAGATTACGATCATTTGTCGTAACTTTAGGTTTTTCGGCACGCGAAGTACATACCATCGCGTCATCTAGTTAGATTTATATCTGTGGTAAGAGTCCTACATAACCCTCCGTTATCCCCAGACGGAGGGTATCAATAAGTATTGCCCACAAAAAAAAATTAGCCATTAACCACTCCTGAACTTTTTTAGGCGTGGTAAGCCGTCATGATCGAAATTAAAACAATATAGGCACCATGCTCATTAGAGGATACTTCTGCCCATTCTCCCAGCAAACCTAATTAGCGCTTAGAAATAATATCCCATATTTTTTCCTGCCACAGATTCAAATTGCCTACAAGGATAATTCAAATGGATGAATCTCGAACATCCTCAATTTCTGTATAATTATCATGTTTCAATAGTTTTTCTGTTCTCCTGTTTCTATATGTAATTTATTTATTTATTTATCCTGTCTGTTGGCCGTACACTCAACAAATCAGTAGGTAATTGAAGTCTCTGTTTCTGGAATTTTCAGCCTTCAATTAGGTATTTCAGGTTTGTATTGTAGAGTGTAGAGGAGCTCGTTGCCAAATAATATCAGCCGCACGGGTAGATCTTCAAGGTTAAGCAACGCTTGCCGAGGTCGGTCCGTGGATGGGTGACCATTTCAACATACCGAGTTCCCTCCGTGCCTCGGAAAGCACGTTAAGCCGTTGGTCCCGGCTGTCATTTGAAGATCTTTGACAGTCGTTACGGGTAGTCAGAAGCCTGAGATCTGACACCAGTCTTGCTAAGAGGTACCGTGTTACCCAGTTACTGGGTTGTGGAGGTCAGATAGGCAGTCGCTCCATGTAAAACACTGGTACTCAGCTGAATCCGGTAAGACTAGAAGCCGACCCCAACAACAATTGGGAAAAGGCTAGGCAGATGTAGATTGTAGAGTGTAGAAAAGGCAAAATTTCATACAACACCAAAAAAAAAACGAATATAGAACCACCACCTTTTAGAGAACGGTTCAAAATAGTGTTTTGAGCATCTTTTCGCACCAAGCGCTTCCAAACATCCTTCATAATGCGCACAGCGAATGAATGGAACTCACTACCTGCGTCTGTGTTTCCGAACGCATTCAACCCGAATCTCTTCAAAGTTAGAGTGAACAGGCTTCTTCTGGGTAAGCTCACTCCATCGTAGACTGTGTCTCTGTTACCTCTGACCTAGACTAGAGTCAAGAGCAAACCCATCACAAATAAAAATAAAATTAAAATAAAATCTGGAAAATCGAAAACTTTATTTCAACCGAAAAACGTCCTCAGCTGGAAATAGCTAGGTCTCCCTCAAGGGTCGCTTCTTGTATCCAGCAGATTCAGGGCATGTTAGGCATTTATTTTGAAATAATTATAATGAATCAAGTGCTAACATTGACCAAAGTTTGACCTTGATAGTCATCATTACTACCTAATGTGGTTTGATAAGATAACAGGAATACGATTAAATTACGTGCGTTGATAGTATTGCGTTAGTTATTTATGAGCTGCGATACAATCCATTAGGGCTTAGCGACACGCGACAATGTGACAGCAATTTTTATCCGACTGCCGAAGAAGGGTAATGTGTTATCAGTCTATGTATGCATGTATGTTTGTTCCTATGCTATGTGGCGTTCTAGAGACCAAACACGTTGGCCGATTTTGATGATTCTTACGTCAATCGATTCGTCTTAACCCGGCGAGTGTCACTGGTTACATTAAAATTGGCAAATATAATAAAAAAATGGCGGATTTTGGGCGCCATATTATGGGGCACCAAAATTTTTATTTCTTCCAAACCTATCGTGAAAGGTAACAAAATAAAGGGTTTTAAGAGGTGATTTCAAAAATATGTTAAAATGACCTCTTTTTCAATTCCAAAAAATACCTGACTGCTTAAAAAGCGAACTAAAAAGACCTAAACAAGAAGAAAATCATGCTGTGCAGTCGGAGGATACATCTAGTTTTGGTCAACCAGCTCGCGATTTTCTCCTTGTTTAGGTCTTTTTAGTTCGCTTTTGTTTTTTATTATTATTTTTTTCATTAAGCAGACACTTACCTTTATAGTTTATCTTCGCATAGTCGCATCGCGGTCGACTTATCTGTGGTAGCCTTAAAGCTTTGTTAATTACATAAAATATAATTAGCACACAAATAAGGATAAAGTATAAATAATACTTACCGCAGGCGGGCAATAAATTGATGTTTCAGGCATGATTTAATCCATTTATTAGAGGTTCGTAGTTATGTTAGGCAGGATGTCATTCTCATCACTATTATAACAAGTAAAATTTTATAATTTAAAAACCCTCGACACTTATTTATTTTATGCTACATAATTTATCTTGTACATAGTAGATACGCTTCGATCGGCAATCTATTGAACACGTAATTATGACACGATATCTTGCGAAAACACCCCGATTCAAACAGAAAAACGCCCATAACTTTTAAACGGCTGAACCGATTTTATTCAAACATAGCTAAGAACACTCAACAAAAACACCTATCAAACAAAAAAAAAACTAAATCAAAATCGGTTCATCCGTTTAGGAGCTATGATGCCACAGACAGACACACAGATACACAGCAACACACGTAAAACTTATAACACCCCTCTTTTACCGTCGGGGGTTAAAAAATAATAATAATCAGGCTTCTTAGCTTACCGTGCATTGTTATCAAAAACAAACGTTTATGCAATATTTTAAATTTCTTATTTATTTATTTTTTGTATTATTTCCGCGCGATTTTTTTACCGCAATGCGTGCAGCTTCATACAATTCCATAGGTCGCAGAATGGGCGTAAAAACCCGCGCATAAAAATCGCAGTGCGTGCTATGCCTAAGCCTTAATCGGTTGAGGATAATTGCTTTAAAATTCAGTTGCAAGATTTGAACCAAACACACTTACATACATTGCAAGTTGAAATAAAAAACCTACTAAGTGAAAGTCGAACTCGCGCACGAAGGGTTCCGTACCATTATATCACAAAAAGTCACGTTTGTTGTATGGGAGCCCCACTTAAATATTTATTTTATTATGTTTTTAGTATTTGTTGTAATAGCGGCAACAGAAATACATCATCTGTGAAAATTTCAACTGTCTAGCTATCACGGTTAATGAGATACAGCCTGGTGACAGACGGACAGACAGACAGACGGACCGCGGAGTCTTAGTAATAGGGTCCCGTTTTTACGGGGTACGGAACCCTAAAAAGCTTGTTTTAGAAAAAGATTTTTTAATGAAAAATTTCTTATTATATAAGTTATTTTCTTATACATAACTAAAGTATGCTTTTTAAAGTTAATAGTACATTACAGCAGAATCCAGTAAGTAAGCCTTCCTGGCCGAGTATGAGTTAACCGGACCGAACCGCAGGTGAGGTCCGGTTATATACGAGGCCAGGATGGCTTTCTTACTGGTTGAGGTTTGTATAATGCTTTTCTCAAAAATGAAAGAAAGTTTAACAACAAATTCGTTTAATTAATATTGAAGGTTACATTCATATTAGGGCAATTACTGATAGATATTGTGATCGATTTACCGGGGGCATTTATATTTGTTTGTTGTACATCTTGATTAACGGACTCTTTAATCCAACATGATTTATAAACTGAAATGACTAAATACAAACATAAAATCCCACACTATACTTCTACAACATTACTAAGTACAAAACGCAACGTGCATACTTTTTCTGCGTCGCGTTATGTGTCACAGACCCATAAAAAAAAAAAAAAAAAAAGTGTCACAGACAATAAAATGGATGTTTAAGGCTCCAAAAT
Organism: Orthosia gothica; assembly: GCA_949775005.1. Lineage (NCBI taxonomy): Eukaryota > Metazoa > Arthropoda > Insecta > Lepidoptera > Noctuidae > Orthosia > Orthosia gothica. Next base: position 16,698,933 of record OX459034.1, on the reverse strand, counting down.
ATATTATGTATCTCATAAAATGTCATACCAAAAAGATGTTATAATGGCTAAACTCTAATCTGTGTCTGGTACTATGTTTTTTTTTTCTAAGCAGATCTAAAGAGGATGACCTAAACCGTGCGAAGCCATAAAAAAAAAAAGGGATGAAGGATGACCAAGTGTCCAGTAAGTAAATTACATACTTACTTACTGGACAGTAGGAGATTCCAAATTTAAAATCTCGCTTCTTACCGGACAGTTGTGAATAGTCTCCGGTAGAGTTCACTTTCTGGATACTTTTTAGAGATGTTATGTCAACATTACATACCATTTTTGAGAAAAAATCTTTTCCAGTCCTAACCGAGCAAAATTTGACTAACTTATTATTGTAATCTTCTCTGCGGTAAGAATCAGAGCTTTATTTTTTATGGCCATAAGGTTTCAACTCAATTGAAGGTCAGTCCTTGAATCCGACCTCTAATCCTTACCAACTTACAGACTCGGCCTAAAATATTTACCGCATGACGTAAGATAATAATAAAAATGTAATTTTCTCAAAAATGGTATGTAATGTTGACATAACATCTCTAAAAAGTATCCAGAAAGTGAACTCTACCGGAGACTATTCACAACTGTCCGGTAAGAAGCGAGATTTTAAATTTGGAATCTCCTACTGTCCAGTAAGTAAGTATGTAATTTACTTACTGGACACTTGGTCATCCTTCATCCCTTTTTTTTTTTATGGCTTCGCACGGTTTAGGTCATCCTCTTTAGATCTGCTTAGAAAAAAAAAACATAGTACCAGACACAGATTAGAGTTTAGCCATTATAACATGGTTAGAGGGAGGCTCCAAATATATATCTATCTCTTTTTGGTATGACATTTTATGAGATACATAATATATTTTGGAGCCTTAAACATCCATTTTATTGTCTGTGACACTTTTTTTTTTTTTTTTTTTATGGGTCTGTGACACATAACGCGACGCAGAAAAAGTATGCACGTTGCGTTTTGTACTTAGTAATGTTGTAGAAGTATAGTGTGGGATTTTATGTTTGTATTTAGTCATTTCAGTTTATAAATCATGTTGGATTAAAGAGTCCGTTAATCAAGATGTACAACAAACAAATATAAATGCCCCCGGTAAATCGATCACAATATCTATCAGTAATTGCCCTAATATGAATGTAACCTTCAATATTAATTAAACGAATTTGTTGTTAAACTTTCTTTCATTTTTGAGAAAAGCATTATACAAACCTCAACCAGTAAGAAAGCCATCCTGGCCTCGTATATAACCGGACCTCACCTGCGGTTCGGTCCGGTTAACTCATACTCGGCCAGGAAGGCTTACTTACTGGATTCTGCTGTAATGTACTATTACTGTATTGCGGCCAAGAATTTACAATAATCTTGGTGATACCGACTGACGTCAGCTCCAGTCAGCTGATAGCGTATTTTGTGGAAATTATTACGAACGTCTCGTACATAGTTACCTGAGTTTGCCGATAAAATATGTGAAGTAGGAAAAATATAGATTATATGTGTTATTGACTGGATGAATCTGGAATTAAGGATGATTGTGAATCTAAACTTATATTATAGAGAGTATTGATCATGGATCTCGAAAATTTACTGATATAAAGTCACGGTTTCCTTCGAGATAAAAACTAACTTTTTTATCCCAAAAAAATATACGGTTTATCTCGAAGATAAGGACTACGGGAACGAAAGTATAGGAAAATTTAATATCAATAGTTTTTGCTGTTATAGCGGCAACAGAAATACATCATCTGTGAAAATTTCAACTGTCTAGCTATAACGGTTCATGAGATACAGCCTGGTAACAGACAGACGGACCGCGGAGTCTTAGTAATTTGGGTACGGAACCCTAAAAATGAGTCTATCTAGTATAGTGTCTGGGTCTGGTCTGTGTTTGTTATTTTGTACATAACTGATTTTAAATATTTTTGGTATAGTAGATTATTCAATAACTTTTAGCCCAGAGAATGTCTAATAATATTGTTCATGTGCAGATGAAGCCAAATATTTTGGTTTTATGAAAAATATAAAGCAGACAGTCCGCGTTTTTTAGACTTTGACCAGTTTGGTCATTTACAAGTGACATAAAAAAAACTTTGAATAAAAAAATAATCAGTTCACAAGTCATCGAACAGCAATTGAACAACTATGAATCATATTTACCGTTTTCCAGTTATTGAATATTGATATATTTTCCTGTATTTATATAAATGTAGGTACCTTTGTATATGAATATGATCACACTATGTAGGATTTATTGTGTTCTAAAATAAACTCAAATATCGGACACTGTTCAAGGAAAATATTATTTTTCATTGTTATTTGATTTATAAGTTTCCTGTTTGCGCAGAAGTACCCCATTTAATTGTGTGCGTCGTAATTAAATACATAGATAATATATAAATATATTATGTAAAAGCTTTTACCACAGAATTGTAAAGTCTGTTAAAAAAATGTATTTATAGGTAGTTTTCCCTGTGATAAAATTCGAGGTCTCCCATGGCAATTTGATTAAAATTTATATTTAAATAACAATTAATTGACTTTCCTCTAAATGTGTACTGAATTATGATAGGTTATTAACGGATATACGGTTTTTATTTATCCTATGGTATAATGTATGTTGCAAAGGTAAGAACAGGTTCTACTGAAAGTGAGAGTCAAATTAAATTCGGTCGAATAGTTAAAAATGTCGTGGCGAGCTCCCTTTCAAAAAACAGGTCACATCATCCGTGTCAAAAGTGAGCTATATTACAAACAATGACATTTTCAGCCATACTTATGGCCCTTATGATTTCACTCTGTTGGCATTTCTGGGATTCAAACTTTGTTTTATTTTATTATTATTAATTTTGACATTTTGATTTTATTGCGTTTGAATTCATTTTAATAATTTTGACTTTTTTATGCAGTTTTGTTTTATTGTTGACATTTTTTAATTATTGTGATTTTGCAATTTTTCGTAATTGTTCATTGATAGCCACATACATGTCGGCACTTATTGTATTTTTTTTTTATGATATCCTGAATGCACGTATTGTTTATTCTTCCTTTTATCTTTTTTTTTAAATATTTCTTCGTTCGGTATAAATTCGCTAGCAGAATCTGCCACATATTCAGAGACTTTATTAGTACGGATTCGGATGTCATGAAAAGGTACAATGGACCTTGAAAAAGGCGAGTAAGTAGACACGGTTAACCATGCATGAAATAACCACCAATCCCATGCACATAAAAATATCGCATTAGCATCTGATCCAATTGAGCCACACCTCAAGACAATCATAACATAAACGATTTTCTAATGATTAAATTACAATATAATAATGACGTCATGTCACAATAGATGATCGAATCTGTGATCGAGACGAATCGTCACCTAATTCGATTACATCTACACTATGATTCATACTGTCAAACGCTTGTGAGAAATCTGTGAGTCATCGGAGGGCCACAGCAAGGTTCATTCAAATCGCATACGGCACTAGATTTTAAAGTACGCTTTGATTTAATCTGACATTACTACAAGGTAATATTTTAACATGGACTGGAGGATGTATCTTGTTTTCTGTACATTTATATTATTATGCTTGGTCATTTTCCTTAATGAAGTCATCAGAACCAGCAGACTCCATAAATATAAAAGGCGAAACATTAAATAAAAGCTATTTCGGGCCCTTCAAGTTCCATAGCTGTTTTCGTCCAAGATAACTTAATCAAGTAATTAATGATGATTAAATGGATAATTATTGAATTAATACATAGGTCAAGTGCAACCCAGCGACCGCGGACATCCTAATATGTAGTACCCTTTATTGGAAAAAGCAATACGTCTCGAAACCTTGCTCGTAAAGTAATAAATAAGACAGTGATACATACCAAGGTGACTCCGAAAATGTTCCGGATTGCCAATTTGAGTCTCGCTAAAAAGGTAGCGATCGAAATGTATCTGTAATGGCCACGTACCGGTACAATATTATAGGTACATTTTGTTGTTATTACTTCAACGAAATTATTAGATATGCTAAGCTTTGATACGAATCTAATATCGTTAACCACTCTATCTTTACTACCTGTTTACGATTTGATAATAGCCGACGTTTATACATGAAAGATTTCACATATGTGATTCGAAATATTTGAATCTGCAAACACGGCAAATTAATACCATTCAGGAGAGGCAGAGGGTGCAGTCGGATGAGTCATGCAGCCCCATAGCGCACCCCATGCGACGGTGCAATGGCGGAGGGCGAGACGCGGGGGCGGGAACAAAATCAATACACGCAGACGACTGCACAATATTATTCTATACGTATATTAGGAAATATTTAACAAGGGTGTCTCAGAGCTCTATTGATTTATGTCTACCTCTGCAGTGGCGAGGCTGAATATTTTACGCATTGTAATCTGAATGCCAACGTTGTTAGGTACTTTTCAATCAATGTTTATGATTATAGCAATTAATACCACGGTGTAGTCTGCCACGTGTATTGGATGTGTCATATCGTCGTAGATCTGGTTTAGAATCCAAATTATACCGCCTACGCTTATGTTCAACAACAAATCGTTTGTTTTTCTCGTGTCGCGAGTGGCTGGTCGTTTATCGCAAATCCTACACAAGCCGTCCACTGGTCGGTCTGGTCCAGTCACCTTCGGACGCACATATAGACTTTTTGCACCACGTCCGTGCAGCCACTGTAACGTCCTACCTACTAGAATAAGATATCTCTCAACTTTTACGTCAGTTAGTAATGCTTTCTGCTCTTTTCATAATTATAATGAGAATATTTACAACGGTAGAGTATTAAACTAATTAAATATTTGTAGGTTAATGTTAGGCGTTTGTGGTAATTAGCGCAAAACAGCTGAATCATAGAGAAAGTACGGATAGACTGAAGAGAAATTTCAGTATTTTAAAGAAGCGTATTGGTGACCCTGAGCGAGTGTGTTGTACACCGGAGCGCGGCAGGTACGTGAGTGTTCGCGTACGTACAGTCACACGGCTTCAGATAACGTGTATGTAGTGCTATTACAAACGTTATCAAAGCATATCGTTATCACCAGATTGTGGATAGAACCGAGTGCGTTACCATATATGGTGACAAAAATTGAGGCAGCATCAAGCAGCTCGTGATTGGCGGAAAATAAATTGTTCCGATAGTACATGAACTCTGATAAGGCGCGTTTTATATAGTTTATCCTCAAGAGCGGGTTCTCATTTAGTGAGGTGTGCTTGACCGAAGCAGCACGAGTCGTACTAGTCATTAACTTAATATTTAATAGTAAGTTTTGTTTGATTTTATTAAATTAAATCGTGGCTTTTAATCAAAAATAATTGTGAAGTTTTTAAACCGAAATTATTACAGCGTTTAGAGCCAGTGTTTAATATTTTATTAACACCTGTGGAAACTACATGTTACATAACAATTTTTTTACGTAATATAAGTGAAGTGCTTTTCGGATTTTGTGAATTTAATAACCTCAACAGTTTTGTGGCAAGTTGTCTACTGAATTTGAGGGCTTCTGGGTTCGAATCCCGGACCGGGCAGTGTTTACTTGGGGTGTTTTCACCCTTATTTTTCCAATGTCCGCCATTTTTTTATAATTTTTTATTTTTTATTTATTCCTTCTATCCTATTTAAAAAAATCTGCATAGCCGGCTTTCCGAAATTTTTATCGGAATCTTTTAGAGATAAGGTGTAATGAATTATCTTTTTATCAGTGAGTTGGCACAAGGCGTGACTGTTGCGTCAGATATGAGTTTACTACATAGCGGTTGCTTTTGCTAGAAACATCCATAGTCTCGTCTCAGTCAGTCTGGTCCTCACAATTCACATCTAAGGACTATCTTTCAGAAATTTAAAAATCACTTCTTATTATTTCAGACTAATTCAAAATGTGCGACGAGGAAGTTGCTGCGTTGGTAGTAGACAATGGCTCCGGTATGTGCAAAGCCGGGTTCGCCGGTGACGACGCGCCTCGCGCCGTGTTCCCCTCGATCGTGGGCAGGCCCCGCCATCAGGGCGTCATGGTCGGCATGGGACAGAAGGACTCGTACGTAGGCGACGAGGCCCAGAGCAAGAGAGGTATCCTCACGCTCAAGTACCCCATCGAGCACGGCATCGTCACCAACTGGGACGATATGGAGAAGATCTGGCATCACACCTTCTACAACGAGCTGCGTGTGGCGCCCGAGGAGCACCCCGTGCTGCTCACGGAGGCCCCCCTCAACCCCAAGGCCAACAGGTAAGTCCCGCGCCCAGCGCACCGGCACTGTCCCCCATAGCCAGCTCTGTGCTAGAGCCGAGCCTGACCATGTGCTTTGTTTTGCAGAGAGAAGATGACACAGATCATGTTCGAGACCTTCAACACACCCGCCATGTACGTCGCCATCCAGGCCGTACTCTCGCTGTACGCGTCCGGTCGTACCACCGGTATCGTGCTGGACTCCGGCGACGGTGTCTCGCACACCGTGCCCATCTACGAGGGCTACGCGCTGCCGCACGCCATCCTGCGTCTGGACTTGGCCGGCCGCGACCTCACAGACTACCTGATGAAGATCCTCACCGAGCGCGGCTACTCCTTCACCACCACGGCCGAGCGTGAGATCGTGCGCGACATCAAGGAGAAGCTCTGCTACGTCGCGCTCGACTTCGAGCAGGAGATGGCCACCGCCGCCTCCAGCAGCTCCCTCGAGAAGTCCTACGAGCTTCCCGACGGACAAGTCATCACCATCGGAAACGAACGATTCCGTTGCCCTGAGGCTCTCTTCCAGCCCTCATTCCTGGGTATGGAAGCCAACGGCATCCACGAGACCACCTACAACTCGATCATGAAGTGTGACGTCGACATCCGTAAGGACCTGTACGCCAACACAGTTCTGTCCGGAGGTACCACGATGTACCCTGGCATCGCCGACCGTATGCAGAAGGAGATCACAGCCCTGGCCCCGTCCACCATGAAGATCAAGATCATCGCACCCCCAGAGAGGAAGTACTCCGTATGGATCGGAGGATCCATCCTCGCTTCCCTCTCGACCTTCCAACAGATGTGGATCTCCAAGCAGGAGTACGATGAGTCTGGCCCCTCCATCGTCCACAGGAAGTGCTTCTAAGCGACAAGTAAGACTATTCCTAATTTATGATGCCCTACACCAGGCCCCTGAATGGGCGGCTCAAATTACGCTTGTGATCTTTTATTTAAGTTCAGTATTTAAAAATAGGCTGTAAGGTATCGTAATATGCATATTACGTAATAATGAATGCGGAACATTGTCGATTCCGTATTTTTTGACAAAGATTTTTATTTATTTATAATGATCGTTACTAACCTGAACATTTTTAATAAAAGATAATTTATATACCGGTATAAATCTGCATTTTTCTTGCTTTCTATCCTTTCATCTCATTACCCAAGTATTAAGCTTCATAAGTGAAAGAGGGGTACCGTTTATGACAGTCATAATGACACGAGTCTGCAATTCTCAGACGTCTACAGCTTTACTGGAGTTTCTAACTGCAACTGCTAGTCATTGACCGTTCCATTTTACATATTTTAGTTTATATGCGGTAACGGAACTCGACGTCCGCAACTTTATCATCATGGGCTGCTTTATTATATAATAATTCATTATGTTACTAATCATAAATGGTATCGAATTGGACTATATTTGGAGTATAGTAATTAGCGTACACGATAAGGTGGTTATCGTGAAAAATTCCTACATTATCGCAGGATTAAAGCGATAAAAACATTACAATGAATTCAAAGAAAACGTTAATCGGGTTGACGTAAGTAGATATAATACAATCAGTCCCTAGTAACTACCTAATAGCTCCACCGTCGACCTAATTGAAGTAATTAGCACTTCTAGTGAACAAAGGAATATTCGTGCAGCATTTAATATCACTAATGGAAAATTGTAGCAACATGGGCGAGGCTGCGATAATGCTATTGGAACAGGGAAAACCGCACCTTTACGCTTTTCAGGCTACGAACAGGATATTAAACCCTGAAACTACGCAGTTAGGGTATTTTTAGCACTATTATGGGTATAGGGATTCCCATAAGTAAATGTAATGACGATAAATTTATAGTTGTAGGCTTTTGTGCCTACAATTTGAGCTGTATTAAACAGTATACGCCCCAATGTTAACGCAGCACTGGCCGTATACGCCCGCTCAATGCCAAAATATCAATATTAAACCTCCTTTTGAACAGTTTTGCTTGCAAAATATTATTTGATTTACATATGCTATGTTAGTTATGAAGAAATTCCAGCCATCAATTTTTCTGTGTAAAAATATTTTCAAACATCCAAGTCGTTTTGGAGGAGTTTCCAAAAGTTGCGAAAAAATATCGTGTTGTTAATTATTTTTTTAAAGCAAAACTATTAGTTACACGAAAAAACCTTGTGTTTAAAATTATGTACATGAATCAATTATAAATATATATATTTTTCATACCTTTTAACCTAGCCGTTACTAAGGAGTATGCTTTAGAAAGTTACCATTTTACGGCACTAAAGGGTATGTAGGAACAATAGTACTTGATTTCCCACTTACAATTTGATAGGCAAATTCAAGGTCTAGATAAGCCCTGTTTTATCACAATTATTGAGTAGTTTCTTTATCTACATAGATACAATTTATTATCTTTATTTCATAACAACTTAATGATACCCTTCTAATGTTCAACTTGACGATTGATTACACTAATAATTTTTAATACTTAGATTTTTTGCGATAAAAAATACTCGTAATATTAATGCTATGTATATAGGTATGATTTTCCCCTTATCGATTTCTCCAACAGGTGATATATCGATGAATTAATTTCCATACCAATTAAGTTTTTAATCATTTTTTGGATTAGTTTTCTAATCTGGTTACGTGTTTATCTCAAATATTTTAATACAGTTCATGATGCTGTTTGATACAACTGTTGAAAGTATTATTGAAGTCGGACTTTTGTTATGGTTTTCTATGTTTACTAATAGAGAGTGGTGCGTCACTCTCATCGCATCGCATCCTTACGTGGGATAGCGTGTAGTTTATAATAGCTGACCTAGAGCAATGTGTAGTCGAAATCCTAAAATACACGGTTTATAATAAGATGGACACACCCACCACGCGGTCGTTTCGTCTACTGCGAGCTGACGTCACGGGCGCGGTCGTCGGTGCAACTGTTCGAATTTCGAAAGCATTCTGTGGCGTCACTCGGCCCTTGGCAGTTGGCAGCATGCGTTTGTTCCCTTGCCAACAAAGAGTATTGGTCTATATGATGATGGTGGCCTACCTATTTATAGAATGTTGCTAGCGTCAATATTGATAAGGTAGACTAGGCTGAAACATAAGACATTTACCTAAGGATTGTATACTCATCCAGACCGTCCACAAAAAACACTTATCAGTTTGCAAAAAAGCAAATAGAAAAGGAATTTATGACGACAAAAATATTTTTTTATCGAATATAGATCTCTAAAATTGTATAGAAATACGAGCCATGCATGCGGGTAAACAAATGCAAATAACAGAACAGTTGTTAAAACATAATCTATTAAAACCATCGACAAAGCCCTGCCCGGTCCGTAGGGAGTTAGGGATGAGGGACCGATTGTACGCAGATGGTAATGTGACTTTGTGAGTGTAAGGGGCCGAACTCTCCATGTACGATTGGACATAATGTAGTCTGTACCTAAATTATTGCAAACTAGTGGCCCGCTCCAAATTTTGGAATAATTTTTAGTGGTAAAACATTTTTTGAAAATGAGTCGATCTTCTAGGTTAAGCACCGCTTGCCGAGGTCAGTCCGTGGATGGGTGACCATTTCAACATAGCGAGTTTCCTCCGTGCCTCGGAAAGCACGTTAAGCCGTTGGTCCAGGCTGTCATATGAAGATGATTGATAGTCGTTACGGGTAGTCAGAAGCTTGAGATCTGACACCAGTCTTGCCAAGGGGTATCGTGTTACCCAGTTACTGGGTTGTGGAGGTCAAATAGGCAGTCGCTCCATGTAAAACACTGATACTCAGCTGAATCCGGTAAGACTGGAAGCCGACCCCAACAATAATTGGGGAAAAGGCTAGGCAGATGAGATGGTAAAATATTACCCTAATATAATATTATAGATGGTGGTTCCAGATATTACCCTACACGTCTAAACAAACTCACACAATGCGGGCTCTCTCTTTGCAATATTACTTAGTTATCTATCTACGAGTACCTTTAAACAAGCAATTCTTGTATAAAATAATCTGAATCTCGGAAACGGCTCCAACGATATTCATGAAATTTTGTATGCAGGGGTTTTCGGAGACGATAAATCGATCTAGCTAGGTTTCATTTTTAGAAAATGTCGTTTTCTCTATTTTCACTCGAGCTGAGCTCAGTCGCCCAGGTACTGATAATAATGTTAGATGGCCGGATGGCTAAGACCTCGTCTCTCGTGCTTGAGATCATACGTAACTTCAAATCCGGGCAAGTATCAATATGACTTTTTCAATTCATTTGTACTATCTAAGTTTATCATAGATATCGCTGGAAACGATGAAGGAAAACATCATGAGGAAACCTGGAGTTACAGTTAACATAAGTCTAAAATCGCCAACCCGCTTTGATCAAGCATGGTAATTAATGCTCGTTTCTTCTCTGTATGAGAAGATGCCTTAGCCCTGCAGTGGGGCAGTAACAGACAGCACATTGGAAGTCGATTTACTATTTTTGTCGAGCGACTGCTTCTGTGTGTATTGGGCGGTTTCGACCCCCATGACGTTTAGGGTAACGAGGGTCAGACAGCAGACCTAAATATGTGGGTAGTAACGAAAATATTTTCTTTTCTGTGAACGGTAAGGCTGTCTGAAAAAGTAATTCCGATTCTCAGATATGTCAACTAAAGAATTTAATTAAGTATATTATGCTTGTTGATATTCCCAGAGATATCTATCACAAGTATTAGTAACGCTCACAGCATAAATTTTGGTGTACCACAGGGCACTATTTTGGGACCCACACGCTCTATTATCAATATAAACTTCTCATGCACGTTCCAAAGAAAATATCCAAATTTGAGATAGGCAAACATATTCTATCACAGAAGTCCTAAGCTTATTCCAACCACGTAGCTAACCCATCCACTATAGATATGAACACTGCCAGGTTTCGCGTCAAATATTCACTGCTTGAAATCTGCTGAAGCCTGAAGGCCTGAAGAGCCGACACCCCTCACTCACACATGTTCACAGCCCACCCCGATGCAGGCGAGGGTCAAGGGCGAGAGCGGGCGGACGATCGATCCCTTCGCCCCGTCTCGCCCCGCGCATGCCCTGCCGGCGTCCTCCCGACTAGACTGGTATGCGGTTCCGAACCAACTTACTAATACAACTGTTCCATTCCTTATTTTTCCTCACATAAGGTTCGCAGCTTTGTCTTTGGTTCCACAAGGATTTTGCAATACCGTCTTCAGTTATTGAATTTGTCTAGAATTTCGCTGCATAAATGATTTAGGTGTAATTAGATTAAGGCGGGATTCCAATACTGAATTCCGCTTATAAAATCAGTTGTCTTTGCGTACTTTATTATATTTGACCGTGTGCTAAAGACCTTATGTTACTTTGTGGACGAACGACTCAAGTTCAACCTAAAAACGATCTATCAACTCTTATTTCAAAATGTTAACCCAGCCACGGTAATGATATATAAGCTCTTTCTAAAACAAACTCATAAATCACCCAAAACCAACTCCTATTTTTATCCAGAATAGCAAAAATCCATCTCTTTTGCCTTTCACTGACAGGTTGATAAAAAATGCCCACAAAAGGACAACCTGTCCTGTCCGCCCTTCATCACAAACGTCCTTTTATCTTGCGGTCATACTAATGAAGCTATTCAGATGAAAATACATCTTGTGTGATTGTGATAGGACCCATATTAGCTATTTAGGTTTCCATTGTTCATATATGGCTGGACTTCTAAATGTGGAAGTAGGCCAGTTTGCATCAGATCGCAGTCCAGTGATGCGATCATACGTGAAATGTGATCATGGACAATTAAGTTCTGTCCTACTTACAGCTGAATTGCAACTGTGACTAATAAGAGATGAAAATTACCTAGATACAATATACGTAGATGAACGCGTAGATGCATCTGAACCAGAATGACAGTTGAATTTCTAAAATTTAAATCGGGCTATTGAATGATGATTATCACTTTAGTTTGCAAAGAAAAGAGCACATTCGACGCTACATTAATATTGTTTCTGTCATGCTTCGGATTTCTATAAATTAACACACGTCTCGGATAGATAAAAATGTCGATTACGCAAAAGACGAAATGCGGAAGAAGATTTTATTATCGTCTCAAAATTTATATCGTAAGTTATAGGTACCTACGTAGGTACATACGTCATAGTAGATATTTTTGCAAGCTTTACAGAAAGTTGACGGCATGCATAACTTCAATTGGTATTCACAGTATTCAGCTCAACCTGCTACAAATTACATAATATCGTTTTATAACTGGTAAACAAGTTGGCAAGGCAGTCGATAAGCGTTAAAATATGTAACACTACCAAAATTACAATTCGTAATACATATCGGGCACTTTCATGTTCGTGCTCGGCATTTTATTTCAATATTTACGGTAGCTGAACAGAGAAAGACGTTTGGTACCTTTTCTGTACATCTATCACATTATTTTCTGTAAAAATTGGTATCTGTTGCAGAATTGTCGAATCAGCGGACTTTCGAATTAATTGCAAATCATCTCTTAAGTTATTATTTGTAATATCTTAAGTGTTTAAGTTTCTCTTAAACTATTCAGAAAGGGGTTTCACAAGGCTTGATCTTGGGTTCTTGATTATTCTGTCTTTGCGGATGCGAGAGAATTTCCAAGTAATCGTCATAGGTTATTAAAACGAAAATATATAAATTTTAATATTATAAGAAAGATGTATCGTAAACTTGGCAGGCCTAAATCCAAAACGGTAGGTATGACTTTGAGATAACCTATTTATAAGGTCAAATGTTAAAGAAAAGTTGGCAAAGAATTTATTAAAGCAAATATATAACGACCAATTCCATTAAGGAGTTAGATTTTAGAAATTTCTAAATAAAATTATGTTAGCAGCAAAAGCGATACTATCGGACTGTATACCTTTTCACCTACAAGTTGAAACCCTAAGACATGGTCGCGGATAAATTAGAAAGGGAGTTACCGCAGCCCTGGCTCAAGCAACTGTAGGAACACGGGTGGGTTTTAAACTTTAGTCAGTAAAAATATGACACGCTCTCCCGCTTCACCCAGAGCGGGAGAAGTCATTGGATGACTTCAGAACCCCAACAAATAAAAAGATATGTCACGGGTGTCTGTCTTGCTTCAGCAACTACCAACATTCAGGATTGTTGTTTTCTTATTAAACAATCATATTAACAGCCCGACTTGGAGCAATCCTCAGCATAGATCTCTATTTTCATGTGCCAATCTCCACCCTCGTACACAACTCTCATCCAGGTAGGTACAAACCCGCGATGACAATAGTTGTCTACCTACCTCAACGTCTGACGACCAAAACTTCATCTACCAGTCCTTGGTATAAAACCTACCTACTTAAAGATTAATGATATACCTGCGCTCACTCAATGCATACATAACCTTTTTCCCATGGGGTTAGGCGGCAACTAGAACTACTGCTATCGTAGCAGGAGGAATTTACATACTCCTTACATACTCATTTTGCTTCATTTACGTTCACACATCTATAAGTTAATTATAGTCATATACGCACGCTGGTTATGTGTAGGTACTGCGCACTTGGCCTTTCCGAAGATCATAACCAATAAGATCCGTGTATGTCCTTCTAGGGCGCCCGCTCTGCCCAATTTAAGTCACAAACCGTTTCTAATTAAAACATAAATCAAATAAATGAATTCCTCAGATACAAGCCCAGGTAAAACAAATAACAAATTTCGTCAAGGTTCCGAAAACCGCGTACACATGCAAATGATTCACACCATCCGAGAATACTACAAATTACGTATTCCGATGCCGAATCATTTTACAATACAATGGTCTAACGCGTTTATATTCTACGCGTGCGCAAGAGTTTCCTTCGTTGACTCATTTCTTGTGATCTTGTGATCCTGTAAGTTGTGTCTTTCTTATATTTATGGGTTGGTATCTATCGTTTTCATTTTATATTCATCTCTAGCTATGCTATCACTTCTTGCAGCTATATTAGGTATTATTAACTTACTACGGTCTACGTTTCTGTCAGCGGCATGGCCTACGGAAATTATTCAATTGGAACGAACTGGCTGCTATTCCATAGAGAATCCTATATCCTTATCCAGACATAATGTGTACCTGTGAGCCAAGTTTCATCCAAATTCGTCAGCCAGAGAGACGTGATTGGTTAACAAATATACAGACTGCGATTTTATAGCATGATTTTCAGTCCCAACAGAATTCTTATTGGAAAATGTATTAATAAAAATATTAATTCATACAAATCAAATCAATGTAGGTATTCCGGTGATAAGGTTGTGGTTGACTAATAAGTAGGCAGTATAAGTGATTAAAAACTTGTTAATATAAAAACAGACTCATCTGATATCCGGCGTGAATGTATATAATGTATGAGTCACCACCAGTTAAAGTTAATAAGATAAATAAACACTGTTTACATGATGTGTCACGTCCATATACAATCATACAAAACTTGTTTGGACAAATGTTTCAATATCATACAAGAATTCCGAAACGCTACGAAGACACTGAATTTAAAGTAGACAGAACACTGTCAAGTTCAAGTAGACAGAACACAAGATAGCTACAACAGCTCCAACAAATTACGAAAGATGAAATTATGAAAGCCTAGAAAATGGTGACAAACTGAAACTGTTCTTACTTAACAAATATTAATGTTCGTTCCAAATGAATATAAAAATCTTGATCCAATTTACAGTAAAAACTTAATATAAAGAAGACTGAAAGAAAAGCTTTTGAAAGTACGATAAACCCGCAAAAATAATCAGAGCATGTTCGAATTTTGAATGAATTTGAGAATCATCATGAACATTTAGCAGACGACGTTGGACTTAATTTGCTTGATATACATATATAATAATATGATACTTTCGCACCGAAAGAATTAGCGATCGTATCGGTTGACATGTTTATGAGAAATTGATGAGCAGAAACTGCACAGGATGTCACTGAACATCTGTTAAAGCATGACAAGACGGAAGGGCGGAATAGCGGAACCGACTCATGATTGAGGGAGAACCCAAATCATCGAAGTAGGTAGGTATAATATAAGATCACTTCATTGGAATTTTTGCATGCCACTTCAACTTTATCAAGCTTGTGAAATCGTTTCACCTTAATCAGAATTACGAATCCAGTTCGAAGAATCTGAAAAATATGGACCAATACACAAATTTATTTTTGAACAAAGGCTTAGGACTTAGCCAAGGCAAATATAATAATAAAATATAACACTAGCATAGCCAAGGTCTAAAATCAGCGTCCGGACTTTAAGATAACAATAATATGGTTTAAATAGCACGATTACTTATTGCTGAAAGAATCTTTAACAATATCGACAGACACCTAAAGCATTGCTTGGACACAGTTTTCATTTTCTTTGACCGTCTGTCTTTCCACCAGGTATTTTATACCCTGTGGAAAGTAGAAGTAGATACCGTACTGTAGGAATACCACTGCAAGCAGTTTGTTTTGGAAACATTAACTAGCTATTGTTTGTAAACTTTACAGAAACGATGTCATCGTCAAGACACCTATTGCAGGCTCAAAGGTTGCTAAATGCATTTAAAAATGTGCCACTTATTAGTCATGTTTCATACATAACTTACCAAGAAACTGTATTAAACTCCGTCGAGTCAACTGTGGTATTGAGTTATTGACTCATCGTCGTAGTACGCACGAAGGCGACCGCCATGACTCACAACGCAACAGCATTGCCTGACCACTGAAGCCCGGAACAGATTAAGCGCAGTTTAATCAACGCTGCCTAAACAACCGGCGTGTAATGCCAGAGGTTAGACATCGTGAACCCCAACATAACCATTACCGTACCATTTCTATGAGACTTTCATCGAATCTTTACAATTTAAAAATGATCAGAAAGTGTTCGCTGCTGTGTTCTCACGTTTTTGCTCGGATCCGTATTGCAGTAACACTGCAACTGATGTTTATTCTAGACTTGACTAGGTAATTAGTGCACTACGGACAGATTGAGATCACAAAAAATGTAGACAGACATGTAATTGTGCAAGCGTAAATGCTGCTTCTATAAATTCAAGTTCTCAAGTAACGATCAACTTTCACAAGGGGTTCACCAGTATTAATCCATCGGAAACGCGTCTAAATGGTTCTTTGTGTTGACTCAAGCAACGACATATTAAATAGTAAACCGACAACCCCTGTTGGTGCGTCACAGCACAGATAATATGCAGACAGCGGAGTGACTCCAGTAAATGACTCACTGTCGTAATATTCGAGTCTCCATGCGTCCCTCGTCCCTTCCGACGCATTACCTTTTTACATATTGATAAAATAATGCTTCTTTGCTGGCTGTCTAGCCAAGCTCTTTGTTTCTTACGAGTACATCGTTAGTATAATTTCTATTAAATATATGTCCAAGGTTTGGGATAGGAGATTTGATATATTCAACTTAAGGTATACTAGTTATAATTATAGTTTTTGTATCTCGAAGCGAATGCAATTTGCAGGTTATTTATTTTTGCACCCCATTCCTTGGCATCCGTGTCATTCATAATCACAATATCCATTGTCAGGCATTTCTTCGCCCCTCTATTATTAATTCATGTGGAGAGACCACAATTTTTTTCGTTCGTATCGAAGTTACAATCCATTGAGTTTAACTTCAGCAGAATAGTTTAATATGAACTCTAATCTCTAGCCCATTTTATTCTCGCCGTATTGGCATAATTACTTGGCAGTGGGATCTTGGGTTTCTCTTTTAAAGACTCTTTGAGTATTTTCTTCGTCCCGTTTAGCGATGAACGGCTTAGTAATTTCCTTTCACTCTCTTCCCTTTTCCTCTCCATTCAATTTGATATTCATTTCTCTGCTAAAAAAATCTAGGCATATTTGGTAGCAAGATTTTCATTCTGTGTTCTCTTTGCTTCATTTCATTGTCTTATAAGATACCTATATGATACGGAATGATATCCTTTTCTAGACTGGTTTCTGGCATTTCCCAGTATCAAACCGGAGACTTGTGCCCCGGTTTGTGTGAATGCGGGTGTATTAGAATTTAAAATAAACTGGGAAAGTGACTGTGTACAAATTAAACAATACACCTGTCCCCAACGAACCCAATCCTTCGGGGATAGCTTGTTTCTGGAGTAACGGTGGCAAATGTAGCAATTTACTGTATCCTCGACCTCTCGTTCATCAGTCACGTCTTTACTGGCAAGCCGCGGGCTACTATCACTTTCTTCAGACAGGTCTTCGCAAATTGAAGACCCATTTACGTTCACCTGCTTTACATAATTTCATAGGTTATTGAACTCAAGTTAGACAAAAAATACATGGGTAACGGGTATTGGTATCTATTAGATACGAACTGGCAATAGGTCCGTTACCTACTGCAAAACTTCTTCATTCAAAAAAATACAATAGACAGACCCAAATTCCCACACTGTGCTGCACTGCACCTGTGACGTCAGAATAGTGAAGTTTAACGTAACTTAGGGTATTTTTTTTTTACTATTTTACGGTTACCCAGATACGGTACGGTTTTTTGTACGAGTATAGTACTATAAAGGAGGTATCCTAGGGAAAAAAATGACATGATTTGGTTTCGAATTACGATGCATGTTACATAAAAAAAATTATAGTGAAATTTTTTATGTAGCGGGTAGATTCATGATTGATTAATTAATAATTTATGATCTTCTATACTTACCCATAAATTAAAAACGAAAGTTATCAAAAATATGGTGATCAATCGACTTAGTAGGTATCTTGATTAATAAAACATGTTTACAAACATCTGAATAGATAAATTTATTTGACAAAATTTCACCTCCCAAAATATGGAAAAGCTTCTCGTTATCCTATCTACTACCCTACGTGCCGTTCGCTCAGCAAATACCTAGGTACACATAACATAACATCACACCAGTACCTATCCCTCGAAGGGTTGGGCAGGGACCTAAGTAATAATAATGTCAGTAGGTAAACCTATTTGGCAACCAGGGCATATTCTGCCAGGTAAGTACTACCTACTAAGTACCAACCACTAAACCAAAATACCTACTATAATCATTGATTTAAAAGTACGTTTGCACACATCATATTCTTACTTAGTTGAAACTTAGGTACGGAATCATCAACAGGAAAATAGGAAATAATGAAGGTAGGAACAAAGGTAAGGCAGAAAGGGCAATATAAGTTGCCTACAATCAGCAATAAGTTAGTACAAAAATATTTCATATTTTAAAACGTCTAACGTTAGATGTAAATTGAGATTAAAATCAGACATATCAAACGCAGGCAGTACAATTTCATATTACACGACCAACACAGATAATCGTAAAACTATTTGCAATGTTATTGCGCATACAACCTTCTCAACTTGGCTAAGTTATTTACCGCCTTGCAGACGATATTGAATGGAATCGGTTCGCTACTAGACACAAACACAACCACAAAGTTTTGTTTGTGTTGGAGTGCGCCATGTACGAACAACGACCGTTGCCTGCCACCGTCCACCAATCAGAGCTCAGGATTTTACTCATGCCCATATATGGTAAGGCCATCGGTTGCGGCAAGCGGGGAACTTGGGCGAGTCCATTATAGTGGAAAAAATAATAACATTCCTTTTTCGAATAGTAACAATTGCATGACATCTGTCAATTAGGCCTGTCAGTAGGAGCATTTTGTAGGTCGTTTTGAATGATAACGCGGTGTAATTATTAGGAAAATTTGGTATTATTTAGCACCTACAGAGGTCCGTTGGGCGAGTCGATTGAATCGTGGGGCGCCGGCGTACGGCGTATTCTAGTGAAGCAGATCGACCGACCTCCGCGAGCGAGCGAGCAACAGAAAGAAACCGGCCGGCATTCATTTCTCACGGTTCGCGAACGCTGCGGTTATTGTCTCTTGTAAACCTTTATTACTGGTAAGTAAACGATATTTTATTGTTATTTTAATTATTTAGATAGCTAGGCTTTGTATTTATGGCAAATTTCCAATAAGGGTCCAATTTGAAATATTTGTCGCTAGTTAGCATTGGTGTGCATCTACCCGTCTACTCGTAATGTGTAAAAATCAATGGTGGTTTTTATAATACTCAGTTTGTTATGTCTAATCTGTCAATCAGTTTGATGAGTGCATCACTGACATCACTGTCTATGCAGATAAGCGCCACTTGCCGCCTATCCCCGCATCTGCAGTGCCCAGTGGTGCACAGCTGTCTTATTGGAAGTGTGCCAATATGCATTGAACTTTCGTTATCAACTATTTCGTGAGTGCGTATAGGAGTAAATACAGTGCATTACTGTCTGAAGCGACCGTCTGCTCGCTCAATGCTCAATGTGAGCGCCCCGTTTGAGATCTCGTCGTTATCAAGAGGAGCGCTATCAGCGGCGGGGAAGCGCGCGGGGGTCGGGCGGCGCGCGCAGGCTCCCTGCTGCCGCGGAATACCATATATGGCCACGAAAACTCATGTATTGTGCCGTACTGTGCGATTGGTGGAGAAGTCGCCGCGGCGGGGTAGGGGCGCCCCGATAACCAGCCTCATTTATATACTCTGCCTGCCGCGCTCGCCGACATTCCACGAAGTGAGCTCGAGCAGTGGTGTTGTGCAGCATTTACCGAGGCTGTGCAATAGAGAGTTAATTTATTTATTTAATAGGACTATTTAATTAAAAGTAAGTTGATACAGATGTGCAGCCTATTTTTTTTTTTGTGACGTTTAGTGAAAATATAGTGGCGTGAGGAAATAGTGCAATCCCATTAGTGTGTGCGGGTCAGTGACACGTTGCTAGGGTTGGGTGGGCCGCGTGCCCGGTGCCGGCCGGGAGTCTGGGATAGCCGGTTGCGGTAGGGCGTGGCAGAGCTCAGCTCGCAGTCCAACTGACACTTCGCGATATTTGAACTTAACGGTCATCAATCCAATTAGAAAGTAACTCATCTTGTGAACGACTTTCTCGCTCGGTAAGAGCAGAAGCCCGTCTTTGTGAAATGTGGTCATGCCGCGTCATGTGCCACGTTTTTTTTTCACCGCACCGTCTATCCAAACATGTCTCGCCTTATTTGGTTTCAATTTGCGACTTCGACTCCGCCACCCACTTAGCATTGTCCCGCAATGGTTGCGTGTGGGTCTTCTACCCACTGACTACATAAATGGATGTGATCTGAAACTTGAACTACCTTAGTTCGTAGGTTTAAATGTAAGTACCTACATTATTTTTAAGTGAAGTTTAACAATTTTCTTTTGTTAATTACAGACTAATTCAAAATGTGCGACGAGGAAGTTGCTGCGTTGGTAGTAGACAATGGCTCCGGTATGTGCAAAGCCGGGTTCGCCGGTGACGACGCGCCTCGCGCCGTGTTCCCCTCGATCGTGGGCAGGCCCCGCCATCAGGGCGTCATGGTCGGCATGGGACAGAAGGACTCGTACGTAGGCGACGAGGCCCAGAGCAAGAGAGGTATCCTCACGCTCAAGTACCCCATCGAGCACGGCATCGTCACCAACTGGGACGATATGGAGAAGATCTGGCATCACACCTTCTACAACGAGCTGCGTGTGGCGCCCGAGGAGCACCCCGTGCTGCTCACGGAGGCCCCCCTCAACCCCAAGGCCAACAGGTAAGTCCCGCGCCCAGCGCACCGGCACTGTCCCCCATAGCCAGCTCTGTGCTAGAGCCGAGCCTGACCATGTGCTTTGTTTTGCAGAGAGAAGATGACACAGATCATGTTCGAGACCTTCAACACACCCGCCATGTACGTCGCCATCCAGGCCGTACTCTCGCTGTACGCGTCCGGTCGTACCACCGGTATCGTGCTGGACTCCGGCGACGGTGTCTCGCACACCGTGCCCATCTACGAGGGCTACGCGCTGCCGCACGCCATCCTGCGTCTGGACTTGGCCGGCCGCGACCTCACAGACTACCTGATGAAGATCCTCACTGAGCGCGGCTACTCCTTCACCACCACGGCCGAGCGTGAGATCGTGCGCGACATCAAGGAGAAGCTCTGCTACGTCGCGCTCGACTTCGAGCAGGAGATGGCCACCGCCGCCTCCAGCAGCTCCCTCGAGAAGTCCTACGAGCTTCCCGACGGACAAGTCATCACCATCGGAAACGAACGATTCCGTTGCCCTGAAGCTCTGTTCCAGCCCTCATTCCTGGGTATGGAAGCTTGCGGCATCCACGAGACCACCTACAACTCGATCATGAAGTGTGACGTCGACATCCGTAAGGACCTGTACGCCAACACAGTTCTGTCCGGAGGTACCACCATGTACCCTGGCATCGCCGACCGTATGCAGAAGGAAATCACAGCCCTGGCCCCGTCAACCATGAAGATCAAGATCATCGCACCCCCAGAGAGGAAGTACTCCGTATGGATCGGTGGATCGATCCTCGCCTCCCTCTCGACCTTCCAGCAGATGTGGATCTCGAAACAGGAGTACGACGAGTCTGGCCCCTCCATCGTGCACAGGAAGTGCTTCTAAGCGCACCGATCCCCGCTGCCGACAGCAGCCCGCGGCCCGGCCGGTCCCGCGGCCGGCTGCTCAATTCAGGCTTGTAATCTCCGTTAATTTAATTGTACGTAAGATATTATTGTAATTAAATCGTAATAGTGACGGCAGGACGGAGCGCGGCGCCGCGGGCGCGCCTCGACCGCCGGCCTCGGTACTGCACTCGCCAAAGGATCTTTTGTAATCTCATGAATGATGATTGTATGTGCTGAAACGGATAAGACTACTTTCTTACTAGGTCATTTATAAATTATAAAAAATAATGAAAATACAAAAAAAAAACTGAAAAATTTACCAGCCTTTCATTCATTTTCCTTACACACACACATACCTTACATACACATACCTTACATACACATACAAAACACAAAGGCACGCTCGTTATCCGAGCGCAACGACCGACATTGACCCATGTATGAAAATAGAACGAACTTGGAGCAATGGTCCAGAAATAGACTGCAACCATGTTTACTATGCCGCATGCCGTAGGGATGCTAACCTAATCGCAGTCGCATACACGAAACATGAATTGGATAAATATTGTCTATCGAATGATTTCAAGTCGGTTGATACGTTGTTTTGTAAACTCTTAGATTTAATTGTGAGAGCTAATGTAAATACTTTGAATTAAAACTGCAATATTGTGTGAAAAACTGCTTTGATTATCCCACTTCTGACGACACAAAACCATTTATATTCAATCATTATGATGGGTCTCTGTCAATTTGGGTAGGTTCGCCTCCCATAGACTTAAATCTCTCTCGTAGCTAAACTAATTTATCTCGCAGTGAGAAAGTGGATAATTTTGGGCACTTTTTCTTCTAGTACCTACGCTTTTGGCACAGATGATCATAAATTATAATAATCATATTGGTAATGAAATGTAGGTACATTAACATATCTAATTCATAATATAAATGTATCGGTTATTCTCTATGAAATAAAATTAAGATTTTGACTAACAGGTTAGTCTCCACGTTAACTGGAGGTGCAGAGTTAGACTGATCAGACGAGAGTTGGTTTTACACAGTGAGTGAGGGAAAGTATACCGATTCATAAATTCATAACAACTTTACCGAATTTAAAAGATGGAAATTAAATTAACGTTGAGAGATATCTGTATTTCCTGGTCTACATCAGAATATTATCAAAAATATACCTAATATCCTGCAAATCGGAAGCACAGACAAGAACAAGGTACCTGAACTCGCTAAGCGTAAAAAACTGGCCAAGTGCGAGTCGGACTCGCGCACGAAGGGTTCCGTACCATTATCGCAAAAACCGGCAAAAAAAAAACGCTTGTGGTATGGGAGCCCCACTTAAATATTTATTTTATTCTGTTTTTAGTATTTGTTTTTATGGCGGCAACAGAAATACATCATCTGTGAAAATTTCAACTGTCTAGCTATCACGGTTCATATGATACAGCCTGGTGACAGACAGACAGACGGACCGCGGAGTCTTAGTAATAGGGTCCCGTTTTTACCCTTTGGGTACGGAACCCTAAAAATGAAATTAGAACAGAACTCTCGCAAGTGTGCTCCACGTGGACGACAAATATTATTTAATTATGTTTTTTTTTATTATGATTAGGCTCGCGATTGACCATTATCTCACCTGATGGTAAGCGATGTGTATGTGGTTGACGATGATAAAATTACACTACACTACAGCTGACCACAAGGTCAATAGCCGCGGGTAGTAGGTATATAGAAAATGAGATTTTAGTAAGAAACTATTCTTGATTCTGTTGTGCCAGAGAAGTTTGATATTTCTAGATTTTCTGTAGAATGACCAAAGCAAGCGAAGATAGCAAGTTAAAGTATATTTTTTTTATAACTGCACAAATACATCGACATTATCATTGCTAACAAACAAGGTGTATCTAAAATAAAGCAATTCCTGAAAAGTAGTCATTGTATCAGTGGCGTAGCGTGGACTTCACCCGCCCGGCGTGGCGGAAAATTTCGCCGCCCCTTTTTTGGTATTATAATTTAAATGACTTAAAACAACATATGATATTAACTGTTTTATTGTGAAATTTTGACACCCCCTAAAAGTGCCGCCTGGGCCAGGCAGCTCCACTACGCTACGCCACTGCATTGTACTCATAATTATGAATAAGGACCAAAACTGAGATCGCGAAAAGACATCAATCGTTTGTTCAGTATATTTTGGCAGGTTATGCAAACAAATATAACATTACCATTTTGCATATTCAGTTGATTTTTTTTCGCGGTTTCTGTGTTTAATTTATCACATCGACATTATTATGAATACTTTATGACCCCTTGGAATTGCGGTGTAAACAATCGTTAGAATGTAGCCGGCAAATAAACGCACCAATCTGTACTAGCAGATTGGTGTTACTTATTAGTGAGTGCCTCATTAGGATTCATCAGAATGCACAAATCGCAGACGCTTAGTAGGTACTACTTAATTACCAACTGAAGTAACTAAACTCATTTGCAATATTGATTGTTTATTCATGACCAGTATCTGGTTGTAGGATTGTTAGTCGCAACAAGATAACCCAGTACAGGTCAAGTAAGAACAGAGATTATGACTCATAGTTTAAAATACAATATTGTCGTTAACAATGACATCATAAGTCACGAATCTTGATAGTGTTGGTCATGGTAATCGTAACTTATTTATAATTAAATCAATATTTATACTATTCAATATCATACTCTGTTATCATAACTCGTTAGATAAACTCAGCTGCTAACTTTTAAATAGAATAAGGTCGACGAATTTCTCCAGGGGCGGCCTAAAACACTGAGAGGCTCCGGGCGAGCGGCATATATTTGATGTCCGTGACTACCGCAGGACCCCGACAGCAACCGCTTCCATATTTGGTAAATAATTACTACTCTATTGGTACCGATTAGTACCCGAACAACAAAATTGGTACCTTAGTAGTTTTCGAGAAAATCGACATTGAAGGTGGTCCTGCGGTAGTCACGCTCCATTCAGCAGGACCACCATGAGCGCCGAAAACGGGGACATGCTACAACTATTCTAAGTATACAAATAATTACTACCCATAAATGTGATCCATTTCGTAAAAAAACAGAACTGAATCATTTTTATTTATAGAGAAATCAACGATGATAACTTTCGCTCGCTCGTTCAGCAGGACCACGACTTTGAATGTTGATTCCAAGTTGGAGGAGCCTGCGACTTTCCTCAAACCTACATAGAAAATTACTACCCTGCAAGATAAAATTGATACCCAGAATTCACAACTAGTACTCCAGTAGTTTACGAGATATATCATGCCATTGGTGGGGTGGCGGTAGTCACGGTGTTAAATTTTAATTTCAAGATTTCCCTGTTAAAAACTTCGTGAATTCTGCCCAAATGTATACAAAAATTACTACTCCTACAGAAGATAAAGCGACCAAAAATTCAGATACCTAAGTGTTGTATTTTAAGAGAAATTATCTTTCATTACTTTTCCATACAAAATCTTCGCGTATAACCCGACCATATTAAGTTGTCAATGGTATTGAGCAGTACACTCGTGCACAAAAGTTTATGGATGTCGCTATAGTAATAACAACAGTTCACCATCTATAATTTTTTATACAAAATGTGTACCTAGGCACATTACAAGAAAAAAATTACATTTCGTTACCCATGGCCTATACTACCTTTGTTAATACCGTGGGTAGGTAGATACTCTAATAATTATTTTTCTGTATTGTACCTTCCGTGTTGTTATATGAATGCCATTAAAGAGCGATAGGTATTTCTTATTTATTTCTTTCCTATTAATTTACCTTTGCTGCAAGCCTAAGTACTAAAGTACGTATTAAAAACCTAATTTACTGCAGTAACAGTATGTTGCTAATAACGTAAGTATAAAAGGATTACATAAGTAATAGGTATGTATTTTTACAGTACCAGAAGTCGATTGTATGGTACAATTTGTGTCAAATTTCCACTGACATTTTCTGTGGAACTTGGGTGTATTTTTAGTTAGGTACCTATTTAATACTCACATTGTTAGATCTAGGTTATGAATTAGTAATATAACAAATTGGTGAATGGCAGATTTTGTACCGCATACTTTTTCTGTTGTTCGGTTATAGAATTTGTACCACTTATTATGTCAACTAAGCCATTTATTTGCATGTAAGTTTACTATTTTTAAAACTTCGGATTAATTAATAACACCAATCTAAAGATTTTAATATATAAACGTTATAAAATCGTACGCTAAACGCAGTTATGTTATTAGAAATTGCCTTACGTAAAATAACACAAATATTCAATTGATAATTAATTACTTAGAAATAGAAATAACATTAAATATAATCAAACTCATCATTATCAAACTGTTGCAGTCCGCTGCTGGATATAGGTATCTCCTAATGCCCTGAGTAGGTACGATCCGCACCTCAATCTACCTACTTAATGATAAGTAAAACACTACAAAGATAGCAACAAATTATTTACATAACACATAACGCAACATTTACCTATATGTAACAATATACATTGGTACACCAGTACATAACCTTAAAAAATAAAACTGGTTATAACATTTACGTCCCAAGTTTAAAAAATCTAAGAATTTAAAAAGGGATTATCTATCATATTAACTATTAAATAAAACAAAAAATATCCCAAAACACGAAATTTCTATTAGCGGTACGAATCTCCCATACAAGCCTACCGTTCTCCTTTGTTATATTATATTACTAATTCATAACCTAGATCTAACAATGTGAGTATTAAATAGGTACCTAACTAAAAATACACCCAAGTTCCACAGAAAATGTCAGTGGAAATTTGATACAAATTGTACCATACAATCGACTTCTGGTACTGAAAAAATACATACCTATTACTTATGTAATCCTTTTATACTTACGTTATTAGCAACATACTGTTACTGCAGTAAATTAGGTTTTTAATACGTAGGTACTTAGGCTTGCAGCAAAGGTAAATTAGTAGGAAAGAAATAAATAAGAAATACCTATCGCTCTTTAATGGCATTCATATAACAACACAGAAGGTAGGTACTTACAATACAGAAAAATTATTATTAGAGTATCTACCTACCCACGGCATTAACAAAGGTAGTATAGGCCATGGGTAACGAAATGTATTTTTTTTCTTGTCATGTGCCTAGGTACACATTTTGTATAAAAATTATAGATGGTGAACTGTTGTTATTACTATATCGACATCCATAAACTTTTGTGCACGAGTGTACTGCTCAATACCATTGACAACTTAATATGGTCGGGTTATACGCGAAGATTTTGTATGGAAAAGTAATGAAAGCTAATTTCTCTTAAAATACAACACTTAGGTATCTGAATTTTTGGTCGCTTTATCTCCTGTAGGAGTAGTAATTTTTATATACATTTGGGCAGAATTCACGAAGTTTTTAACAGGGAAATCTTGAAATGAAAATTTAACACCGTGACTACCGCCACCCCACCAATGGCATGATATATCTCGTAAACTACTGGAGTACTAGTTGTGAATTCTGGGTATCAATTTTATCTTGCAGGGTAGTAATTTTCTATGTAGGTTTGAGGAAAGTCGCAGGCTCCTCCAACTTGGAATCAACATTCAAAGTCGTGGTCCTGCTGAACGAGTGAGCGAAAGTTATCATCGTTGATTTCTCGATAAATAAAAATGATTCAGTTCTGTTTTTTTTACGAAATGGATCACATTTATGGGTAGTAAAATAATTACTACCCATAAATGTGATCCATTTCGTATACTTAGAATAGCTGTAGCATGCCCCCGTTTTCGGCGCTCATGGTGGTCCTGCTGAATGGAGCGTGACTACCGCAGGACCACCTTCAAAGTCGATTTTCTCGAAAACTACTAAGGTACCAATTTTGTTGTTCGGGTACTAATTGGTACCAATAGAGTAGTAATTATTTACCAAATATGGAAGCGGTTGCTGTCGGGGTCCTGCGGTAGTCACGGACATATATATTTGCGAGGCCCTTGTCTTTTTTGCAATGTAGGTATGTGATGATAGACGAGAGTTACAAAACTTGGCACTTATTAATACTTGATTATGAGATCTCTATGAGATTAGGCCTGAGTCCCCGCAGTGGGAACATTAAAAAGGGTGATATGATGATGAAATACTTTACTAACTTTATTTTATTGTTATGAATAAATGTTTGAAAAGTCTAAATTGTACTCTTTTCGGGTGGTGGCGCGAGGCCCCTGCAAGTGCGAGGTCCCGGGCGATTGCACCCAAAGGCCGCCACTGGTTATCTCATAAGTAGTGACTATGAAAATAAAAAGAATACCGATTTGTAAAAGAATACCAGAAATACTATAAGCAACTACCTCACAAGCATTGCTTGGCAACTGGGCTTTTACCGGTTATAAACGTCTCTTTACGCCAATTGACCTAGCTCTGTCCTGCTTGATATGAGGGATGTGGAAATTCCTCTGCTGTTCTTTTCTGGTTAATATCGTTGCGCGATCCAAGACTGGTGAATCGGGATTCGTCGAGCTTCATTACCTCTGAACTTGTCTGGTCACCACTGGCTTTCAAGTGTTGCAAAGGCTTCTTCGCCGTATGTAGAGTCGCCGGTTTGTTAAAATTGCTGTTTGGAAGTTACACCAAGTTGGCAGGCGGGAATAAATAAAACTATATTTTATCATACGACTTTTATTTCGAACATCACAAATATTCCACATACATAATTAGCAGTATCGGTTAGTTAAAAACATATTAAAAATTAACGAGATAAAACTGTGTCAAAATTCATAAAATATCATCGGGTCTAGAGTTCAGTGCAACGGTAAAGACCAAGTTTATTGTCATACATTACACTATAAACTTTGTACAGATAAAATCTTATTTATTTTAGACAGTGTTGTACTCAATTCCAACAGTATTTTGGTGGCATACTGCCGGATACTCAAACGCAACTCAATTTTAAGACATGCGGTATCAGAATTGAGATTTTGAAGTTAAGTATAGTAGTAGTAGGCCACCGCGTTTATCATTAGGCTATTTAGACGGGCTGAAGTTAAGTATTTGTCAAACTACTTTGAAGCTCCAGTTAATGTTGATAATTTCAAATTCTCAATTCAGAAACCGGGTAATAGTCACATGCAGTCTCTAGTCACTTGAAAAAGGTCTCAAAGTTAAGTGGCGATTAGGTATTCGAGGTATAAACCAGCATTATAACATCCTCGTGCAAAAAAAGCCAAGGAACATAGAAAAATATAATTCCGATTTAATTGACATGATTGTTAATTATACAATATTTTTGGTACAACAATTGCTTTCCAAAATTTTTAGACCGAGTAAAGTTTCACAATGAAAAAGATTATTGTTAGTGGTAACTTTAAACTACATAAATCTTAAATTTAAAACAGTGACGTGTGGGGGAACTACTTAGTCTTATTTTCGAAGCAATTATTCGATATGACTATATGCTAACAGGAGAGAGATAAGATGTGATTTTTGGCCCTATTGCGTCCTTTTACAGAATCACCGTGATGATGTTGCAAGTACAAATATTCAAAAACAATGCAAAAATTTTATAAGTTATCCAACAGGTTTAGTTAAAAGTATATCCCTATCACACCTTTACAGATTTTGGGCACAGTATAAATATGGACGAACAGTACGGAAACTAGCTACAAACGCTCGAAACGGCACACTCAAACAAACATGCGCAACGACGAGACCCCTGAGCGGTAGGCTTATACGTACCTTTTGCAAGAGCAAAACGATAGCGTTCAAACGCTTTATGTCAAAAAAGTCGGAATTACCTGCAGTGTAGGTATGGTAGGTCCTACACAATCGTTTGCTAATCGTTCGCTGTTTGTCAAATGCACTTATTTAAAAAAAAAAACCGCCAACAACTCCAAAACTTTTGTATTGAAGAGCAATTATTGCGCAAAAATCGTTATCGTTTTGCTCTTGCAAAAGTTACGTAATAAGCCTGCCGAACGCACTACTGACAGCATCGCATCGCGATAACTGCTGTTTCGAGCGTTTGTAGGTAGTTTCCATACTGTTCGTCTATATTTATACTGTGCTTTGGGAGACACAAATAAGAACATTTTACTCTAGTTTATTCATAACGGCGTTTTTATACCGTTCTAAAGTAAACACATTAATTTCGTGGCACACCTGAGTGCCTGTTACGTCATAATAGGGCCATAAAAATCTTTCAAGCAGTGCTTCTATCTAAAAATGTACAAACTAAACTATTTTCTAATAAGATTCTCAAAAATTTCTCAGTGTTGTTAGGTTCCACTACTGGCTACGTTAAGATTTTGAGACAATCTGTAAACACTTACAATATATTGGCATAGAATTTATTTAAATCTAACTGGACTAGCTCCTTCACTAAACCTATGCTTGATAAAATTATGTCGATTTAGAAACGAGATATGAGGTTCAAGTATTTAATACTAGTAGCTACCAAGAGTTTCCTTTGTAGAACAATACTCCTAAATTTCCAAACCATGATTTTTTATATTTAGTAACACTTCAGATATTGTATTATAATAAAGAGTATGTTAATAATATATGAAAGTATATTCAACGCGTAAACTCCTATAAATCGACACCGCGTTTCTAAATCAACCGTTCAAATTATAAACTACCTATAAAATAAAAACCTTAATATATTAAAACCTTAAAAATCTACATTTATAAATAAAATTTAAAAGTATTCAGAACAACTAAGCGTATTACGGGCATTGTGCGGTCTCGGAGATTTCATCAACATTATTCCACTGTTCGTAAGCACACTGTTTAGTTCAAAAAATTCAGAAAATCCTTAACAAACTCACCAACAGTTTTGTACTATGAATATTAAGAATTTTAAAGATAAGGCCACTTTACACTACACTGAATATGCCTAGGAATGATTTCTATCCTCATTATTGAACACAATTTGATTGGTCGAGTTTCCAATGCTATTCACATAGTTCAATTCCGTGACACCTTAGTTCTTTTAGAAAGAGTTGTAGTGTGTACTACGTTTCACTGTCCTTGATGCTGTCTTCCGTGGCCCTGCGGACGTCAGACAGCGGGTTGCCGTGTACCCTGAACCTGTAGACGCAAGTGTACGTCGGGTTGCCGTGGTTGCTTTCGACTCTCAGTTCAATAATGTCGTAGGCGACCGGGTATTGTACACCGCCGATGTCTGTCGTCTTGGGGTATTTGACTGGGAAGTACTGTATTGCCGTGCCGTTGGCATTGTACTGATAGTCACCGAACAGATGAGGTTCGGCGTCCATCTCGCCGTGTAGACCCTGAAAGAGAATGATCAAGAAAAGATGATCCGTTTATTATTTAAGTTTGGATTTTTGTTTCTACTAAACAATGAATCATTTACAGTGAATTGTTTGTGTATACTAACCATGATGGCATGATGCCTAAATGTTAGATTATAAAATTATAACAAACAACATGCAACCACACAACATTAAATGGTGCAAACACAAGAAAACACAAAACAAAAACATGTTAACAAATTCTAATTGTGCAAAACCATGAGACCAAGATAACAAATTAATTAAGTCACAAATATAATAATTCAGATGAGCAGTCTGGCAAATACCGTTCAAATATATTATTTGGCTACGTTTACATGGGATTTTCCGTGTTTTTTTTTTTGCAAAAGAAATGATGGATGGATTAAATGAGGAAAGACTTGGAAAACATATATAAACTGCCGAATTGAGAACCTCCTCCCTTTTTACCCGACTGCCGAAGGAGGGTAATGTGTTTATCAGTCTATGTATGTATGTATGTATGTTTGTTCCTATATGGCGTTCCAGAGACCAAACGCGTTGGCCGATTTTAATGATTCATCGTCGTTTATTCATTCGTCATCGTCTATCGATGCGTCTTAACCCTGCGAGTGTCCCAAAATCCGCCATTTTTCTATTGTCCAATTTTAATGTAGCCTATGACATTAAAATTGGACAATAGAAAAATGGCGGATTTTGGGTGCCATATTGTGGGGGTCCTAATTTTTTTTTTCTTCCAAACCCATTGTGTGGGGTATCAAGATAAAGGCTTTTAAAAGGTGATTTCAAAAGTATATAACACTTATATGTTTAAATGTATCTAATTCGAAAAAAAAACTAACTAAAAAGTTATAAATAAAAAAACTTAATTCAAAAAATCAAAAAACCCGACTGCTTCAAAAGCGAACTAAAAAGTCGGAAACAAGTACAAAATCATGCTGAACAGGCGGAGGATACACCAGATTTTGGTCAGCCAGCCGGCGAATATGTATCCTCCGACTGCACAGCATGATTTTTTACTTGTTTCCGACTTTTTAGTTCGCTTTTGAAGCAGTCGGGTTTTTTGATTTTTTGAATTAAGTTTTTTTATTAAGAAGTCGGTTAAAAACGTGTTGCGCCGATATAGTTCACGCCAAACTTCTTGGCCGCCTTGAAGTTGGCTACAATGGCTGCGCAGCAGTAAATCTCATACAAAAACAGCACCGTTTCGTGCCTTGCGCATCGGAAAGACAACTTCAGGGCGGCACAGAAGTTTGGCGAGAACTATAACAATTATTATCACGGGGCAAGGGCAGGAAGATGATTATATTCCCGTGTTATTTTTGAAGAGAAAAGTACGCAAGCAGTGGTTACAATGCAATGTTAGCAAGAGGTCATTTAGTATTAGCATGTGCAGTTGACTATAAATTCGTGCAATCGTAAGGTATTTCGAATAATAAAGGAAACAAGACAAAATAAATAGCAAGCAAGGTGTAAAATAGGCAACAAAACAAACTTTGACAAGCAGATTCTACAAACTTTCAAACGTAATTCCAGAATTACATCTGTGAAGGGTATTATAATATATTTACTATATGGCATATTGATGCCCCAAAGTCATACATTATATTATGTATTTACGTATATCAAGCACTGTCTACCGTGAATGCGTAAATTAGATATTTTATTCACCAACGCGAGAAAACACGCGTAAACATGCGTTCCTTGCGAAGTATGTGTGGTGTAACTTTAAATGATAGATTGAGGAATGATGTAGTAAGACAACGTTGTGGTTTAAAAGAAGATGTAGTGACTAAAATTGAAAAGCGTATGTTAAGATGGTTTGGCCATGTTGAGACTACGGAAAGGCATAAAGGTACAAGGCAGACGTGAATGGAAACGCCGGGAGGAGACGACCTAGAAAGACATACATAGATCTTATTGGTGATGTTCTTCAGAAAGGCCAGGTGCGCAGTACTCATAACCGGCGTGTGTGTATGATTAGATGTATGAATATGAGTGAAGCAAAAGAAGTATGTAAGGATCGTAGCAGGTGGCGTTTTCTTTCTATCTCTGGTTCAATTACTTTTGATATATGCATTAGTTAAAAGAAGCTCTCAATCACAACCCACCTCTGAACACACAAAATATATTACCACAATACACAGGATAAGTAACCGCAAGCCATGCATATAAAAAAATTACGTACGTATACGGAGAAGTTCTTCGGTGCGGACTCGATCTTGCCTTCGACGGCCAGCAGGCGCGACATGTGTTCTAGAGAGAATCCTGTCACTTCTATTATCGCGTATGTCCGGACCACTGTAACAATAAACATTGTGTTATAACCAGCGAGCAACACCGGCTTCGCATGGTTTAATTATATTCAAATATTTGTTTCTAGCTCTTTTTTAGGGTTCTGTACCCAATGGGTAAAAACGGGACCCTATTACTAAGACTCCACGGTCCGTCTGTCTGTCACCAGGCTGTATCTCATGAACCGTGATAGCTAGACAGTTGAAAATTTCACAGATTATGTACATTTTTATATTGCCGCTTTCACAACAAATACTAAAATCAGAATAAAATAAATATTTAAGCGGGGCTCCCATACAACAAACGTGATTTTTTTGAGGTTTTTTGGGATAATGGTACGGAACCCTTCATGCGCGAGTGCGACTCACACTTGGCCGGCTTTTTATTAGTGAAAACTGTATCAAAATCAGAGAAACAGTCGAGGTAGACAGCGACTGTATTTTACACTATATAGATAAAAATTATGGTTTTCGGCCGAGGATCAGTGGTATCGCTTCCAAGGCCTCATCATCATCATCATTTCAGTCTTAAGATGTCCACTGCTGGATTTAGGCCTCGCCCAAGTGTCGCCACATCGATGTGGTCCTGTGGGTCTCAGATCCAGCGGATTCCCGCAGCCTTCCCGAGGCCTATCCTATAGGAACTGTTAGTCTTTTCGGGATATAAAGCCTATGGCACTCAGGGATAGTATAGCCTTCTCTAAGTAAGAAGAGTCTTCGAATTCTGGTTAGTACATCCAGAAATTACTAATACACAGTTGTACAGTACAAACATTTTATGTCCCTTCGTGTTTCGTTAGTCGTCGGCTTTCTATCAGTTTCCCTTTGCACTTGGTGCAGAACAGACGCTCTCAATAAACTTGGAAGTATATAGAGTTGTTATTACTCTTTTAAAATAATGTAATTTATTTTTAAAATGGGAGGAAAGCTGCTACTTTTACAGCCGTGTATATTACAGAGGAAAATCAAAACAAAATAACAATAAAGTACTGTTCTTAATTCAAATTATTCTACACTCGCTTGTATTCGGAAATGCGATGACTGTCGAGGGACATTAAGAAAATAGTTGTACTGTACCTCGTTATAGTATTATTTTAAGATCACAGTAATTCTAAATTACATAATTGTGTAGGCGGTCACAGTGGGTCAAGATATAATTATATTGCATTATACAGTAACACCCACATGCACACATTGTATGTTATGTGTTATGCAGTAATGATTTTTAGAAAGTTGTCACATAAAGCATGATCGTAAATTCGTTCCACTTCTACTGTTTTGTACAACACAAGTTTTAGTACGAGATTAGCTCTTGCCATGGTGAAAATAAAGGTCTGTTAGCTGGCCGACATGTGCCAGACATACTGGAGTATCGAAACTCGTGTCATCATATCATTCATTCGAATTACGTTTACATCTGGACGTAGGCCTTCCCAAGGTCGAAACGATCAGTCCAGTGTTTCAAGTAAATGGGGTAGTGTACGGAAATTTAGTTTTTTGTCTCTCAGATAGATTAATAAAAAATTATTGGACACGTATTTTTTCTTTTGACACGTAAACATAAAGTGACTACGATATAATGCGTTGAAATATCGTGAAACGTCACGCCGCTAGTACACTTTATACTGCCTTAGTGACGTCACAAGCACCCACTCCTGAACTTGATGCGCTTTAACTTTGTAATTTTTTATTGATTTGGTAAAGCAAAAAATAAGTGTCCTATATTATTTGATAATCTCACTGACGGACTAAATAGAATTATCATTTTTCTACCTAGGAAACATCCCTTTTGCCGCAACCTTCACCAGGTCGCCCAATCTTTTGGGAGTTCAACCGTAGCGTGGGCTCCCTCGTGTCTCTTATAATACATTTAACCTAGTCTTTATATTCAGAATAATAGGTCAATCTACTCACCCAGGTACCCAGGGAAGCCCTGGAAAGCCCAGCATTCGGCCGGCATGGCTCCAGGAGTGAGGGCATACCGCGGAGACGTGTACACCCACCACACCGGCAGCCCCAGGATACTGTACTGTTTCGTCTTGATCTGGTATAGCTCTGTGCACTTCGTGGAGATCACCTGACCGCCTGCAAAGTGATGGATATGGATTAGTTAAGTTACATTCGAATATTGGCAATTTGTCGTCAATAATATAGGATTGGAGGTTTACTTTTGAAAGAAATGTAATCCAGTCTACAGATAGTTGTTCCGGATCTGGGTGTCTTGTATATGTGAGTTTAAATGTTTGTAAACGCACCCACGATACAAGAAGAAATTTCTAGTGCAGTTGCCCCAGGTTGCAAATAAAAAAAAAAACTGTGTATTGTTTTAGAATAAAGGAATATTTGTATATTGAAAAAAAAAAAAAACATGGTAATAGAAACAGTTGTTGAGCTATATATAATCTGAAAATTATACTTTATTTCTTTTCTTTCTTTCTTTAAAAAAAAACGCTGCCCCACACTAGGAATGCCTTCCTGTAACGTGGGTGCGTTTACAAACATATAAACTCACATACACAACACCCAGAGCCAGAGAAAGAGTAGTTAATACTATGGATGGGTATGATTAAGTTTTTCCTCTTCTTTCATAAGAGTATTTTTTACAAGCTGAGTGCAATCGTAATTTCTTTATCGGTATCTATAGTAACAGTATAATTCGATAAGTAAATTGATTAAATAATATTTACTGCTGTGTGCCTTACGTAATACCTAAATATAAATAACATTATTTATCAACAGCGACACTTATACATACATACAGTAATCGCAAATTTCTTGGCCGCCCTGAAGTTAGCTTTCCGATGAGCAAGGATCCTATTATTACCCAACTGCCAAAGGAGGGTAATGTGTTTACCAGTCTATGTATGTATGTTTGTTCCTATGTGGCGTTCTAGAGACCAAAAGCGTAGGCCGATATTGATGATTCTTACGTCAATCGATTCGTCTTAACCTTGCGAGTTTCACTGGCTACATTAAATTTTCTGCGCCATATTTTTGGGGCCCAATATTTTTTTCTGCCAAATCCATCGTGTAGTATCAAAATACATAATGGGTTTTAAAAGATGAATTCAAAAATAACGCTTATATGTGTTAATGTAAATAATTTAAAAAAAAAAACTAAAAGTTTAATAAAAAAACTTAATTAAAAATATTTAAAAAACCCAACTGAAGAAGCGAACTAAAAAGACGTATACAAGAAGAAAATCATTCTGTGCAGTCGGAGGATACATCTGGTTTTGGCTCGTAAATAATTATGTATATCCTCCGACTGCACAGCAGGATTTTCTTCTTGTTAACGCCTTTTTAGTTCGCTTCTTAAGCAGTCGGGTTTTTGGATCTTTTTTTTTGTAAGAGATTTCTTACTACTACGCCAGCCATTGTAGCTTGCTTCAAGGTGGCCAAGAAGTTCGACGAGTACTGTAGGTACATTGTTTTACGCTTTTTTCTTGGTGGGTATACAAAAACTATAGAACACTGTAGTGACCGGTTCTATAAGGCAATTCACAGGCTCGTACACGCACTAAATGACCACACTTCAACACGTCTACTCTCGCTCACAGCTCTCGTATTAATACGTGGTGCGCACGAGATTGTGTATGCTGTGTGGGGGAAAGTGGGGATGGCAAAGTGAACGTGTGAGTGAGACAGATACACTACAAACACCAATGCTGAACATGAATAAGAAAGTATTTTACCTGCAGACTCCAACGCGTAGTCAACCGATCCTGTCTTATCAGCATCATAGACATCCAGCATTCCTGTGACCACCCTCTTAACAGCATCGATGTCTATGCCAGTGTGTACTCTCTGAACCTCTATATCTCTGACATACTCCTTGATCCTCTCTACGATGATCTCCATCTGTCTACGCTCAAAGACCGATAGGTATTCTTGTACCATCAGACGGATCCTATCCTCATCCATATCAGGCTTCCAAGTACTAATCAGACGCTCATGAATCTCTTGAGACATCGCTTGCATCTGTTCTTTCGTCACGTAATCCTTGTCGAAGTACTGCTTCAGTTTAGCAGCTAAAGCGTCCGAATTGTCGTTTTCATTGAAGACTTGGATAATGTTTTGCTGTAGATATTTGAGAGAGTACTGCTCGATTTTTGCCTCGAAATTGTCTAATCGGGAGAGTTTTTGGTCGAAGTATTTCAAGCGGGTATCGACGTTGACCGCCCATCCTTCTAACGCTGCCATGCGCTTAGACAAGTCTGGGTCTTGCAAGATCTGTGGCGCCTTGTAAATATCCACTACCAGGGGCTCCGGAGGTGTCACAGCTTCTCCATAGTTGTAATCTGAAACAGAGAAGTCAACATCAGATGGTGTTTTTCCCTCTGTCCTTCCCACATAATGCTTTAAACAAACACGGTCAAATACAGAGCGACAGGGAAGGACAGAGTATTATAATTAATTAATATTACAGGTATTTGACTCACCCTAAAAGTGTAGCGTCCATCGAGTACGTCCACTTTCTTATAGGTGATTTGGCCTCTATCCTTCCCCGACTTTATAATATTCAAGGTAAAACAGGGAAGAATTATGTGGGAATAATAAATAAATAATAACAAGAGTTTGTACGAACAATATAATTAAATCAAAATGAACCAATTAGTAGAACACAATTTGTAGAATAATTGTTACACCATCGAAATGCAATTGAATACGAATTTGCTTATTAACTAGATTAAATTAAATAGAACATCACATCAAATGTAAAGCGAACAAAGCAGGTTGTTTGTGACGAATAAATATTTGTGCATATTATAGTACAATACTTAGGCCGGGTTTCTCACCGCTAAATTATCGCAGAATTAATGTGACAAATTGTCAAGCACTCGTTATTTGCTGTGATTGGTTGAATGAATTTTCAACAGCTAATCACAGCAGATAACCGTCTATTATTCGTCGATTACGTTAACATCCCGATAATCGAATGTTGAGAAACCGGGGTTTATGATGGGGTATTGATTCTGGTGGGCAAATTAGCACAGGTACTAAGTATTGCAAATAAATCCCTGTTTTTTTAATATATTTCTTAAATCATAATATTGACAAGAAAAAGTGTCAAGCATTGGCTGTGAACACCAGAAATCGAATTAAATTAATATATATGCAAAATTATACAATAATATAAACATTTAAAAATAGAAAACTAATTTACATACTGGCCTCTTCGAGCGAAATGTGTTACTTTTACACTTTTTTTTTACCAAAAAAAAACACCTAAATATTCTATAAAGCTTTTTTTTTTAATCAAAAAACAAAAAATAGTTGCACAATTTTAAAATAGCCAACTTTGGCTCAAATTTTAGAACAATCTCCACATTTTTTAAACATAGGCCCTCTTAAACGCAATCAAATAAAAAATAATCAGAATTTATGACTAGGGGGTTAGTCTTTTTAACTTTTATCAATTTGGAAATAATATTAGCACGTTTCTGTTAGAACAAAAATTTGTTTCGACACAGTTTATTAAACTGAAATAAGCTTATTAACTAAATAAAACTCCAATTTATGGCCACGTCATGTTAATTTAGGTACATCGATATTTGTATACTGTGTACAGTACTGCTTAAATAACTAAAAGACTGCTGTAAATATAACTTTCCTAAAGTAAAATAGTATTTTACCTTAGAATTCTAACACATACTATAAAATTAACTTTTAAACCAGACAATTAAGCTGATTTAAGTGACTATAATTATTTGAAGTAAATAAATTATTATTAAAAAGGAATAATAATTTAAAAAGTAAAATATTGTCATAAGTAATTGACGCTATATTTTTAATTTACTTTAGGAAATAATTATTAACCACAGCAGATTGACACAAAAAAAAATATAATTTATAAATGAAAATAGACGATCTGTATTGCGGAATGAAAACAAGTATTATAATGGTATTATTTAAATCCACTTTATACATAGAATATTTTTTAAATAGCAACACAATCAATCATGTAACAATATGAATTAATAAATCATTTTCACATTTATAAAATTATAATTATTGAAATAAATAAATTACAATTGAAATCAAATAGAATGTAAGCATGTGCATACATGATATATAAAGTTTTAGTGTAATGAACAGAAAATAAGACGCAATAATTTAAAATTTCAGGTACCTATTGATAATTTCATAACATTTAAATGTAGCTAAGGCCGAGTTTCTCACCTCTAAACTATCGCAGAATTAATGTGGCAAATTGTTAAGCAGGGGTTATCTGCTGTGATTGGCTGTTGATGATTCATTCAACCAATCACAGCAGATAACGTGTGCTCGACAATTTACTTAGAGGTGAGAAACTCGGCCTAAGAATTATAAAACTGTGATATTATGAAAGTCAACAATTTATTTAATTTAAATATAATACTAATTTTAAATGTATGCACATCCTTCAAGATTTATTATAAGCACACATTCCACAAATTATTTTTATTATTATTAATTTTAAACTTACATAAATATTTCTACTTCCGAATCTTATTATATAGAACAATGTTTGCGAGCAAGAATATTTTATTCGAGCCCTTTTTCAAATAAATTACATGCATTAACTGACGCCTTTTACCCATATGAGGGTAGACAGAAGTTTTGTAAGTTAAAATAACTCATAAATGACTACAATTCTATGAGTGGGCAGTGACACTAAAGTTTGAATACAATAATTGAGCACCCTAATATAACGGGTATGTACTTAAATACAAAATTAAGTACAGAAATGAGTAAGTTGTATGAATGAGTTTTTTTTTTAATTTCCTTTGCTTCTGTTTTTAAATATACTTCAAGAGAGACGATATTAGAGCTTAGAGACTTTAAGAGCTAGTCATGAAAATAATTTTGATAAGTGAATCTTTTCGCTGCACAAGGCCTCCATTTTTTTACATTGATCTTGTCTAACTAACAAATCAATGATACTGAAATGATAGCCATTACTTTTTTAAATGATTACAGGAACTAAAACAAGGCCTAACTATTATTTGACCTTGACAGTGCGATTACATATAGGAATAAATAATGCAATGTTCGGGGTTTACAGAATATTACAGACGTATCTGACAACTTGTGTACAACTCTAACCCCGAGTTTCTCAGAATTAATGTGACAAATTGTCAAGCACGAGTTATATGCTGTGATTGGACGAATGAATTTTCAACAGCCAATCACAGCAGATAACGCGTGCATGACAATTTGTCACATTAATTCTGCAATAATTATGAGCTGAGAAACTCGGGGTAAAAACCTTACAGTTATTATGTCATGTTGATAAGGTATATGAAAACTGGATTATTATTACTTCCAATAAGCGTGATACGTCTAATACATTAAAAACCTACAAATATTACATCAGATAAAAAAATAGAACCTGTATACTAGGAAACAAAAACGTGTCAGTTCATCTTCTTGCTCTCGCTCTTCGCCGAAACATCCCAACTTGCTTTAAATTTCTCACCACAGACATCAAAATGAAAATGGCCGCCATCAATAATACAGTGTAACATCCCATCTCCATTAAATTCCGGAAGTAGAATAACTGGGATGAGTAGGTTTCACGTCATCCAAATAAATCGCGCCAGGCCTTCTTGATTTCTTCGAAGCAGCTTTCGGCGACGACGACAACGTAGTCGGAAGCATCAGCTACTCTGTTGTGTACTATATCTCTGTAAACTACATAAGTTTTCTTCATCTCTGGTAGGTTCTCCCTTATGTCTGGTAACGTTATGTTTATATCCGGCATCTTCGGCATATTTGGCAGCATATCGAAGCTCGGTAAAGTTATATTCGGTAGGGAAAGCTTCGGCATCCGTATCGCGGAGAACTCCGGTAGGTCTAAGCGGAAATCGGTAAAGTTTACCATAGCGAGACGCTCCCAGTTCTCGTATGTGTAATGCGCTGTAAGGAATTCGTTTGTTTACCTATTGATTTTACATGTTACAGGTAAATAATTATATTTTAGTCCTGCTTGCATTCTAAACCATATAGTTTCCAGCCGTTCTTTTGTTTGCCGAAACAATTAAAAAGCCATTGTTCAGCCACGTTTCAGGCACTTCAGGGGTTAAAAAAAAAAAAAAAAAAAAAAAAAA
Organism: Orthosia gothica; assembly: GCA_949775005.1. NCBI lineage: Eukaryota > Metazoa > Arthropoda > Insecta > Lepidoptera > Noctuidae > Orthosia > Orthosia gothica. The sequence continues at coordinate 16,657,493 of OX459034.1, read as the reverse complement.
CTTTTTATTTCATTATCACATTACACTTACAATCATTCTTACGCAAGGGTCTCCTTTTAAGTATATCAAATACCTGTGCTAGGAGGCCCCGCTCTTCATAACTTACTTTAACTTACATGTTAAAGTTTTTATATAATAGTATTAGTCTGTAACATATAAGTGAACGAAAGAACCGGTCTTAATCCTGCAGTGAACGGGGTAAAGATCACCACAATTGAGGGGGTTGAAAGCAAAAGCGCCACTGTCCAAGATTTTTTTTTGGACGAAAGTTAGGGAAAACTGTTTATCGCTTACAGGGACTTTAAAATTAGCAGATAACTGATTTCTCTAAGATCATAGATCATTTTAATAGTCATTAAAACACTGAAACCATGGAAACAAGCGTATTTTTACAGAAAACTAGCTGACCCCCGCGGTTTTAACTGGCTACCTACCTACCATAACTACCCTACCCTACATACTGAAAAAATAAAAAACATAAACCATCAACTAAATAGTCCGAACAAAGCCTAAACATTTCGTTTAGATAGGTGAGCCCGTTCTTGAGTTATAAAATTACAACGAAAAGTGCCATTGATTTTTATCTATATAGATTTTAAATTTATGAGAGGACAGTATTATTTTTGCATCTCAGCTTTGGAAAGTGTAATATTTGCATCCAAACGCTTGGCAATTGGCGATTTTGCTCACAAAAATCATCAATCGCTATTACAAAAGTGTCATGGCCTACCGTACAGTACAGTAGCGTATTTGCAATTAAACTGTTGAGAACACTATCGTTTTTGCTCCTCAACCGAATTTTTAATCTCATTTTCTATGGAACAGTGGTAGCATTGCATTCAAACGAGTCGAACCATCCGAAGGTTTTAAAAAACTCTACCAGATGGCGTTCTTAGTTCAATTTGAGTAAAACTGGACAGTGACGCTTTTAAATTGCTTTTAGCCCCCTCAATTGATCAAAGCAAGATTAAGACTATGAAATTTCAGGTTCCCTCAGGAATATTTCTTTCACTAATGTCTGTGTTAAATCTATGTCTTATCAAAAAGTTTAGTATGTATTACCAGTGGTGTCTCATCCCATACAAAGATACTGTGCCGACGTACTGTGCTGATTATTCTGATTATTTCATTTATCTATTGATATCGATTGATTATTAGATGGCAATCTATCTATCGCCGTGGAACCAAACGTGATCAATTTACAAAAAATAATCAGTATAATCAGATGAAAAACGCTAGTTACATGGCACGGTTTCTTTGTATGGGATGAGGCATCTGTATGCTAGTATTATATTATCTGTGGTATTACTAATTTAATAGTTCTTACGTCATTTAAATTGATTCATTGTATTTATATAGTCGTTTAATAAGAACTGTGAATAATAAAGATGTATTCATATTTTATTCCAAGAATTTATTATGGCGATAAAGTTTATAACAAAGGACAACAGAACAACTGCCAACTTTTAATTTAAAAGAAAACGTTGTTCTTAGCAATGCCATATAATGGTTGTTATACTTGAAACATGAGCTAATTGTAACAATAGAACGACCAGCAACTTTTAAGAAATTATAATAAACGTTTTGTTCTATGTAAGTAACCCTTTACATGACCTAATTCTTCATAAATTTGATAACATAATATAAATAATCAGCATCGCAAAGAATTGCCAAATTATAAGTAGAATGTGTGAATTTTGTTGGATTTTATACAAAATTTTTTTTTTTTTTTTTTTTTTTTTTTTTTTTGTATAGATTGTGAATATAAGCCGAAACGCAATGAAATGCGTTCTATTTATGGGGTCAACTCAATCGCGGCTCACCATGCAAAATTTGTTTTAAGCAAAGATGGAAATTTTATAATTTTGTACCCTCTGACTGTCTTAGGTCTGTACCACAATACCATTATACACAGGGACTATATTTTCAAGTTTGAGTACCACTATTACTATATATTTTTAATTTAGTAGTACAATTAAGGCTATCCCCTTTTTATTTCTAGTTTCAGTGAATCCAACGGTTGTCTGGTAGATATTGCTGTTAGCAACAAGACTTTTTTTGAAAAAGTTGTGTAACTAATAAACTAAATAAAGTAGTTTACTGAAAATTTGTTTTTTGTCCGTCAGGTTGATTAATAAAAAATATTGTACACGTATTTTTCTTTTGACACGTAAACATAAAGTGATGTCGATATAATGCGTTGAAATATCGGTTGACGTCACGCCACTAGTACACTTTATACTGCCTTAGTGACGTCACAAGCCTCCACTCCTGAAGTTTGATGCACTTTAACTTTTTCAATTTTTATTGATTCAGTAAAGCAAAAAATATGTATCCAATATTATTTGATAATCTCACTGACTGACTAAATTGAATTATCATTTTTCTATCCAGGAAAAATACAATATTTGGTGTACAATAAAGTATATTCTACTCTTTGCTGAAAATAATGTTTCATATCAGCTCATCGAGCTGAATACAGCTTAAGTACTTACATCCATAGCCGAGGGCAGGCAGCAGTAGTAGCAGGAACCAGGGCCACCAACGCTTCTTGGCAACGACCTTCTCTTGCGCACCGTAGCTCTGTGCAATGTATTTCTTATTCACGCTCACGTGGTTTGGAGATAGCTGTGAAGTATTGTGTTTTTTATTAGTTTGGTATTTACTTTATAGAGAGACTAGCTGTGGCCTGCGACTTCGTTTGCGTAGCATTAGTACTTTGAATAGCGTATTTTTTACATCGCGTTATTATATTATAGGTGTGTGGGCCGCCGAGAAATAATTAGTTCACCATACAAACTTCTACCCTCCTGCTTCTTGCCACCCCCTTAAGGATGATTGCCGGGATAAAAACTTTCCTATGTCCTTCTCAGAGTCTCAAACTTTCTCTATACAAAATTTCATCTAAATCGGGCCAGCGGTTTAAGCGTGAAAAGGTAACAGACAGACAGTTACTTTCGCATTTATAATATTAGTATACTACTTTCGCATTTATAATGGAGTAATTGGCAGAAGGCAAGCTGTGACGACCCACAATAAAATGGAAAAAGGGTAAGTTAATAATAATTTTAAGAAATTTTGACAATTATCTAGTACTTATTTATTCGCTTATAGCTGATATCCAGTTTTGTTTGAGAGTAAGACACCAAAGAACACAATGTGAACTTCCCATAAACGTTGCCACACACTTAGAATTTCTTCCTGTATCTGTAGGCCATAAAAATTTTTGTTCCGTGCGGGAATCGAGAACCAGCGACATGCAGCGAAGCAGCCGATCGCTCAACCACTACGATAACCGTGTTGTCGCGTATTCTTTAAAAGGGCCTTTCTCTTTGCATTCAATGATGATGATGGACAAGATTTTGTGATATTAAATGGACAGACAACTAATTTATTGAAATGTATCGTATTGACTTGGATTACCGGCTAAATTCAGTATCATTTAGATAACTATAGAAAAGTAATAATACAAATAATCAGGCGCAATAAAAGTTGTAATACAAAGAAAAAAAAAACCGGCTAAATAGGAGTCGGACTTGCGCACGAAGAGTTCCGTACCACTGGTTTTTAGTATGTGTTGTTATTCCAGCAACAGAAATACATCATCTGTGAAAATTTCAACTGTCTAGCTATCACGGTTCATGAGATACCTAGTGACAGACAGACGGACCGGAGTCGTGGTAATAGGATCCCGTTTTTACCCTTTGGGCACGGAACCCTAAAAAGGTATATAGTAGTTTGCTCTGTATACTAACAGTTTCAGTGACAGTGGTGACGGTGGTAGTCACAGTATTCTTGATCATGGTGTAGATCCACACGAAGGGCGCCGCCACCACAGAAGCGCTCCGGGACAGTAGGCTTGCTGTGAACACAATAGTACATTATTAAATGAGTATGGGATCAGGGGATCTATTGACCACAATAGATCCCAATGGGTCGAAGTGTTCGAGCTGCTTCTCGGCACTTCCATGGGATCAGGGGCGTAGCTACCACCCCGTATCAGCCGTATTAATGATGCGGGGCCCCTGAGCCACAGGGCTCCGACACAAAAATGTTATCCGAAACCTTCAATTTTTATAGATAAGAGGGCTGCAGTGGATGAAACAGTTTAAACCATGCGTGTGAATATAATTTTCTAGCTATCTTTGCTCGCTCTAAAATTTTCCCTGATATAAAACACATGGTGCGGATTCAAAAGTGCTTTTTTATTTATTTTGTAAAAGGTACTTTCCTTTCGAATTTTGCTGTATTCGGTTAAGGGCCTACTACACATTTTTATACAGGGGCCCCTTTAGGACTAGCTACGCCTCTGTATGGGATATTGATGAATTGTGAATGTTTAGCGCGGTAAATTACTCCATCCTTTCAGAATACACTGGCACTGTTTCGCAATATCAGGGGCCTTATCATGACATGGCAAAACTATCATGGATCCACTGTAAATAAGGGACAGTGCTATTTGTCTTGTATATCTTGTATATTAAGTCAAGAGTGAATAGGTTATTATTCCATGCTTTTAGCAAAATACACTGACCTGACCTGTTTAGCAATTATTTGATTTGATTGTTGATTGAACAATCAAATCAAATAATTGCTAAACAGTGTCGAGATTTTTTAAATAACATTGTTTATGTTTAAAACGTTGTGAACTTCTGACTGTGTATTGAAAACCTTCTATATGCCTACCCTTTCAGAACATACATCACTGATACTACATATCTACAAAACAGAATACCATAATACCACCATACCTTTCACTGGTCTCCGTTCAGTATAAGGGTACCGGTGCGAGGGTCCCACGATCTTCCGGTAGGTGTTCCTGGTGCTGGTAGTGATGGTGGTGATCATGGTGATTAGCAGCCTGGTGATCCACCAACGCTGTTCCGCAGCTAAGGCGCCGCCGTTCCGGTGGGGAAAGGAGCTCTCGTCATCTGAACTGTCTATTGCCTGGGGATGGAAAAAAGAAGGGTGACAATACTTAAAACAAACTTGTTAAGTGGACTTTTACTCAAAGATTTGCTGGTACAAAACTCAATTTTGAGTTAAGCTGGCCTGAACACCGCACAGCAAGTTAATTTTTGCTATCTATTAAATATAAGTGGAACATGTCATTCAACACACTGTGTCAGTCTATCATCCAGGTCTGCGGGCAGAAATTTCTATTGAAATAAGCAGTACCTTTGTGCTCTTCTATATGCATTCTTTCTTTTCTCTGTTAAATGTTTTGTGTGTACATAAATAAACTCTTAAATCAATCTGCCTAGCCTTTTCCCAAGTATATTGTGGTCGGCTTCCAGTCTTACCGGATGCTGCTGAGTACCAGTGTTTTACATGGAGCGACTGCCTATCTGACCTCCACAACCCAGTAACTGGGTAACACGGTACCCCTTGGCAAGACTGGTGTCAGATCTCAAGCTTCTGCAGACTACCCGTAACGACTGTCAAAGATCTTCAAATGAAAGGCGTGCTTTCCGAGGCACGGAGGAAACTCGGTATGTTGAAATGGTCACCCATCTACGGATCGACCTTGTCAAGCGTTGCTTAATCTTGAAGATGACGATCTTCAAGGCTCTTCCGTGCGGCTGATATTCTCTTAAATATTATTTAAATACCTTTAGGGTTAGACCGTACCAATAAATCCGACAAAAGAGCGAAATACCTAAGGGTTTTCCCAGTCCTACAGTCAAGTCTACAAGTGTAAATGACATCATGATTTGCTAACAAACAGGTTGTATAACTTCTATCATGCGTTAAGGCTCAAACATATTTTCTTGTTTTTCGGCATGGTTTAATTGATAAATCAAAGATATGAATGGCTATATTATTTACTAGCTGTGCCCGCGACTTCGTTCGCGTGGTTGTCGAGAGCAAAACAACGTCGTTTAGATAAGAGTATATCACCTTTTTGATGATTTAGATAAGAGTCCTGACTTTGGTATAGTTGATTACGTTAATGCTTCTCTATATACTATGTTAGCGGTGGAATTACCCGGAGCATATACAAAAAGGTTGTTTGGGTTGCTAACACGTGATAGAGAAACATAGAGTTGGCCGTGTGAAAAACAATCAAAAGTAAGGTCTACACCCGCAACGGATAACGTCTGGCCTTGGGCTTTATTAATAGTCATAGCGTAACAGAGGCTTACAGGAAATTGCACACGTTTGAAAGTAAACGGAAAATTATTGGGGATAATGGGTATCCTGGGAATGAAAACAACATCACCGGAGCCGCAACCTGTTAAGATTTCGGCTTCGATGACATTTCGTTGGAGATTTGTTACTCTCAACCGAGTTCCATTGCATAGTTTTGGTGGGCTTAAATTTCTGAGTAGAATGATTGGTACTCCGACTTTTAAATAAATTTTGTGTGCTGGAAGACCTGGTGTATTTAGAGAGTCTAAAAACTCTACTGGATAGTGGGTGGCATCTCCTTCTTCTAAAACCGTGTTAATAGATAAATATTCCCTACTTTCTCCAGAAACATGTACCAATATTTGAGAATTTATTGCTGCTGCTTGGTCGTTGCGAGGTGCCAAAATAGCTCGTTGGCATAGCCAAGCAGCGTCATGGTTCGAGATCTCTGATGGATCTCCGTATACAGAGGAAATGAGTTCCTGCTGTGAGGCAACAGAAGAACACAGGCTTTCGACTAAAGTTACTTTACCTCCTTCTTGAGTCGGGTATGTGCCGTTACCAATTTGAAGTAGTAAATTTGAGAAAACCTGCGCGTTTGCGTCACCTCCCAAATATGCTCGCATATTAAAGCTCAAATTAGTTAATATGACACTACGCCATAAAATAGAGCTCTTTAAACAGGCACCTATTTCATCGGCCCTCGTTCCTCTGGGTATTATAGGGAGTGTCTGCCTGAAGTCTCCACAGAATAGCACCGTTAAGCCTCCCATCGGTCGGTCATTTTGTCTTATATCTCGCAACGTTCTATCTACAGCTTCCACAGCTTTACGATTTGCCATCGTACACTCGTCCCAAACGATAAGGGCGCAATCGCGTAAAACCCTTGCTTTATCACTATTGCGAGACACGTTGCAAACAGGGTTTTCTGTGCGGTCCAAGTCGATTGGTATTTTAAATGTTGTATGTGCAGTTTTTCCTCCTGGTAATAAAGTGGCAGCTATTCCTGAGGAAGCGACGGCAAGGGCAATTTTGTTTTGGCTCCTTATTTGAGCCAAGATAACTTTAGTGAGGAAAGTTTTACCTGTTCCACCAGGTGCATCTAAAAACAGCATTTCTCCTAATGAATGTTCTACACTACAGCATACTCTATCAAAGATTTGACGTTGTTCTGACGTCAAATTTGAACAGCCATTTCGCAATATTTCTGCTAACTCTTCGGGGTTGTAATTTATTTCAGATGTATACTCCCTATTAATTCGTTCCCCACCAACTGTCGGTGTCGGCAAGCCGTATTGACTGAGGGGGTTCCCTCCTATACTTGTAACTATATCTTGTATAGCCAGCAAAGCCCTATTATGGCAGCTTTCACGTACTTGGTCAGAAGTTTCACTATTTATATTTTGCTGTCTCAAAAAATCTTCGGCAAACGCGTCTTTATATTTTTGCCACAACTGCCCAGCGTCCGATAGGCCACAAAATGTCAACAAAATGGCAAATAAATGGCGCAAACGATGTGGACTATCACTGACGCATGCTTCGGCTAAAGCATCATCCCAATGCTGATCGCCATCTAATAAATGCCGTGCGCGGCAAGCAGCTTGAAATGTGGGATATTCTATATCGTCCACTTTGCGGAGCTCAGCAAAAGAAGTAGGTCCTCGCACTGTGTGAAGAAGAAGGCGTAAATAATAACACTCTGCATTATTTGGGTGCACCGTGTATACTCTTCCAATCACGTGTTCTTTAAAAATGCCGGACTCGCCTTCTACAGCAGTTCCACGTCTCCTGCGATTAAAAACACCTTGCTGCTTGTTATAAGTATAATAATGTGGCACTTCATTGTACAACAGAGACTTAGCGAAATTGTCTCTTTCGCAAAGGCGAAAGAATGCGAGCAAGGTGGTTTGTCTTGGGTTGTTCATTCTTTCTGCCACATTTTCTGGCTGAAAGTAAACTCGCTGCCCGCCTTCCAGGTGCACGTCAAGATGGATGACTGGCGGATACCTTTCATGAATAGGGAAACTCAAAATGCGCCAAACTGCCTCCGAAGAGCTTATGTATCGGCCAGATTGATACCTTGTCACTTCATCAAATTGGTTGTTATTTCTTAGTGCTATCATGGCTTGATCACTACCTTTATTAACATATTTACATATATATTTTATAGATTCGACGCTATTACAAATTTCAACATTAATGTGTGCTTGAAAAGCGTTTGACAAAACTGGAGAATACGGTACCACCCAACTATTATTTAGAATTATTTCTTGTCCACGGAATCTGACAGTAGCTGTGAAACCACCTTGTGACGGTGATCTTCGCCGGTATTGCGGATACCCATTTTCCCCAGCCATAGTTAGTTCTTTCAGTGCTCTGGGGTATTTTTTTGAGCATTGACCATCTTTCATGCACGGTGATTCCCTGTTTAAGAGGCCACATGGCCCGTGAACCATATGTGTTTTTACTATGTCATGCAAAATCGGATCTGCATTATAGTCCGGAAATTCTGCACTTATGACACTGTCTATAGCATCGGGACGAATTTTTTCTTCCAGCCACAGAAGAATGTGCGCGTGGGGTAAACCACGCTTTTGCCACTCGACGCTATACATAAAACAAAGAGTTGAACCGAAAACTTTCTCCTTTGTAAGTAGATTAATCAAGACTTTGAGTTTTAAATGAAAAATCCTAGCAATAATGTCATGTCTGTCGTATGACGCCTGTCCTGTGAGAAGTGCCTGGCAAATCTCCGTCCACTTTGGATTTGTTGTAAATGTTATAAAAAGGTCCGGCCGGCCGTATTTACGGACGTAACAAAAAGCATCTTGCGTTCGTTCGTGCATATACCGCGGACCGCCTGTGAAACTGGATGGCAAAATAACCAATCGACCCAAGTTTTCGACGTTATTATCTGATTGCATGGCGTCCCGCAAGTGCACGTATTCTTCAGCGCGTAACCGTCGCTGGTTAGTGCGAATATACACTAAACGTTCAGTTTCTATTTTTGCGTACATGTCCACAATAAATTGGCTGAACAAACCACGAAATCGTTGCAAATATACGAAACTGTTTTGCCTTATTTGTAAAAGGTAGGAATAGTATTGTTGAGCAGATATTTTTTTTTGATAATTAGTGACTCTCGTAGTAGGGTTCACTTGGTACAGCCCAAAATTGTACCCATCTTCACCATGACAATAGATTAGTGGATATTGCAGGGCGTCGTAAGCTCGGTGGGTTTCCAAAATGCGTTGAAGGCGATCGTCGCGTGTACGCAACACGATATCACGTCTCTCACACTCCTGGTCGACTAAAACAACTGCAACTTCATCTGCGACGGGTGCATTGTGTCTTCCACGGTGTTCACCCACAGGACGTCTATCGGCACTTATAACAATTTTGAAATCATTGCTGCCTTGTGGAATTGACTCCAATGCAGCTTTGAATTCACGAACGTACTGGTTAACGCGATGCAGCAATTCTTGAAGTTGACCCAAAAGCTCAGCATTGAGCTGGGGAAAATTGTGATTTCTAACATTGAGCTGTTGCGTGTAATCGGATACAAAATAAATTTGGAGAAATTTGGGTTCATTTTCTGGCAGCAAAGATCCAATAAGGTGATAAACTTGACCTTGTACTTTGAAGGTTGGCATGAACGGTCCTTCCGTTATTTGTTTTGCCCCAAAGGAAGTCATTTGGAAAGCACTGTTATATAAACGAATATTATCCAAAAAACGGTTCGACTGGGGATGATCGCCATTCAGGAGACTTATAAGTAAGTGTGGTGGATCTTGGAAATTTGGAAGAACAATTTTTCCATTTGAGCAGCACATTCCATCTGTCTCTTTCCTCCATTTCAAAGCATGACAAAAATTACAAATTTCTCTCATGTCACCCACGAAAGTAAAGCCAGCATAATTAATTCTAGACGAATATGTGAACCCTGATTTTTCCCTATTGTCCCAAGGTAATAAAATATTTGCATCGTCATTTTCCATGGACTCATCAGCTCCGCTATTTGTTTCTCTATTCATATGGTATCGAGCTCGTTCTATTTCTAGGCGAGATTGACGTTGTTCTGCTGTTTCTGCTCGTCTTAGTTCATCTATTCTTTCCCTTTCAGATGCAAGATAACTTTCATTGTTTCTTTGTACACCTACATAGTTATGTCTAGCTATTTCTAATCGTTCTTCTCTTTGGGAGAGAGATTCAGACTCGCGCGAGAGAGCGTGTCGCTCTCGGTCAGATGACAGACGTGCTTGGCGTTCCTCGATACTCTCTTGAGAACGCAAAGTCGCGGTCCGAGTTCTTTGCGAACTTAAGCGCGACTCCCTTTCTGTGAAAGTCTCTGACTCGCGTGAGAGAGACTGGCGCTCCCGATCAGCAGACAGCCGAACTTCGCGTTCCTGGATATTCTCTTGAGAACGCAAAGTCGCGGTCCGAGTTCTTTGCGAACTTAAGCGCGACTCCCTTTCTGTGAATGTCTCTGACTCACGTGAGAGAGAGTGGCGCTCCCGATCAGCAGACAGCCGAACTTCGCGTTCCTGGATATTCTCTTGAGAACGCAAAGTCGCGGTCCGAGTTCTTTGCGAACTTAAGCGCGACTCCCTTTCTGTGAATGTCTCTGACTCACGTGAGAGAGAGTGGCGCTCCCGATCAGCAGACAGCCGGTCTTCGCGTTCCTGGATACTCTCTTGAGACCGCAAAGTCGCGGTCCGTGTTCTTTGTGAACTTAAACGTGACTCCCTTTCGGTGAACGTTTCCGATTCACGTGAAAGAGCGATGTGCTCTCGGTTAGCAGATAACCGTGCTTCACGATCTTCTTCCGATTCCTGAGACCTACAAAGTCTCATCCTTTTCGCATTTCGGCTACGCAGCGAAAGGTTAGTTTTTTTTCTTTGAGGCATTTTCAAGGAAAATTAAAGCAATAAACAAAACTAACAACACTTATGACTGAATAGCCTACAAACTTAAAAGAACGGTGCGTCGAACAGTCTAGTGTGACAACGTATCGTCTGTTCGTGGTCGTGACTCAACGAATTGGCAACACTAACTTACTGTATAACGATTGGCACTATTGGATTCAAACTACGAAGTAAATCAAATACAATCTTAACTTCGTACTTCAAACCAATGACCAAAGTTGACCAAACGAAACCAATAAGATAAGCAAATACTTTTTTTTCGACCAATTTAGAAAATCGATAAACCAAGCAACCAAAGAACTTTTACGACACACGCAAGAACTTTTAAGACACCTAACGAAACCCAATTTGCCTAGTAAACACGGTGGACGTCATCCTCGCGCGGAAAATCTTAACACCGCGATTCAGAAAATGACGTCATTTGCACAACGCCATCTATCGGATTTAGATTTCAACTATCAACATTAGTTCTATTTTTAGTCTTAAGATGTCGTTGCAAGTACTATACTTAATTGCGTAACGTAATATTTTACTTCTTGAACTCACTAAATTAATCATATCTTTTGATAGAGTGAACCGATTTCGATGAAACAAAAACTAAGTTAAACCTCAAGTTGCGTATAATTTTTGTATATAAACATTGTCAGCATTGAATTCGTAGATTTTACGTGATGTGCGCACAAACAAACAGACAAACAGACAAACAGACAAAAATTTCAAAAATGATGGAAATGGGTTCTGTTACTTATCTTTTCACACGCTGGCTATTTTTTGTTTCAATTTCTTCAATGTACAAAAATGACTTTTCTACAGATTTATTATATGTATAGATGGCTATGCGTATATTACATATTAGCATATAATAGCTAATCTTATAACAATAAAACAAAAACAATTGACGATTACCGACTGGTTTAATACTTCCCTATGATTCATAATGTTAATAATAAGCTGTGTAGTTCTGAATCAAAGTGTGTACTGTCTTAGCTTATAGGTTATTGAATTTTCCGCCGCTGACTAGGCTCGCATTCATAAACATTGAACTCCGAACTGTTTTAGCAGTATTATTGGTTTATCCCAGGACCCTGGGGTCCCGGTCCTTTGAAAGGCGTGCGAGGAACCGAAGCCAACTCGTAGAGGCCCCGTTAGGCATGTATCAGGAAATGTGACACCAACCGACGATTATCCCTGTATGCACTGCGCAACTGCACCCAAGGACATGCCGCGGTTGGTGCAAGATTATTGCAAATTATGGAGAAAAAATGTATTGGGCTATGGATTTGGTAGGTTTAGTGGATCGATTGCCCAAAACTATAGGAGGACTAATGGCCGGGGGTGACTTGCACACTCAATTAATGGGCCAGTATTATTTAGCGTTTATGAGTTAACATATTGAAGTTAGTGCTTTTTCATTCAAGTCTTTGTTTTTTTTTGTAACTTACTAGCTTCTGAAAGCGGCTTCGCCCGCGTGAAAGTCGAAAATTATTCAGAAGGAACATATTCCCGGGATAAAAAGTATCCTATGTGCTATTCCTGATTATAATTTATCTCTGTGCCAAATTTCATCCAGATTCGTCCAGAAGTTTGAGCGTGAAGAAGTAACAAACACACTCACAAACTTTCGCCTTTATAATATTAGTGTGTCAAGAATTATGGTTGGAACTAGCTCAACTAGCTTGCAAGGGTTTTATATAGTCGGGTTTTTGATTTTTTAATAAACTTTTTTTTATAATTACTTTTAAACATATATTTTTGTAACCACCTCTTGAAACCCCTCATTATGATACCCTTAAATCAATAGGTTTAGAAGAAAAAAAAATGGTACCCCGCATTGATGTATTAAAAAGAGGAAGATACGGGACTGCTCACAGTGCTTGGTCCTACTAATCTAAGTGAATGCCCGTAGCGGGTACTCAGTCGCGCACGGCACATTGTTGATCACAAAGCTCATTTTTTTTTTTTGCAATAAATACGCATCAAAATGACTTCTTGTGTACCTAAACTGTGTTTAATTAATACCAGGAAGAAAAATAAGTCTCACGGGATCACTTACCACTCGTAGGTACAGTTAAAAAGGTTATTTTGTTGAAAATTACAAAAATATTTAATGTTTGCTTCGCCATATTTGTTAGAGCGAGATAGATATTACCCACATGCGTGAGAGATACGATACGCACATATTGCAATGTTATTTCATTCATAATAGTAAACATTCGGTGATCCGGCCAACATTCGGCGGCTAACGCGATTTCGCTCGCACTACAGCGCCGTCTCCTATCTCTGTCCTTGTCTATCGGTAACTGTAGATTTGGGACTGGTGATGACACTGAACACAGATTTGTGAGTTTCGGTGCATGTAGTCGTGCGCCGAGCCTAGCTGTAGGTTTTCTGATCGCGATGTTAGCGTGTAACGTATCTTCCTCTTTTTAATACATCAATGGTACCCCCATAATATAGGCCCCTAAAATCCGCCATGTTGCTAAGAAAACCGGCAAAGACGAATCTAACGATGTCTTAATTATATAGATCCTCCTAGCGGTTTGAAAAATTAGGTAGTAAGGAATAATACATACAAAGGTACATACAAGATTCGCGAGAAAAACTTAACCCTTTCCTTGCAGTCGGGTATAAATAAACAGGTTGGGTACTCACCGTATACCGCCGCCGCACAGTACTGGTCGTCCAAGACGTGGTGGCCGACAGGCGGTCGAGCTCATCGGCACTGGTGTTGGGACCCTGCACACGGAACTGCGACAGGGACCGACGAGACATGTTCGGCATGGCCACTTGTCCGGGCGCCAGCTCTACGCGGTCCTTCGACATGGGGGAGTATGTGTAGTCCGTCTTTGGGTATTTGCTGGAGGAAAAGAGAAAAGGGCTTTTTAGAATGATTCTTATTTTGTACTTTTTTCCACAATTTTCTATATTTTCGTGTAGGTGTCAGATTGGGGACTCTGTCCGCCAACCAAGTGACCACAGGAAAGACAGTGCTGCCGTGCACAGCGAGGCTCAGGGGAGACGCTCTTTCTGACTCCCTAGTGATGTGCCTCAAACAGGCGTTGCACAGAGGGGGTTCCAGGTTGGTCTTTTAAGAGGCCCTTTCTACGTGCCGATGGTGATCACCGGGATGGTTTCAGTAAGGTAAAAATCCACCCTGGTCTTTTCCCCAAAACTCCAGGCGCCTTTTGAAGGTTTACAAACGTTAACAAAAAAAAAGGTGTGACGCCTTCAGGTTAGGTAGACCGACCATCTTCGCAGGGTGGCTGGTAGCAGCTGGATGAGAGCTGCCGACAATCGACATATATGGCGTGCAATTTGAGAGGGCTAGCTGTGGACTGCTGTATGTTGATGATGATTATTATCAGGACAGAAGATACAGTAGAATGACTATCAGCCTTCAACTGTAGGTCTTCCCGACTATTTTAAAAATTACTACTATTTCGTGGTACTATCGATGAAGTCATCGATAGTCACACTAATATAAAAAGGCGAAAGTTTGTGAGTGAGTGTGCGTTTGTATGTTTGTTACTTCTACACGCTCAAACGGCTGGTAGGATCTGGATGAAATTTAGCACAGAGATAGATTATAGTCAGGAATAGTTAATATGTTTCCTCGGGCTAATTTTCGAGTTTCACGCGAGCGAAGCCGCTGGCAGAAGCTAGTTCTTTATAACGACTTGTTGTGGAACAATAGGCGCTATTATTATATTATAATAATAAAATAATAGAATTTAAATTTAGTATCAAAGTTATGTTCATTTTACTTAAAAGCCAAGAGCACTTACTGATAGCTAAATATTTAGTAAGCTGATAAAAGAGAACTTTGACATATTTTTTTGCATCTTATCTATACACTTGGCAACGCAAAAACTAGTAGTACTAGCTTGATGAATGGATACAGGAAGTCTTCAAAACTAGACCAGTCTACTATTTATAACCAGTAAATAGTCCGAGCAATAATCACCATTTATTCGGACCAAACATTCCATTTTTTACGTTTAACAATAATCAAACACACTTCGACCAAGACTCGAGTTGTAAAACTTGTAAATAGAACCAACTATATGTAGGCGAGAACTGCCCAATAACCGTAAAATACATAATAAAACCGTAACTCTCGACACGAAACGTATAAACAGACACTTGAAGGAAATACCTCATGATTTCTGTGCACCTCAGCCCTTCATACATGGCTGTTGAAGTCATTGAAATGGAACCATAGTATCACTTGAAGTATAAAGTCAGTTAGTATTCCCAGTTCTGTACTGTTCAATAACTATTGATTTGACAAAGTTGTAACGCAAAATTCGCCCCTGAGTGTTACACGCAAATGTGTCAGGTTATCGAAGGAATAGCACTAAAAAGATAAACTCTATTTAAAGAATCGGAGTGGCAAAACAGTTTCTAGAAAATACAACGTTTCCAAAATGCACTTATCACAGTTGACGAGTAAAGTGTACTGCAGGAGTTTGGCATCGCTTGGCATTTGCACGCGACGGCGCAACGCAAATATAGAACATAATATCTAATTTTATTGTCACCGTCCTAGGCGGCTACTTGCAGGACACGTCATGTTGTGAGTACTGAGCCTTGTTTGTATTTATAAGGTTTAATGTTTTGTTAAGCAATCGTGGAATTTGATTAATTTTTAAGTAGCAACAGGTTTCATGTTTGAATGACTTGAGTTGTTCAAAATTTCTGTCAGTCAAGCTATATCTATACTAATATTATAAAGAGGAATGATTTGTATTTTTGTATGTATCGAATAAACTTAAAAACTACTGGACCGATTACAAAAAATCTTTCACCGTTGGGAAGCTACACTATCCCCGGGTGACATAGGCTACATTTTATCCCTGTATTCCCACGGGAAGGGGAACTACGCGGGTGAAACCGCTAGTAGTGAATATGTTGGTGTTTTAGTATTGTTATGGTTGATTCAAATTTAAAGGCAACTGACTAAAAACTTATAAAACTGCCAAGCAAGGTGTTACTTAATTGCCAATAGACAGAGAGATATGTCACAGGAGATTAAAGAGTAAATTAATTTATCAGAGTATACTAGTATTAGGACTTAAACATAACTGAAATAATTTATACAAAGTAAAGCGCCTACCTGGGTTCGAACCTACGATCTACAACTTATAAGTCGCGGCTTTTACCAGTGGGCCTCCACTGCTCTATTATTCTCTGGGCATTATTTCTCCACTACTGCTCTCAAAACGGTGAACGAAAACATCGTGAGGAAAACAAAAACTCCACCAACCCGCACTGGGCCCGCGTGGTGGATTACGGCCCATTCCCACTTATGGAAAGGAGGCCTATGTCCCAGCAGTGGGAATATTAAATAGGATGACGATAAAACAACTGGCCTAACGTGGGGGTACTAAAGGCACAATTCTACCAACTCCTAGAAGAATAGAGGCTGTTACGTGTTTATTCAATCATTTACACGGTATGTATATTTAATCCGACTTTATGGCTTTCTTATCATTAGACTTATCATGCTTGTTCAAGTATAATGAATTAATGACCTACCATAACTTCAAGTCAAGTTCCACAGTCTCCTCCACTTCCATATAAGTCACAGCACTAGTCATATTTGTCACAATATTAAAATAAATAGTCCACCATAAATTAGTCAATAAATATAAAAGAAACTTTTTACAAAATCATTATGTCCAGCCAGCTGGTAATAAAACAGGCATGATTATGACAGTTGGCGGTTCCAATTTTGAAATTATTATTACGAGTACCCGCATGAAAAAAGAAATGACGTCATGTGCGCGTTCCAGATCTGTATCTGTGTAATTGAGTGGACATTAAACATGATAATGTAGTAATTGATAATGTTACGCTGTGGTAGTTGCGTAGACTGTGAACATTGAACTGTTTACTTTTTTGCTTAATGCTCTTTGGTGCTTTTTTGCTTAAGGTTGTACTAGTCGACGGCACGAACTATTTTGTGCGCGGGGTTAAAATGTTATCTCATCCAACAACACAAGCGAAAGAGATAGATGCTGTAATGAGCAGTAAGAAGCTAGTTCGCGTACGAATTAGCACTTCTGCAAATTTGTAGTAAAATGGATGATGATTTAGGACGAAAACGAGAGCGCGAAATTTTATAAACAGAAGTATGGATATCATGAGAAAACGACTAAATGTATCTGTTCAAAATAAAATTATTTGCTTTTTTGAACTACTTATCTATCCCTGTATCGTGACTGTTCTTAAATTTTCCTTCATCTTATGGTAGTTATTTGCGCCCAAAGATGCGTTGAAATTAGTGTTGAAATATGGCACTTTCGACGCTCATAACTTTTAAATATATTTCTTTTTACTTTTTTGTTTCCATACAAGGCTAGATAATGATGAGACAAATTGATATCATTTTTTAGTTTTGAACGTACACCGTCAAACAGTGTAGTAATCGCCAGACTATGTTTGTATGAAAGAATGATCGACTAGGGCAACCTTAATACTCTTTGGTATGTTTTTCATAGTCGGTCCTTATCCTTATGTTTAAACACATGTATGTTGTTAATGCACTGTATGTTTATTATTATCATATAGGGCAATCTAGTACTCGAAGTTTTTTTTTTATTATCAATAGGCTCGCGCTTGACCACTATCTCACCTGATGGTAAGCGATGATGTGGTCGACGGTGAAGCACGCTTGCCTAGAAAAAACCCATTCACTCTTGACTTAAAGACCCCGAGATTGTAGCTATCGGGAAACACCGCCGGCAGGGAATTCCACTCCTACGCATAATAAGTGCCCCCAAAACGTTTTGTGCGTATGGGTGGGATGTCCACCATGTACCCATGACGCATCGCCGTGCGTTTGGTTGTCCGATGATGGAACGGGCTGGGCGGAAAAAAAAAACATCGCACATTCCCCGAAATTTAACCAATAAAAAACCGACAAGCTGGCAACTCGGCGACGATGTTCAAGGCTCTGGAGCTTTGATATGACCAGTGCCTATTTGCCGATGAGTCTCTTGGCCCGCTTTTCGATCGACTCTAGTGCATCAAGCTGGCCTAAGCGCGTGAATTCGTAACACATACTGAAGCAATTGTTACTAACTTTTCCCCCAGCTTCGCTTTTATGATTTATTCCAGAGGAACTGTGCATTTTTACCTATAAAATATAAATTTAGAAGTTCAGTTTATTTCCGCTAGAGCTCAGTGAGCTCTTATTATATACAAAGTACAGTGATTTTGGTAGGAACAATATAGAGGATGTTTAAACTCGATCTATGTTTAGCCGACAACTTAAATAGCTTTTCAGCGCTACGCGAAGCTTTTTGCTCAACCGAACCGTGACACACATAAGTAATTATACTTTTTTGTATGTACAGTTATCCAAACAAGTTAGTATGCAGGAGGCTTATTTTAAGTATTGTAATGTGTAAGTAATTAAACCTTTTTTAGGGTTCCGTACCCGAAGGGTAAAAACGGCACCCTATTACTGAGACTCCGCGGTCCGTCTGTCACCAGGCCCGTCTCAGGTCTGTCTCATGAACCGTGATAGCTAGACAGTTGAAATTTTCACAGATGGTGTGTATCTGTTGCCGCTATAACAACAAATACTAAAAACAGAATAAAATAAATATTTAAGTGGGGCTCCCATACAACAAACGGGATCTTTTTTGCCGTTTTTTGCGATAACGGTACGGAACCCGTCGTGCGCGAGTCCGACTTACACTTGGCCGGTTTTTTGCGACCGCTGAGTTCGTTCGTAAGTTTTTGACATCACTGGAATGAATTTGTCTCAGGTCTAATATGTTAACATGTGTTAATATTCCCAATACGTTATGTTAATTTCACCTACCTACCCGATGGTTTTGTGGACTGTACACTATTAGGCACTGACTTGCAAAGTTTCTTGATAATAAAAAACCAAGCCACTGTCTTTATGTGTCAAACTATTGATTGCTAAAAACATGACGAAACTCAATTATTGATTTTAATTAGAATACGATGTAGGATATTGTTTTATTATTGCAGCTATATATTTATTTGAATCTGGTCTTATACATAATAGTCTAAAATAGTCTGGCCACAGCTAAGACATTGTCTAACATAGGCTTTGAACTGACCAGACTCTTTAATGCACGTAGTAATTTATCTTTTTGATGAATATGGAGGGAGCTTTAAGGTTTATTCTTTTTATCTTTTTTTTTATTTTTGCCGACATTTCGAATCCAGGTTTTTTTAAGCCTATATTTTGTGCTTCAACTGGGAAAAGGTATCTCCTTCCAAACCATAAAATCTATTGCGATCTCTAGCCATGTATGCTCTGCAACAAGGGCGGAGTAAGGTTTTTTTTCTGTGAGGGGCATACGGGGCGGACGGGCAAAAAAAAACAACAATAACTGTTAGAAATAAACTTGAAGTGACATATTATATTTATAGGAAGGTTTATAAAAGTGTCAAAACAATAGAAAAATATTTTATTCATATATTTTAACAACTGATAATTTGATTTGCTTCTAAGTATGTACTGTGATGGTATCTCCACAGTACACAAAAATACCGCCTGGGGGGACACGTGTCCCCGTGCAACCCCTCCCCCCCCCCTTAAATCCCCCCTTGCCCTGCAAACATGATCAGGGGCCGTACTATAACGTGTCAACGCCAACATGATGCCGTTGTAAGAGGGAATAGCGCTATTTGTCCTATCTAACTCCGTCTTTCTCTCACATCCAGAGGCTTTAGACAAGGTGTCATTCGACGTCAGCGGTTGTGATGGTCGAAATGCTAAAAGATCAGGGATTGATCACGTGACATTTCAATAGCGGTTGGAAATCCTACACATTTTTGAGACATCTTTCCAATTGCTGTCGTTGATGGAATGTCACTTGTCTAATGCCTTAGACCATCACAATGCCTTTTTGCCAATTGAGCAGGGGGCAAATCCGCTACCTGCTTGGGGCCTTTACTGGGCGCTTTGGAACCAACGACATGCTCATAAAGATGGGTCTAACCGCGACACCCATGTGCAGGTTGTGTGGAGAACATACGGAACGCATGGAACACCTTCTGAGCACATGCGATGCATTGGCTGGCAAGCGAATGAGTCTCCTAGGGTTAGGATAACCAAAACCAGAAGACTATAGGCTCATATCTCTTAGTAAAACTCATGAAGAGAGTTTTCAACGAGATTGGGGAGGAGTAGGTTATCTAGGGGACCACATTAGATCCCAATGGGTGGGTGTGTCCAAGTTATTTCTCGGCACCTCCATAAGATAAGATAAGATCCCAATGCCTTCGCCGCGGTCGACTGCGACAAAGATATCTTCCCTCAGGCGTATACTGACTGACCCGACATTTGCCCATCTGAATAAAAAAAAAACTAGTTGATACTTACTTCCAGTACTCTCTAGCCATCTTGTACAGTCGCGAAGGCAGGTGATCGACGTTAGAGTTGATCCCTAGCAGTAAGCTGGTGTCAGCTAGTGCCTGCTCAGCGAACGAGCTGTCTGTGGAGCATGCGCTGTACGAACTTGGGCTGCCTATGCGGGTCGACCTGGAGACAAAAAATGAAATATTAGAAATAAAATTTATTTGAGCCAGCCATGACGCAAACACGATAAAAATCGAAAAAAACTTAAGAAAATTTTAAATACAAAAATAAAACTTTTTTGCAAAAAAATACTACCGACTTCCAAATGAAAAACTACAAAGTGAAAAATAACTTAATTTTTGAAAGTCGGTCTTTCGTAGGTACCATTTTTTTGCGATATGGACACCGACTTTCAAAAATTTAGTTTTTAATCACTTTGTAGTTTTTCATTTGGAAGTCGGTAGTATTTATGTATTTGAAATCGGTCCACAATTAACGGAGATATCGGTGAACATACAAAAACTTCCTCCTTTTTCGTAAGTCGGTTAATAAGGACAGTGCGTCACACCCGCGCAATACAGCCATCGCTCAGCAATCAGAATAATGGGACTTGTGTGCTAGACATAGACACAGCGCTGGTTTTTAGCCGGTGCCAACTGGATGACGCTGAACCGAAGCGGCATAAACACTTTTAAATAAAATAAAAGTAAAACAAAAATAAAAGGCCATGCTTCCATGAGAGTATGTAATGATAATATAGGTAAGTTTTCAATGTTATGAGTGGAATAGTCCATGTATGGATAAGGTTCGAGCATAGTTAGATTGTGTAAGGCCTTCATAACATGGAGCGACGACCTAGTGAAGATCGGAAGAATCAGGTTGATTCGAGGAGTGTAGGACTGATATTGAGCTAGCCCACAGTAAGGCAGACGTCTTAATTTAGTACTGCAGGAATGTTCTTCTTATCAGGGTGTGTTGGGTCTTTAAATAAGTTCTAACGCACGTCAACAGTGAAAAGGAATATAATTCAAGTACATAAACACAGTTTAAGGGCACAAACAGGTAAAAGTAAAACTATTGTACGAGCGTTTCGCGAGCGTGACGTACTCTCTCGCGTAGCTTGGTCCACTGTTCATTGCCGGGAGTCCCCATAAAAAAGTTAGCGCTACAGTACTTTAATATCATACCCTCTACAAACTAAATAGCCCAAAAATTTCTCAATGATTTCGTCGCCATAATCATAATGAAGTGATAAATCGCGAGCAATTAAGTAGACAGCAAATTAATGAGATCCCACAGTCGTGAAATTAAGAAGACATTTCGAATTCCGATGACATTGAGAGGAATCATTTAGAATTTTGTTTGCGCAGCGTCTAGAGATCTTACATATCGAAAACCCAGATTCGAAAAGGCATTTTAACATTTAATTTGACATGAATGGCGAATATATTTGATGTATGTAGGTATAATTTTATCTGACCGCGACTTCCTAATCCGGTTGTTCCTAATTCGGTTTGATAAATTGCATGATTGCATCGGTGATTCAGTTGTGACACAATATGTACAAATAGATCTAGCAATGATTTAGTTTCTGACCTTCAAGCAAGAGTTATCCTTCGTACATATTCGTTCAGTACAGGTGTTGAATATAAATAATGCAATGATAGGAGCAAAACAAACGTACCGTAGGACGTGTTCTAGCAAAATGAATCGGTGACCTGACCTTTAGAAGGCATTTGGAGCAGGGCGGATGCAATGTTAGGAGAAAGGAATGTTGTAATATTAACTTGCGTCTGGGAAGAACTATGTATTCCTAGGAAGACTTCGACACGCTAACAGTATTCGAAGAGGTTGATAGAGATGTAGTCTACACAGATTTTCAATGTCCAGTATCTGGGCGACCGAGTTCTGCTCGGGTGAAAATAGAGAAAACCACCAGAAATAATTAAAGAAAAACAAAAGTTTAATTCATTCATTAATAATTTAAAACATTTTCTATTAACTAAATGCTATTATAATGTAAATGAATTTTTAAATGACAAATTTTAAATTTAACAAATTAGAATCTACTAATACTAAGTAAATAAATACTTAGTCAAATAAAAGCCCTCTTCCTCTCTCCTACTTTTGCAGTGCCCAACAGGGTCCACAATGGTCTAAATTTGTAACCTACCATCTAAGTTCACGTGTGGATGCAATAATTGTATTGAATATTGAGAAAACGACGTTTTCTAAAAATGAAACCTAGCTAGATCGATTTATCGCCCCCGAAAACCCCGCATACTAAATTTCATGAAAATCATTGGAGCCGTTTTCGAGATTCAGTATATATATACGTAAAAGAATTGCTAGTTTAAAGGTATTAGATTAGATGTTCTTACATAGATTTGTAACTCCTTTGTAGACTTCGGTTGCTAATTAATAAATTTAATAACACTGTCGAATAGACGCCATAAAATTATAGCCAGGAGATTTCGATGGCAGTAAACATCTATGTTTTGAGTTATATTAAAATGCATAATGCATTGCATGTTATTATAAATGCATAATTAAAGAATGAAAAAGACTTTTGACGCCTGTATACTGCCATGCATCACATATGGCTCTGAAACATGGACTTTGACAAAACGGCATTGGGACAAACTAGCAAGGTGCCAGAGAGGCATGGAGAGGAGCATGCTAGGTTTGAAACTATTGGACAGAGTAAGAAGTATAGACATCAGAAACAAAACCAAAGTGACAGACATACTGTCGCGTATTGACCAACTTAAATGCATTTATGCATTTGCCATAAACATAAATAACATGCAATGCATTATGCATTTTAATATAACTCAAAACTTAGATGTTTACTAATATAAAATGCATAATTTACTTCTTATTTAAGGCTCTTTTACCGAATCAAAATAAGATAATTGATCTCACAACATAGTCACAGTTCATGTTCTGCCTATTACCAGTTACGTCAGTAGACGTAAATTTTTAGCGTGGCACATAAAAAACTTGGCCGCAAGCCAACTGTACCAATAGTAACGTTTGGCCCAATATTTGTTTGTTTGTTTGACAGCTCCCATTGATGGAAAGCTGTTTTAAGAAATACAGATATTATCGTTGTTTGATGCGAGCGGAAAGGATTTGTTTGAAAGTCTTACAGGATTAAATAGAGTACGGTTATTTATAAGTAAGATTTATTTTTAAGTCAGGGTCGGCTTTGTTTGAATAGATGCTAGTTTAGTTGGTGGTAGACCAGATTATGGATGGGGTAAGAAGGACATGTTGAAGTGGAGACCCAGAGGACACAGGAGCGTAGACAGACCATGAATCAGGTGGGCAGACGTTCTGGCCAAATAACAGGCAAGGTATGGATGCGGGAGGGCTCAGACCGGGTAAAATGACGTGCTATAAGAAGACCTACAGTCAGCATTAGTTAAGAAACAGGTTGAAGTAAAAGAGTAGTTCTTCTTCATCGTCGTATCGATTATTCCAAAATTAAATATATTTTGATCAGTATTCAGCCACGCCAACAGCGTTGTCATTTGCCTTACAAAGGTATTTTAAGGTGCAGGTGTTGTTGCACAGAGAGCACGACATAAGGCGAGGCATTGTTTGGGACCTGGCTCCGCAATCGCACTATGGGTCATTGGAGTACCCCCATCTAACTAGGTTGTGCCTGCAACGACCCACTTGGCTTCGTAGTCGGTTTAGAGATTACCAGTTCGGCCAAGGCAGTTGGTTACCCGCAGGTAGCTTTTTTGCAGGCTTAATATAGTCAACTGGAGGGGAGTGTCTGAGGAGCCATAGATTTTCTTTGTTTCGCTTAACTCGTTAATTGATTTATTCGTGTTTTGCCCGTGAGATAGGTTTTTTGCCTTTTAAGGGTTGCTGCTGAACTATCTAAGCATTAACATGATTCGTAGATACATCGTCAGACGTGAGGCAGCCTGTCGTAGACAATTCCCTCTTTCACGACGTGACTTTATAAGTTAGCAAGCGTGTTGTACTGCGTATAGTCACGTAAGTTTTCTGATTAGGTACCTATTGTGAATATGTGATCTAGTCGTGCGTTGCATAATTCTTACGCGGATCATTGGTCCGATAAGCATAACGCACTTTACATAATTAATTATGTATTATACCTTCTCGGATATGTCTCGGAAAGCACGTTAAGCCTTTTGGTCCCAACTGTCATTTGGAGATTTGTGGCAGTCGTTACGGGTAGTCATCATCATCATCAGCCTTATAATGTTCCCACTTTTGGGACACAGGTATCCTCTCTGTGAGAGAGGTAATGGGCCTTAATCCACCACGCGGGCCCATTGCGGGTTAGTGGATTGCACATGTCTTCGAATATTTGGTTCTAGGACATGCCAGTTTCCTCACGATGTTTTACTTTACCGTTTTAAGAGCAGTGGTGATAAAATAATTTACACAAAGCAGAGCGCCTACCTGGGTTCGAACTCACGACCTACGGCACGTAAGTCGGGGCCGTTGCCACTGGTCCACTGCTCTTGGATAGTCGGCAGACCGAAAATCTGACATCAGTTTTGCAAGAGTGTTATCGTGTTACCCAGTTATTGGGTTATGGAGTCAGATAGGCAATCGTTCCGTGTAAAATACTGATATTTGGCTGTATCCGATGAGACTGGAAGCCCACTTCAACATAGGAGAAGGTTTTTTTTTAATTATTATTATTCATTATAGGCTCGCGCTTGACCACTATCTCACCTGATGGTAAGCGATGATGTGGTCGACGGTGGGGCACGCTTGCCTAGAAGTAACCTATTCACTCTTGACTTAAAGACCCCTAGATTGTAGCTATCGGGAAACACAGACTCCGGCAGGGTATTCCACTCCTTAGCTGTACGCATAATAAAAGTATTCTCAAATTGTTTAGTGCGTATATGGGATGTCTACCATGTACCGATGGCGCTTCAAGGTCTGGTAGATTGATTTTCTTGTGGCTTATGTTGAAGAACCATCAAACGTTCGGTAATAGCATTCGCAAAAAAGTTTACGGTTATCGTTAAAATATAGAATGAAGGGCATTTACACAGACGGCTTGCCGTTTTAGCAAGACCGGATCTAAAGGTCAAATACTTTTCGGGCTTCCTGCCGACGACGGCTATCTATATTTGCATGATGACCGGAAACTAAGGCTTCTTCTTATACTTTTTAGTCTCGCATGGGGTTCTTTTTACCCGACTGCCGAAGGAGGGTAATGTGTTTATCAGTCTAAGTATGTATGTATGTAAGTATGTATGTATGTATGTTTGTTCCTATATGGCGTTCCAGAGACCAAACGTCTTGGCCGATTTTGATGATTCATACGTCAATCGATGCGTCTTAACCCTGCGAGTGCCATAGGCTACATTAAAATTGGACAATAGAAAAATGGCGGCTTTTAGGTGCCAAATTGTGGGATCCCAAATTTTTTTTTTCTTCTAAACCCATCGTGTGGGGTATCAAAATAAAGGGTTTTAAGAGGTGATTTCAAAAATGTATAACACTTATATGTTTAAATGTATCTAATTCGAAAAAAGACTAACTAAAAAGTTATAAATAAAAAAACTTAATAAAAAAAAACAAAAAAACCCGACTGCTTCAAAAGCAAACTAAAAAGTCGTAAATAAGAAAAAAATCATGCTGTGCATGCGGAGGATACACCAGATTTTGGTCAGCCAGCCCGCAAATATGTATCCTCCGACTGCACAGCATGATTTTTTCCTTATTTACGACTTTTTAGTTTGCTTTTGAAGCAGTCGGGTTTTTGTTTTTTTTTATTAAGTTTTTTTATTTAATAAAATGATTGTTTATTTTTTGTTTTTGTCTCACGTGTCTCCCGTGCGGGTCACAAATAAATATTTTTCTTTCTTTCTTTTTACTTTTCAAAGCACGAACTACCCCACCGATCTAGTGGCCGCAAGCGCTACTGCTGTGCATGAGGTTATGGGTTCGATGCCCGGGTCGGGCAAAGTTTTTAGGAATTTCTCAGTAACGGCCTGGAGTCTGGGTTTGTGGCCGATTGATGGCAATAGATTGACCCCACAAGCCCTCGCGCCATTACTTGGGACTTAAACATAACTGTCGGAATGTGGGTGAACTATGGATACACCTCCCTAGCCTTGCCGGGAATACAGCACCTGTAGGCAAGTTGACAATCTATAATCGATAACGCTAGTAGAAAACGAATCAATGTATGGGAATGACACATCTGAACGTTAAGTCACGTGGTCAGACCATACAAGGCGTCAACGATTGTAGAAAGAGATTCGATACGAAACGTTTGTCGTTTGTAGCTCAGGGGCAGGTCCTGTTATGATGTTACGGTTACAACTTTTAAACTGGAATTATATTTAAAATAAAAAAAAGTTAATTTAAAAAAATCTAAAAACCCGACTGCTTAAAAAGCGAACTAAAAAGACGTAAACAAGAAGAAAATCATGTTGTGCTGTTGGAGGATACATCTGGTTTAGGTCTGACAACTCGCGAATATGTATCCTCCGACTGCACAACATGATTTTCTCCTTGTTTACGTCTTTTTAGTTTGCTTTTTAAGCAGTCGGGTTTTTAGATTTTTTTAAATTAACATTTTTTTTCGAATTTGGTACATTTAAACAAATAAGTGTTATATATTTTTGAAATCACCTCTTAAAACCCTTTATTTTAATACCCCACATGGGGATAGAAGAATGAAAAAAAAAATGGAGCCCAAAAGCCGCAAAATTTTTCATTTCCAATTTTAACGTAGCCAGTGACACTCGCAGGGTTAAGACGACTAAGAATCATCAAAATCGGACAACGCGTTTGGTCTCTATATAGGTCGCCATATAGGAACAAACACACATAGACTGATAAACACATTACCCTCCTTCGGCAGTCGGGTAAAAAGTGTAATCATCGGTCTCTTTTATGCTGACAGTAAAACATAATAAGCGTTGATAGTATAGCATATACCACACACAAGGTGTCCCAAGTGGTTGTATGTTTACTAAAGCTTGTTTGCTATGATATGGAAGATAAGGGCAGACGGGTGCACGCCACAGAAAAATGGAGTATAGGTAAACACAGTTGAAGGCCTGAAGCTTTCTTTTTCGTGCAGTCCTTTGTCCATATTTGAAGACTGATGTTAAGGAAATTGATATCATTCTATAGCAGCCTTTCCCAAAGTGGGCGATAACTCCCGCTTGTGGGCGCTGCAGGCTTAAAGGGGGCTTTCTTTTAGCTAGGATGCCTCTTAGACACCGACTTCAAAAGTTGTAGTTGAGAGTCGAGAGCTCATTCATACACCTCAACTAATATTAGTTATGAGATTGCTCAAACTCGGTTCGATATTTCTCTCCGCGTAGTTCATATATCTGTCGTGATTTATTGAATATATATAATAAAAATCATGGCTCAGGTTTCAAATTAACTCTTGCGAGTTATAGTAAAAGTCTCGTTTAGAATTAAAGTTTAATCTCCGCTAATATAGCTCAAAATAATTGATTAATTTAATTTGAATTTATAGTGGTTTTTAAGTAGGTGAAAAAATGAGGGCGCTAAAAATAATTTATTCTCAAAATGGGCAGTAGACAAAATAAGTTTGGGGACGGACCCCTGTTCTATAGAGAATAAATCAGGTAAAACATTTGCCCTTAATGGGTACTTTAGCACCCATCAGAACAGGACATCCCAATAAGAACATGTTACTATTTAAAATTAAATCTTTTGATGCTTATCTGCTGCTTATGCAAACTATTTCCAAAAGCCTAAGTGTAGTATATCATTTTCTTTCATATCGATAACACATATAAGGATCTTCAAAGCTCATAACAATATGATGTCAGAACTGAGAATATTAGTTTTCAGTGAACAGTATTTGCATAAGCACATGCAAATGCATTGTAAGTGTGGCAACATGTGACCTTGTCCGTGTTATCTCAACGTATACTTGAAACTAATGCAGACGAATGGGGTTGGTGACATTGAGAGGAATTTCAAGCGAAAATAAGGTCAGAGTGTCAGACTGATGGATGAAATAGCGGATTTATATCCATGAAAGACGTTGAGATGAAAGAGATATTGGTCTGTTATTCTGGTCTCATTGGAAGAATTGGTACTGTATTCAAGCCAAAACCAACACTTAATTTAAATACATTAAATTGACGCATTCATCAGCGTTTATGGATCACACAAATTCTGCCTGAATCCTATAAATCACCAGGCATTCCAAACACGGTCTTGGAGACAAGGAATGTTTGGAAAAATTTCGACAAGACCACATTAAGAATATGTCAAGGTTTCATATTATTCATTAGGAGAATTTTATCCTTATTAAATCATCACTGTATTATCCTCCAATATTACTCGCCTGTATTGTGCCACTACTACCATTTCGAAAATTGAAAAGTCATCACAAAAAGACAGACTTTAACAAGTACAATTTCAAAATTTAAAAACCCCCGACACATTTATCTTGCTAAAACACCCCGATTCAAACAGTAAAACGCCCATAACTTTTGAACCGATTTAATTCAAACATAGCTAAGAACACTCGACAAAATCACCTTTCAAACAAAAAATAAATAAATCAAAATCGGTTCATCCGTTTAGAAGCTATGATGCCACAGACAGACACAGCAACACACGTCAAACTTTTAACACCCCTCTTTTTCCGGCGGGGATTAAAAAACTAATTATTGCCATCCAATCGAAAAATCCAGGACATCAAATATCCGGACATGTCCGTACAAATCCGGATGGACGGCTAATGGTGGAGGCTACAGAACAAACAAATGCCCCCTATCCCGTTTCCACAAAAATCTGTCTACAGATGTGTCCAGGGCTTACATTCAGGCGTCCGTTAGCATATTTGACCCAACTTTGACCGACATAACTTATCTGTAACAATTATTTTCGTATGTATGACAAACTTACCGGTCATGAGTCACGCCATGTGACGTGTAGATGGGGCTTAGCGTGACGTCAGCGAGCGTGGCGTACCGCTGCGAGCTCGTCGATACGCGCTCATATTGACTGTTGATCTCGTTCTGTGGATAAAACATATTGTTACTAGCAGTTCTTTGTAGCCATTAAAATATTCAGGGATACCAAGGGTGTATTCAGTATTTGCTTAAGGGTGGGTGGGGTAAGGAAACTCGAAATATAGTAGAAACTTCAGACGCGGACTAAGCGTGTCGTGGACCCAGAGTGGTAAAATCAACTAGAGCCCTTCGAATCTGTATACAGAAAAGCAAGAGATTGGTATAATTAAGTATAAATGGTCGATCGAACCAAGCTCGACAATTTTCGCACCCATCTGATAGCTTTTACTCTTGAACTGGTAAGTTTTAAGTTTCTAGTCAGGATGAAGCGTGGGGCAGTTTGCACTATCTGCCCCACCATGGATATGCGTATATGAGGGATACTTTGGAAGATGGAAGAAGGCATTTGTTTCATGTTAAACACTTGTATGTTCATCTACAACCGGATAGACTGGAAGGCGAACTCAACAAAGTTGAGAAAAGGCAATGCCGAGTTTGCTATTACCCTGCGGGTGAAACCACAACGCAAGGTATAAGCCCGTCTGTGCACAAAAAAGTAAAAAGCGTAAAAAGTGTTTTATCATCCCAAGGGAATACAAACTATATCCATGCCAAATTTCATCTAAATCGGTTCAGTAGATCCAGAGATTCCTCCCTACAACCTCACAAACTTCCATCTCTTTATAATATTAGTATAGATAAAATTTAATGAATAAAATGCCAGCTATGGACAAACAGAAGGGATGACGGATAGAGCACAAAGCCAGTGTAATGAGGCCTGTCGCCAGAGACGGTTAACGAAGTAACCGTGTTCAAACCAGCTATTGTTCTTCCTCAAGATTGAGGAGCCCGTTATGGTGACACTGGTGACCTGCAGTCAATACTACTGCACTCCTCAGTGTCCTCCTTCTCGTAAATCTATTGCGTAAGGAGCTCCTGATTCCGTTTTCTAGCAACCTGCTCTTCTAATTTGCGTTAAAGACGTTAAAAAACATAATCCTCCGTAATCACTGTCACAAATTAGATTTTGATTTTTAAATTATCTACCAAGAATGTTAATTTCAATTTATATGATAATTTTGTTATTCAATCAGCCTAGTAATCGCTCAGCTTGCAAATCACGATGACATCAGAAACATTCAACTCCAAGATAATTCCTTCAAACTCCAACATTATTCTTTGTCCCAAGCCACCAAAAAGTTCATAATTAACGCCCATCTTGTTAGCATCACTATCCGGTCTCCGGTGCGAACAAGGCGTTAACTGTAATTGCGCGTGACATTTCCTTTTATGCCCTTCCCGTCCTGCGCGTCTGGTTCCTGTATCAATTAAAACGCACCTGTCTCATGGCAGACGGGTGTGTACAATATTGTGGGTAAAAGTTACATGGAGTACTGGCGAAATATCGGTATAACATGACTCTCTATAGACGCCAAAACGTCCGAGCTTATGCAACTTTTCTTTTTACCGACTTACCAAAAAGGAGGAGGTTCTATGTTCGGCTTCATGTTTTTTTTTTGTGAATGTTCACCGATATCTCCGACCATTGTGGACCGATTTTGAACATTATTTTTTTGTTTGTAAGAGTGCGTTTCGAAATTGGTCCCATTTTAATTTGGTGAAGGTCTGATGAAGAAGAACTTTGGAGATATACAACAGAACTCTTCAATAAATAACGGCAAATCTCTCGGGATTGATGCAATCGTCTGTTTATTGTTTATACCATTTCATCACATAACATCACGCCAGTACGCTCTAAAGGGGTACGCAAATCTCTCATTTCACCTGTTATTTTCAAGTTTCATGTTATTCGGGTAATCTATTCTGGCATTATAGATACTTTTAGATTTTAGAGAGGAGAGCTGCTAGCCATTTCTATATGTCTGTATAAAATAAAATAAACTTTTTTGCTAAAAAATACTACCGACTTCCAAATGAAAAACTACAAAGTGAAAAATAACTTAATTATTGGAAGTCGGTGTCCATATCGCAAAAAATAGTACCTACGAAAGACACCGACTTCCAAAAATTAAGTTATTTTTCTCTTTGTAGTTTTTCATTTGGAAGTCGGTAGTATTTTTTTCAAAAATGTTTATTTTATTTTATACAGACATATAGAAATGGCTAGCAGCTCTCCGAAATCAAAACCGTGAATATTCTGCAAAAACTCAGTAAATACGAGTATGTATTGGACTGGATAACCATTGTATCAGAAATAGGTTTGAAAACCAGTTTTAGGGATTGTGAAGGTAAGATAGGCAGTTGCTCCAAGTAAAATACTGGTGCTGCATCTGGTAAGACTGGAAGAGGACCTTACATATTTGGGAGACTGCTAGACAGATGGTGAAGATGATGGATTATGTCAAAATAAAAAGCTAAGTCAATCTGGGAACTGTTGAGGAATGAGGATGTTGAGCACTTTTTATGATTCCACTAGAAATGGCGTGTAATCACATTCGTTGCGCTTTCAATGTCTGCTTCGATACACAGACCAGAAATTGTTATAATTACGTAAAACTGCAGATATAACGGAACCTTCAGACGAATATAGAAAACTAAAAAGGCTTCCGATTCTGGAGCGTAGTGAGAGAGGTTCTTAATGCCGTAGACTAAAAATTAGATAAGATAGAGGAGGACTTCTCGAAATTCCATTTCCATGTTCCAGGGATCAGAAGTTTCGTTTGGAAGAAACAATAGGAAACCAGTTACTGGGTGTTACTATTCTTTGGTTACATATAAAAGCCTATTTACGTAAAATCTATTTTTAAATCCACGTGGAAACAACCATACTTTTAACAACAAAACCGAAAAAAAAAACTCCATCAGTCAACATCATGACATCATTGGCAACAGCAATGCAGACAAAAAGTTCGTAAGTATAGAAGAATTTGTTAG
The DNA here is from genome assembly GCA_949775005.1 of Orthosia gothica. NCBI lineage: Eukaryota > Metazoa > Arthropoda > Insecta > Lepidoptera > Noctuidae > Orthosia > Orthosia gothica. The sequence continues at coordinate 16,625,169 of OX459034.1, read as the reverse complement.
AGGCTATCGAAGCGTGGCGCTGTTGCTACTGCAGGCGAACCAAGCTGTGAATCATCTACTACAGGGCTTTGACATTGAATAGTTGGGCTTCAAAATGAGCGAAGCACCCAAAAGAAATAAAAAACGCTGTAATTCATCATTAGATTTAGTTCCCACCAAGTTTTGAATCCGCCGTACCTTCCATGGATACGAAAAAGAGGATCAGATTATAGAAGCCCACTCTAGGACATGGGTATGGGTTACCTCAATTGCCTGATATCCTCATGCTGCTTTGAAAACATAACAACTGTGTTTTCAGTTTTTAAATCTATACTATCTATACCAATACGAGTATTATAACGAGGAAAGATTTTTTTGTTTGTTTGTTTGTACCGAATTGGCTCCGAAACTACTGGACCGATTTTAAAAATTCTTTCACCTATGGAAAGCTACATTATTTCAGAGTAACATCTATAATATAAAAATGAATCGCAAAATGTGTTGGTAAGCGCATAACTCAACAACGCCTGGACCAATTTGGCCAATTCTTTTTTTTTAATGTTCGTTGAAGTTCAAAGATGGTATTTACGGGGAGAAAAATTCTAATTATTGCCGGAAAAAATAAAAACAGCCCTTTTCTTTTTCCCATACAAAAGTTTTCTAACTAAAACGTAGAGTCAATTTGAGCTTTATTGCTATTGTATAAGCTATTTTTGCTTTGTGTAGGGTAGGGTAGTGTAGGGTAGGGTAGGGTAGTGTATGGTAGGGTAGTGTAGGGTAGGGTAGGGTAGGGTAGGGTAGTGTAGGATAGGGTAGTGTAGGGTAGGGTAGGGTAGGGTAGTGTAGGGTACGGTAGTGTAGAGTAGGGTAGGGTAGGGTAGTGTAGGGTAGTGTAGGGTAGTGTAGGGTAGTGTAGGGTAGTGTAGGTTAGTGTAGGGTAGTGTAGGGTAGTGTAGGGTAGTGTAGGGTAGTGTAGGGTAGTGTAGGGTAGTGTAGGGTAGTGTAGGGTAGTGTAGGGTAGTGTAGGGTAGTGTAGGGTAGTGTAGGGTAGTGCAGGGTAGTGTAGGGTAGTGTAGGGTAGTGTAGGGTAGTGTAGGGTAGTGTAGGGTAGTGTAGGGTAGTGTAGGGTAGTGTAGGGTAGTGTAGGGTAGTGTAGGGTAGGGTAGTGTAGGATAGGGTAGGGTAGTGTAGCGTAGGGTAGGGAAGGTAGTGTAGGGTAGGGTAGGGTAGTGTCGGGTAGTGTAGGGTAGGGTAATGTAGGGTCGGGTAGGGTAGCGTAGTGTTGGGTAGGGTAGGTAGGGTAGATAAATGTTTTTATGGCAAAACAAAGTTTGCCGGGTCAGCTAGTAGGCTATAATTTTGACGGGAGCGAAGCCGCGGGGGTCAGCTAGTAAGATATAAAATAAATGTTGGATGGGAGTGGTAGATTGATTCTGAATTTAATTGGCAGTAGAAAACATAATCGAGGAAACAAACTACTTTGATTGTAAAAGGCAAATAGCTGTTGTCAAGGAAATCGAGTTAACAAACTAATGCATTCCAATAATAATAAAATTATTCAAATACAAACGAATATAAATATCAACGCATGCCTATTTCTGATCAATTCCTAGTAATGACCAATATCCGCCACATCAAAGCGGTCTCTGCCCGCCGGTTTCAGTACCCTAAATAGACTTCCAAACGGTTTGGCGACCATATAAGTGAGTACGGAAGTTTACGAATAAGTACGATTAGTGGTGGAGTGAACTGAATTGCATTCTGAACAATTAAAGGTCAAACCAGAAATAGATTGCCATAGGTTGATGATAAAAAGGTACGGACTATAGAGAATTAATGGTACCTACAAGCATTGTTTTACCGGCAATCCTTAACTATCAGGAAAACCACCTTCACAAATTTCACAATACCATTGTTGGCGTGTTTCAATGCTGTCTGATACAACCGATTTCAAGTTCGACATTCTGAATTGACTGCAATAAATATTCTGGACAGGTGAATAGAGTGACTAGGTGCAAGGCGTCCAGACGAACAATATACTGAAGTGGACGCGCATTGATCTGGACTAGACAGCGCCAGATGTTGCACATGCGCTGTATGCATAAGAAAACACACACGTATCTAATAAGTATAACAAAGAGAGACCGACACGATGAATTTAAAGTCGACTAAGCGCCGCGAACGTTAGATAATTTATTCATGCACTACACATACACTTATGTGTGAAGACTAATCAGTCACCGACCTCGAACGTCCGAGAACACATCTTCAACGCACAAACACCTCACCGGACTCACAACAAATCGATTGATACAACTTCTATTGCGTAATTTCACTCACCGAATCACCATAGCAACTTCATATCACCGCACCTCCCTCTCCACGATCCTTGAATACTTCTAAATTAAGCACCACATCCGAAACTAGGTCAGGAATCTTAGAATCACGTTCTAAATTAGTAATTACTATCTATGCTAAGAAACAAATGGACTGTGCTATCTGCTCGTAGCGACTGTAAGGCGCCAGATGGCTTGGAATAATAATCCCCATACGTGAAGTATGGGCAATTCAAAAATAACCCACGCGGGGGAAGTTTGATTCCATTTATATTTGGAAGGATAATCGCTATGTTTTCCTGTTTCTAGTGCTTAGCGGTGGCAGGACCGGCAGCCAGTAAGCACATATCGTTACTAAGCTCGGTCAACAATAAATATTGTGTCGCGAAATGTAGGTGTTTATCTAACGGTCATATTCATTACTTATTTCAAGACCGCAGGTTGCAGATATGAAGTGCTAAGCGCCTGTGTGGTCGTGCTAATAGACGAGCGTTTCCAGCAAGAATATTTTAGAGCTAATAGCTCAGTAGATCTGTGTTATCACATTGTTCTAGACCTCCGTGACTGCATGCTAATGTGTATCGATTCAGGTTTGTTACCACCGTTAGCTGTGACAATAGAATACATTAACATTATTCTACGCGACTTGTAGTGCAAGCTGCATTAAGGCGCTATATACGCCCCAATGTCAACGCAGTACTGGCCGTGCGCCCGCTCGATGCCAAAATATCAATATTGAACCTCCTTTTGAACAGTTTTGTTTGCAAAATATTATTTGATTTACATTATGCTATGTTAGTTATGAAGAAATTCCAGCCATCATGTATTATGTGTAAAAATATTTTTAAACATCCAAGTCGTTTTGGAGAAGTTGCCGAAAGTTGCGAAAAAATATCGTGTTGTTAATTATTTTTATAAAGCAAAACTATTAGTTACACGAGAAAACCTTGTGTTCAAAATTATGTACATGAATCAACAATAAATATATTTTTTTTTCAAACCTTTTAACTTAGCCGTTACTAAGGAGTATGCTTTAGAAAGTTACCGTTTTATGGCACTAAAGGGTATGTAGGCCCTTAATGTGAAGAGTATAAGCAGAAGGAAAACGTTTATTACCCCGATATGTGGGCGTCTGTTAAGTTCAATTATTTGATTGTTATTTATGTTACTTTTATAATTGCTTTTCAATTAAGATAGACGAGTACAGTACAGCTGGACCTGACATGAGGTGAATGAACTTTAAGCAAATAGAGAGATGGGATTATCTTAAAAATTCAATAACATAGCGGTGCGTTCAAACGGGCATAATAATTAAAGTTAAAAGCGTTTATTGATTTATTCATTGTAAGGTCAACATACTCAAACCGAATTGAATATTCGGAGTACTGTTTGCATACTGTTCAATTTACATCATCGGGAGTATAAAACGGGGCGTAAAAACACAAGTTTCTCAGTATTCGCGAACATTTTCGCTCAGTACACACGAACATGGTGAAAGACTACAACCAAATGCCACTTCGGTTACCATAAATACGATCGCGAGTCCTTGAAGCAACAATTACTGGTGTTTGCTTAGGGTGTGACGCAAACGGTCTAGTAGCCAACAGAAAAACATTAAGCTTTCTATGCGTTGATATATTAATTCAAAAGGAGCCGAATTCTACGAATTTTCATCGGATCAAGTCAACAAGGTGGACTGTTGAGTTTTTTTTTTCAGCTGTGGGCCGAAAATGTGTCGCTATAAAATTTGAATAAACGACATTTTTTGTTAGGCGAAACACGCACTATTGCGACCACGCGGCTTCGACCAACGGCTTTTCGTGTGTAAGGTGCGGCTTGGTTTATTACGATGCGATTTCTCTTTTAAAAAGGCTGCGCGTGGGGCTATGGCTAGCCACAGAATCATGGTTTTGGATGTAGCCCATAAAGAACCTTGAATTTCTTAACAGTTTTTAACCGACTTACCAAAAAGGAGGAGGTTCTATGTTCGACCTCTTGTATGTTTTTTTATGTATGTTCACCGATATCTCCGTCAATTGTGGACCGATTTTGAAAATTCTTTTTTTGTTTGAAAGAGTATGTTTCGAAATTGGTCCCATTTTAATTTGGTGAAGATCTGATGAAGAACTTCGGAGATATACAACAGAACTCTTCAATAAATGACGGCAAATCATTCGGGATTGCTGCCATCGCATGTGGGTCTATTGTTTATACCATTTCATAACATAACATCACGCCAGTACGCTCGAAAGGGGTACGCAGATCTCTCATTTCACCGGTTATGTTCAAGTATCGTGTTATTCGGGTAATCTATTCTGGCGTAATAGGCACCTTTCTAAACAACTTGCCTATTTTAGGTAGGTACAACTAAAAAGGGAAAAATAAAAAAAAAACAGTTTTTGCAAAAAAATACTACCGACTTAAAAACAAAAAACTACAAAGTGAAAAATAACTTAATTTTGGAAGTCGGTGTCCATATCGCAAAGAAATGGGAAACAAGAAAGACACCGACTTCCAAAATTAAATTATTTTTCACTTTGTAGTTTTTTGTTTGTAAGTCGGTACTATTTTTTTGCAAAAATGTTTTTTTATATTTATTATAAACAGTTATGCTACTTTGCATTATTTTAAATATGTATTCACTAAATTCTTGAAGAACCAATTTAGCCCTCTGAAAATAAAAGGAGGTTTTTTTTTCATATTCGACATAAAGATATAGTTCTCGCCAAACTTCTTGGTCGCCCTGAAGTTGGCCACAATGGCTGCGCAGTAGTAAATTTCATACAAAAACACCGCGGCTTTGGGCATCGGAAAGCCAACATCAGGGCGGCCAAGAAGTAAGGCGTGAACTATACATAGGCGGACTTAATGCCTTGGAAATTCTCTACCAGTCAACCAAGGGTGGTAGCGAGAGAGCAAATATCTAATCTAAGCTCCTGAGGTTCTAACACACAAACTCGCTCAATCGATCGCAATGCCTTTTTAGGGTTCCGTAGCTAAATGGCAAAAACGGAACCCTTATAGATTCGTCATGTCTGTCTGTCCGTCCGTATGTCACAGACACTTTTTGCCGAAACTATAAGAACTATGCTGTTGAAACTTGGTAAGTAGATGTATTCTGTGAACCGCATTAATGTTATTACACAAAAATAGAAAAAAAAAAAACAATAAATTTTGGGGGTTCCCATACTTGAAACTGAAACTAAAAATATTTTTTTGCTTCATACCCATACATACGTGTGGGGTATCTATGGATAGGACTTTAAAAATGATATTGAGGTTTCTAATAAATTTTTTTCTTAACTGAATAGTTTGCGCGAGAGACACTTCCAAAGTGGTAAAATGTCCCCCCCCCCCCCCCCCCTGTAACTTCTAAAATAAGAGAATGATAAAACTAAAAAAAAATATGATGTACATTACCATGTAAACTGCCACCGAAAATTGGTTTGAACGAGATCTAGTAAGTAGTATTTTTTTATACGTCATAAATCGTAAACCGCAATGTTACTTGCTGCTACGGAACCCTTCATGGGCGAGTCCGACTCGCACTTGGCGGCTTTTTTGTCTATTCAACATTTATATTCATATTTATTTATTTGGAAACTCAACAGCTTATTACTAATTTAATTTAATTTACATGAATAGATGTTCACCTCACTGTCAATGAACAGGTCTAGTTTATCTCTCAATAACTTGAAGACGTTAAACTACAGCCGCAATAAATCGTTGAATCCCGAAATCCGTCCAAGGTTACGCCGAGCGTAATTTATTTTGGAACTATAAGCAGAGCAACGAGCGACTAGACTAGACCTTGGTCTTACGGCCGACATAATCACTACCTTGGAACATATTGTTATAAAGATTGTTCAGCTCTTTATCTAAATCTTTTAAAATTGAGGATAAAAACATTAGTATAACAGACTCGTTGGTGAAGTACTCGCAAGCGTTACTGCTAAGCATAGAATCCTGGGTTCGATTTTCGGGTCTTACTCAGTATACAGCCCAGATTCTGGATTTGCGCTCGCTTGGTGGTGATAGGCCTACCTATCGGGCCTACCTACCTACCTACCTATAGGCCTACGATAAACCTCTATACGTCCACATGCGAGGGTTCGACAGGGCGAACCTGTCGAACCCTCGCATGTGGACGTATAGAGGTTTTGTTTTTTTGGGTCAATCCCACCGCACTATTACCAAACCACTGCAACTCCTGAAAGCCAGAATCAACAGTGGCGAACACCAGAAAAGCGCCGAGGCAATGAAGCTCGACGAATTCCCGGAGAATGAATTTAACTGTCTTGGATCGATCCCGCAGCGGGAGGAGTGGAAAAAATACAAATTTTCTCTTCCCTCCATACCAAGCAGTAGACAGAACAAACAAGGCCAATAGGCACAAAGGGTCGTTAGACGTATAGTAGAGGTATGCGGACCATGGTGTAAAGTTCCTCAAAGGGTGTTGTGTCTGGTATTTTTACACCCTTACAAAATTTCACAAGTGTCTAAAATAATAATGTGAAACTAGTGATAACAAAATTCAACATTAGTTCCATTATTTTCAGATTATTTTAAAATGGAAGTAGTGATTTAAAAAAACATCCGATAGCTACAATCTAGGGGTCTTTAAGTCAAGAGTGAATATTTTACTTCTAGGCAAGTGTGCTTCATCGTCGACCACATCATCGCTTACCATCAGGTGAGATAGTGGTCAAGCGCGAGCCTAATTTAAATAATAATAAAAAAAAAACATCAGTAGTGCCATCATGGAACTGTTAGCGGTACTAGTGGCAAAGAAGGGTTGTGGGACTGTTGTATATTATGTTCAAATCGCGCCGAAAACTTTGCTTGCGCAATGTAGGTTTTCGAGATTTAGTTCGTCTGTGGGATATGGCGGCCATAGATGCGGCTACAGGCGTACTATAAGTACACTCTGGCTAACCCTTCGGTGAAAAAAGCCGTGAAGTTAAAAACAGTTTTAAATTTATTCGGACCAATGACGCTCCAGTTACGGAAGCAGTCATGGTGATATGCTAATTGCTTGACTGCAATAAAGTGCAGATGGGGGCGGCGGTAAGGAATTAATTAAACCTTAGGTACAATTGATGCTCAGTATTATTAGCATTGAAGGAATGCAAGAGGTTTGTGTTTTTATAACACACTAGCTTTTCCTCGCGGCTTACCACACAGGACCAGTTTTCGGGATAAAAAATAGCGTTTGTTACACACGAATAATGTAGCTTTCTACTGGTGAAAGAATTTTCATAAACGGTTTAGTAGTTTTTGAGTTTATCCATTACAAACAAACTTACAAATCATTAGTGTAGACAAGCTTCTGCCTGCGGCTTTGCTGGTGTAAAATTCAGCCAATTCACAAAACGGCAAAAAAATCACGTTTCTTGTATGGGAGCCCCACTTAAATATTTATTTTATTTTGTTTTTAGTATTTGTTGTTATAGCGGCAACAGAAATACATCACCTGTAAAAATTTCAACTGTCTAGCTATCACGGTTCATGAGATACAGCCTGGTGACAGACAGACAGACGGACCGCAAAGTCTTAGTGATAGGGTCCCGTTTTAACCCTTTGGGTACGGAACCCTAAAAAGTGTTTTATCAAACCAAGGGAACCCACTACTGGGATTGGGATAAAAACTATTCTATATCCTTCCCAGGGTCTCAAACTATCTCCATACCAAATTTCATCTAAATCGTTTCAGCCGTTTAGTCGTGACAATGTGGCACACAAACAGAGTTACCTTCGCATCTATAATATTAGTATGGATGGATTTATAGAAACCAGATTGAGATGCGATCTATTCAGGACAGCCACTTACGTAACTACTAAAACAGATTTTATTCGATTCTCAGCGATAAAATCGCGTTTAGAGTCAGTCTCGTATGTAAACAATCAGTGGTCCCATAGCCGATGGCTGTATAGATAGTTTTGGACAACGTAAACACAAAACCAGAATATGTTGACTTATCAGTGCGGTATCTACGGATGTGGCAAGCCCCTATGCCACAGACTTCACACATCGACCGTAGGTCCGTAGCTTCCTCTCCAGCCTTTATTACCTCACTGCTGACTTGCTGAGTAAACGCTACTTTCTGTCTACATACATAAACTCACGCTTTTTATCGTATTGGGGCAGGCCAGACGCTCAGCAAACCACGTGCATTCTTAAGCTGGAAACAAATTATCGGACGCGGCTTACGGACGCGACTGAAAGCCGCGACTTATAGAGTAAATAGGTAATTAATGTACATTATTTTGTGCAAACTATCGGACGTAAGTCGCGGACGTGAGCTTGGGCGTTCGGACGTCCGATAGAGATCTGGCTCGCTGGATGTTTGTTTCAGCCGAAAACGTCTGCGGACTGTGTGCACGGGGTACGGGACGCGTCCGAGCGTCAGAACAACTCAGACTAAGCGATATCTCGCACGTGCGTGCGATGTTATAAATACAAAATTATCGATTGTTTTCGCAGCAGAGAATTGCGTCCTCACTTACACTACTGGATATTTTCTACGTAAACATAATCTTCGTTGAATAAGCTATATTGTCTAAGGAATAAGCGCTCGGACGCGTCCTCAAGCCGCGTCCCAAACGAAACGACTGTGCAATTGTGCATACATATCAGTCGCGGCTGTAAGTCGCGTCCGTCAGCCGCGTCCGATAATTTGTTCCCAGCTTTACGCATTTCTTTTGCTTCAACTACACTCATACACTAACGCCAGTTATAAGTACTACCATACTGCAGTGGCCTATATGAAAAGCACTTAATCGCTTTACGTAGACATGTAGGCTGGTTTAAACTCAATTTGGCGAAAAGGGGTTTTATAGATCCTTCTTATACCCAATGTGAGTGTGGAGTCCTTGTGCAGAATATAACACACATGCTGGAGTACCCCAAATGCCCATACACCTGCTCTTTTGAGGAGCTTATGAACGATGACACTGCAATTAACTTGGCCACCTACTAGTCCCAAAATATTTAAACAGTTTTTCAACGACTCGAAAAGAAGAGCAAGTACTACTTTATTAACCTTTTTAAAGGACTTCCACCAATAAGATCAGATACAATAGGTACATAACATACCTCTTATACGTAAGGCCTTGACACCATGCGGTTACCGACATACTTAAACACACGCGGGCGACAACACAGCCATCTGCACTATACTATCTAAGTGCAAACTCATTAGAGTGGACACTGCTTCCACACATTAACATTCATTGAACAAAATTTACATAAGGTTCTGCAATATTTACCTGGACTACTTCTTTAGAATGTCCCTTCAATCGGTCAAGGCTCTCTTCAGAAGAGTAGTCTGACGTCTTGCCGAGATGAGCTGCATTTCTGGTGACCCGACGGGTTTGGTGCACCGGTTGTGGTACATATTCTTCTTCAACTTCTGTTATGGTTTCTGAGGTCACTGTGCTCGTGCTTGCTAGCTGGTGTAGTTGTCTGAAGAATAAATGTGCCATGTTAGAGATGTGTCCTGAATTGGTGTCAAAGTATTAAAGAAAAATGCTCCTTCCTATATTTTTGGTTATGAAATATCAAGCCGATTTTCAGCACTACTTTATCTAAATCTTGAGTGATGATTACATGCAACATGATAAGTGTGATAATTCTATAAGGATTCTAGCTACTGACAAAATATTAACATTCCTGACTGTTAATGTTAAGGATTATTATACCTTGGTAGCAAAATTGGTATAGAACTACAGATATTTTATATTCTTGAAGTTGAACATCTAGAGATATTCACATAAACAAATGTTTGATCAACCTTGATTCACTGTTTTGGCTACAACATACTATTGTATAACAAATCTTTGGCACTTTGCCTATCATGTTAGATTCTAATGTCATTATTAAACAATAATAAGTAACTTTACTGTGATAATTTGTTGAGAAACAATTCTGTTTATGGTGCAAAATGTTTGATCAAACATTGGTATATGTGATGGAATGTGAAAACGTGTTAAATGCTTATGTGTTATAGGGGTAAGGTCTCGTTATCAAGTGAGTCACTTCCGTTTGCCAAGGTTAAAGTAATTCTTAAGCATCTTATCAGAGGAAAGTCAGTTAATTATGGAGCACAATTTACGTTTTTGTCATTTAATTTTATTGAACTTGCTAATGAACACACAAGTAAGTTTATTATAAGATTGTGCTCCATTGGTGTAATTGCTGCAAGGGGTTCCAGTGTGAGGATAAACTAATAAATAAATACTGTAGTAGGTAATTGAAATAAGCAAGATAATTATTGCCTAAATTGGTTCTTGTTTATCTCAAAAAACTTAATTAAATTTTATTTGAAAATAGGGCAAGTTATCATGAAGACATAAAAATAATTGAATATAAAGTAGGTATATAATAGTATAGATAATAAGTAGGTATCTAGAACATGAACTAGACATTACAGACATTAATATGTATTAAAGGTTTATCAACTAAACTGCAGCTCACAAAATGTTAGACTTCTTACAATATAATGCCTACATTATGCTGATCATGAAGTTGTATAAATAAAAACAGTATCAAACATGGCTTATTTACTGTTCTAAAATGAGTCCATGACCAAAACTTCCAAGAATCAGTGTTGTGCATAGCTTGAACAAGGTCATTCAACACTGTGCTTCTATGACCTCACATTTATGTGGTTGTGACATCATTGTCAACAGAACTTGTCCTCTAATGGTACTTGGGCCCTTATAGCCTTGTGATCAATCTGTCATTATAAATCTGAGAAACCAGTGGGTGTTATGTTAAAGTCCAGTTTCTGTAGCAAACAAAAGTTGCAGCAATATTTGTGATGTATGAAAAAATGTTGCATAGACGTGCTGTATGTACTGAGATCAACAATTAGTTGCATGTTTGTTTACCATAGATACAAGGCTTTTTGATAAGACTTAGATTGTTCTTCATTAATAAACAAGCTTTCTATTTTGTCTTCACTCCTGTGCATGCAAGAACCATGTCTTATTTCCTAATGTTAACTAGTCTATGGCGCTCAAAAATATTGTATCTTGCTATCCAAGAACAAATTTACATAATTAGATCATTACTTTCAGAGTTAAAAACAAACAAACATATTTGCCTCTTCATAATATTAGTTTAGAAGACTTCATTGATAAAATATGCCTAGTCTATTAGTAGTTCATAATGAATATTATGTATGAATGAATGCACATGGAAATGAGGATAATGAAGATAATATTTTTATCCTGACTGATAAACCAACATCAGACTATAATAAGCTTTTAATTAGAATTTATTCAGATAAGAATTATTAATACTTGCAACTGATAACATACCAAAAGTTTAGCACATATTGAACACACTTTGAGGAATTAAAATTCAATGAATTTGCCAATGAGTTATGTATAATAAAAAGAAGAATACAAAATTTAAAAGAGTGAAACAAGTTTAGCAAGAATTTTATAATATTATCATTAATGACAGGTGTGATAAACAAGGTTTATCTATAATAATCTCTGATACTTCAAAAACATAGCTCACTTCAAGATATGATTGAAATTGTGCTATAAAAAATATTCTAGGTAATCTATTATAATTAGAACAGTACCAGCAACACACATGGCTAATCCAAATATGAAAAGGTGGCAGCCTACTCACTTGATTGGGGTGCTTCTCTTCACAGGGGTATTGCGTCCAGACTTCTGATGGGTGTGCTCCTCACCCTCCAGGCAGCTCTCACGGTCACAGCTCGACCGCAGGAAGGGTGTCTTCGAACGAGACCTTGACCTCAATCCAGTAACGGTCGGGTTCTCCATGCTTCAATCACTGATACTGACTTGTTTCTTATCACTGGCTCTACACCATCTTCGCACCTAGCTCCCAACGACACAAGGTTGATGATCTCACCGAAATTCCACCAAAATTCAAATTACTTCACCGAATTTTTTAAACACCGATATTGCACAAGGAAATCTATTTCTGTGGCTTCATGCGATGCCGCCAAAAGTACGTAACGAACGTCTCGGTGACTTTCAGTTACACTAAATACGGAATTACGGATGTTCGGTTATGAACGTCGTAAGATATTTTTTAAGTTTGATATGTTGCGGTTTACAAATATATTAGCGCATACAGTAAATTGTACACAAACGTGCGCGTTATATGAAATTCGTGAATTTCGTAACTTCTCAATCGCTAAACATAAACTGATGACGTCATTAAAAAAGACGTTACGGGGATGCCATGCCATTAGATATTGTAGTTTAGGAAAAGTCTCTGGAATCCTTTAAAAAATTAAAAAATCTATCTAAAAATCAACATTACTTTTTTCAGTGATTTTCCTAACACTATTTAACAAATAACAAGCAATATATTCTTCTTATTATCAGTTGAAAATTGTTAAAGAATCAGTGAATTTTATGCCTGGAACCTGGAACGTTTTCTAGTGTTGCCAACTACAGCAAAAAAAATCTGATTGCTGTTGTTGAAAATGTTTCATTGTTTCATTTTCGTAGGTTTTTCTTACTGATTGATTATTTAAAATAAAACCATTTAATTACTTTCCATAAAAAGCTTGTCAAACTTTCCACTTGAAATAAAATTAAATAAGACTTGAAATAGTGATGCGGTTATGTGGCTGTGGAAATAGATCTGTTATTTGTAGAATATACCTGTTATCAGCCTGTTATTTTATGTGAATCCCTTCCCTTTTGACAGTTTGCCAAATAAATTTATTATCTATTGTGCTCTGTGCACTCTGTGTTGTTTTGGCGGGTCCGTGGGTGTCAACAAAAACAAGAATTCGGTAAACAATAATTTACTGAAAAATGGATGCCAGCAAAGTGTTTGCTAAAATAAAAGAATTCGGTCATGTCCCTGGTAAACGCGAAGAGTTACGTGAATACTGCCAGCTCAAAATTGATCAGGTATAAAGACTAAACCAAGAAATCGAAATTTTGTGTGACACCGGGTTTCTAACAATGTTTTTCGTCTATTTATTTTCAGATATTAAAGTTTTTACCGCGGCGTATTGTAAATAGTGACGGTGGTGATCTGTTGAATTGTATTCTAAATGGATTGCCTGATATAGCTGGTACTTGCAGGAATAAAGTCAAGGTAAACAACAACTTTTGTGTAGAACATGTCCTGACATGTTTACCACTTGTACTAGTTGTACTGCTTCTGATAGATAATGTTAGCAATATCTCAAACTGATAATGAATTCTATATTAGCATCACTTGAAGTGCTGTTGGTGTAGTTGCTTTATAGCATTCCAATAGGTATAGGAGGATAAGCTAAATAATAAATTAGCAATGCTGTATATTGAAACCACAATCTTTGGATGAAATCCTTTTGACACTCCCTAAGATGACCTGACCATACCATTATGAATGAATACATTCGTGGTTCGCTGTATAGTTCTCGCCAAACTTCTGGCCGCCCTGAAGTTGGCTACAATGTCTGCGCAGTAGTAAATCTCATACAATAACTTCACCATTTCGTGCTTTGCGCTTCGGATAGTCAACTTCAGGGTGGCCCAGAAGTTTGGCGAGCACTATATCTATACCAATATTATAAAGATGAAAGATTTTTTTGTTTGTTTGTGTGTTTGTTTGTACCGAATAGGCTCCGAAATTACTGGACCGATTTCAAAAATTCTTTCACCATTGGGAAGCTACACTAACCCCGGGTGACATAGGCTACTTTTTGTCCCTGTATTCCCACGGGAAAGAGAACCACGAGGGTGAAACCACGAGGCGTCCGCTAGTCTAAGATAAATTGTCTAAAGAAGTTGTCTTTTGATAAACTTTCATCACTAACACTAAATAAGATAAAATTACACTATTTTATCTGAAGGTATGTACGGAGCAGGTGGCGTTCTGTAGTTTCTGCCTACCCCCATGGGAAAAAGGCGTGAGTTTATGTATGTATGTATGTATGTACGCACACATACCTACAGACAAAATAGTGTAATTCTTCTTACCACTCAACCAATTCAATAACAGATTTCACTATCATTATCATAATTTCTTCTGAAAACATTGCATGTATACAGGAGCAAAGCCACAGCAAAATCCTAGTAAAAAGTAAAAAACTAATATTATTGATGAATTAATTTCTCCAATAAATACCTAGAAGGCACCAATTTACTTGTCTTTTATTATCATTAAATTATCCAAAATGTAATATCCAACTGTCCAATGATTTCCAGGTTGTGGAATTAGTCCTACAGACCATGAGAAAAGAGTCCACATCCCTCACTCACTGTGGTGATGTAACCAGCCGATTATGTCTTGAGCTGCCGAGGTTGCCAATAGATGACCTGGTGCGGTGGTCCAATGACAGCGTGCAGTCTATTGTGCAGGATACTGATGTTAATATGATGTGAGTATGTTTGTTATTATTTGAAGTTTGTTTGGAAATAGACTCAGTAAAGTTTTTATTTTATTATAATATCTCTATGCAAAAAATTATCTTGTCTGTATACATATATACTGTATTTAGCAAATAATTTATTGATTTATTTAATACTTAGAGGCAGACTTAATATCTTTTGGGTTTGTTCCGTTTAGGCAATAATTGGACTGCATTCTGTAGTATGATCAGTATTGTAGCTAATTGATCTGTGAATAATATGTGCAATATATATAAGCAAAACTCTCTGGCTTATTGTATCACTGATAGCAAAATTACAGTATAAATATGGACGAACATTACGGAAACTACTTACAAACGCTTGAAACGGCACACTCACACAAACATGCGCACCAACGAGACCCCTAAGCGGCCCGCACTACTGACAGCATCGCGGACGCTACTTAAGGGTCTCGTCGGTCCGCATGTTTGTGTGATTGTGCCGTTTCGAGCGTTCGTAGGTAATTTCCATACTGTTTGTATATTTATACTATGTCAAAATGTTGTAGGAAAATCGTCTTGTATAAAATTTTATAACAATGCTTTAAAATTTACGTTTCTAGTTGGCGTGACGTCCTTCCAGAATGCATCAATACAATATCAACATATGATATGGTCAAGCATTGCGGGTCTGATCTGTCCGGCACAGAGTACAAAGAGCAGTGCGTGCACACACTGTGTCAATGTAGTTGGACTGAGAAGCAGCTTGTGCAGCTTACTGCTATGTTCAAGTTAGTATTTAAAGCCTCCTTTAAGAAATCTGCCCAGTGGTAACGGCCTAGACTTACAAGTTGTAGGTTGTGCCAGGCAGGTGCTTTACTTTGTGTTAATTATTTCATCACCACTGTTCTCAAAACGATGATAGAAAACATCGTGAGGAAATCGGCATGTCTTAGAACCAAAAATTCGAAGACATGTGTCATCCACCAACCCGCAGTGGGTCTGGGGTAATCCATTACGGCACATTCCCGCTCACAGAGAGGAGGCTTACAGCCTTATTGCGTAATGAATTCGGAAAGGGCAAAGAGTGAAAAATCGACCAATCACATGCGAGATGAAAGAAGTGATGTGGCTTTCCGTATATGTGATTGGTCGATTTTTCATACTGTTTGCCCTTAGCTCTTTCCGAATTCTTTACGCAATAAGGCTGCTGGCCTGCATGGCAAGCACAATGGATCAAATGGAAGTCTAAATGCAGATAAGGGGGTCCATCTAACCTATCCAGCCCATGGGTACTAGTTATCTGCTAGATATGGAGTTTCTTGTGAGTTCTTCTCCATAACAAGCTACTATTCCGAATGCACGGTAGAATAAATTTTGATTACATCGTCCTTTGCAGTGGCTTTTGATTTACATTGAATTTCTTAGCACTTCTTCTCACTTTCAGCAACTAAGGCATTCCATCTGCACCCTTTGAGAGAAGTGAACCAGAACTTAAAAAGTACCATAATTATTTAGAATCTGTTTACTGTTTGCAGAGACATGCAGTTATCGCGCAATGATCACAAGCAGGTGGTCAACAAGATATGTTCTTACATTATAGATACACCACCAGACTCCCTACCTCCACTGGTACATCAGTTACTCAAGTGAGTCAATTTGTTCTATTAGAATAACAGTTTTATGAAATGGCTTTGACATTCATCTTTGGCAATCTGTATGACAGTATCTTTCTGAACCCCATTTGCTCAGGTACTGTTCTATGGCAAGTAATTTTCATATACTTGGAGTCGTACGTCGATGCGCATGTTTGTGTGAGTGGGCCGTTTCGAGCGTTTGTAGGTAGTTTCCATAGTGTTTGTATATTTATTTTGTGACCGCGCCATCTATTGGCATCAATTTTAAATGATCCGTAATAAAATAAATACAAAATATTCCATAATTTTGTGCTTAGGAGAGTTGATTAAACAAGAACATACAATTTTTATACCATTCCCCCTCTAAAAAGCTTATTTTGTTCACTGAAAACAGTGAATAAAAAGCACTTTTACTCACTGTTTTGGTGTTTGAATTTGGAACACACCAATGTATTCCAACTCCATCTTAATGCTACCAGGCCCCTCAGAAAGTATTGCGAAAAAAAGTTTTTATATATGGGAGACTGGCCAGTTATAATGTTTTTCGAAAATATGATTATTTATAAGTAAAAATAAGTAAGTTCCAATTTCAAAATTTCCCTCCACATTTTTTGCGAGTTAATTCAAAGTATTGTGTCTCACTGAAATATGGATCTGCGCCGGGAACATTTTAGAGCTATGATTTTATACGATTTCAAGTGTCGCCTGAAACCGGATGAATCGTACGATAGACTTCAAATGGCATTCATGGATGAAGGCCCTTCCAAGGCAACCGTGTATCGTTGGTATAACGAATTCAAGCGCGGTCGACCAACTTTGGGGGATGACGAAAGAAGCGGTCGCCCTTTGACGGCTGTTACCGAAGAAAACGTGCTAGCAGTGAAAAATTTAATCCAAGACAATAGGCGAATTACATATCAGGAGATTCAACACATATTGAAGATTGGATCGGGAAGCGTTCACGAGATTCTACACAGCCATCTTCGCGTGAGGAGGATAGTATCACGCTGGGTGCCGCACAACCTCACCGATGCTCAGAAGCAGGCCCGGGTGGAATGGTGCCGTGATATGCTTAACAAATTTGAAGCAGGCTCGTCTCGGCGTGTTTACGACATCGTTACAGGTGATGAGTCCTGGATTTATCAATACGACCCAGAAACCAAGCGCCAGTCGACTGTTTGGGTGTTTCAAAATGAGCCAACGCCTACCAAAGTGAAGCGATCTAGAAGCGGGGGTAAGATTTTGATCGCTAGCTTTTTTAATTTGACTGGCCACTTGGTATCAATTCCCTTACGGGATCAAAGAAGCATTAATGCCGAATGGTATACTACCAAATGTTTGCCAGAAGTTTTCTCTGTTATAAGCAACAAGCGACCAAACACAGGGCTCCGCGGGCTACTGCTCCACCACGACAATGCACCTGCGCACACCGCACTCAAAACGAGGGACTTCCTGGACAGCACGCCAGTCAAACTCCTGGGTCACCCTCCTTACAGCCCTGATCTAGCACCGTGTGACTTCTTTTTATTCCCAAAAATAAAAAATCAGCTCAAAGGGATACAATTTTCGTCGCCGGAAGATGCGCTGGCTGCGTTCGAGCAGGCTGTAAACGAGGTGTCTGCGGCGGACTGGAAAAAGTGTTTTGAAAACTGGTTTAGGCGCATGAATCTTTGTATAGAGGCTGGTGGAAAGTACTTTGAAAAGATTTAATAAAAATATATGTACGTATAGAACAATTTTTTTTAGTTTCGCAAAACTTTCTGAGTGTCCCACGTACATAACCTCCTTGAGCAAAAAAAATCGATACAAACTTCTTGTGCAGAGAATACTCGACTTTCAAATTCAAGCTACTTCTTTGATTGTAATTTTGAGTTTTTTTTTTATATTTACGATTTTAATAATGATTTTGATTTTAGTCTAGGATATTTATTGAATACTTATTTGGATTGTAATTCTAATATTAATTGCAATGGTGTTTAATTAAGTATAATTATGTTACGTAACGGAGGTGATCACTGGACCCTGAAACACAGGTGCTGTTTTTGCTCGAAGTCATGGTATAAAATATACGCAACTCTTGAATAAAACGGATTTATATCGAGGGCCACGAATCACTCGCGTCACTCATGATTCTAATACTTGAATCACTGCTATGCTCGTGATTCAATTATCATGAATCACTCCATACGGTCGTGATTCAGTAGTTAAAATCCTTCACTTGCTCGTGATTCATCTATGGCCCTCGCTTTAAATCCGTCTTTTATTCACTAGTTGCATAATATACTATCCCGTGCAACCTTCGGAGAATGCGGGCGTGATGTTGTATTATTGTTGTTGTTTCCAGACTATGCAAGACTTACCACTTAGAAATAGTACTGTCGCACCTGAGCCACTACTTCAGTGCTCGGCTGTACAGCAAATTAGAACCACCGCCACAGGATTCAGAATCTACTACTATTGATATTGATGATATTGGTGAGTAATAGAATAACTTTATTCCAAATCCCAGTAAGAGCAGTGGTGGCCCAGTGGTATCGGCCGCGACTTACAAGTTGTAGGTCGTGGGTTCGAGCCCAGGCAGGCGCTTTACTATGTGTAAATTATTTCTTCACCACTGCTCTCAAAACGGTGAAGGAAAACATCGTCAGGAAACCGGCATGTCCTAGAACCAAAAATTCGAAGACATGTGACATCCACCAACCCGCACTGGGCCCGCGTGGTGGATTACGGCCCATTCCCTCTCACACAGAGGAGGCCTGTGTCCCAGCAGTGGGAACATTAATAGGCTGATGATGATGTGAAATCCCAGTGTGGAATATGGCAAGTTTAAAAAAACATTCGGCTTTGAAGAGCCTCTACGGTTCTTTCTCTATACCTGTATGACAGATCCTAAAGCTCTATTTGGGCAAAAGTTTATGCAGCTCCTATGGTACTATCCTATCCACAAGCACATTTGAATAGTAAATGGGATCAACTGGAAACAAACTTAGACAACTACTGCGAAGTTCCTTGTAGATAATCCATCTGGGACCTCTTGTGTGCAGTAGTGCTTGCAACCACTTTACCAACAAAGCAAAGCGTCTGAAATAAGTATAGTGAAATTTACTATCTAGCCTCAGGAATGAGGAGAAGCGAGACAAAAATCTGTTTATAAAAACTTACAATAGGCACAGATAATATAATACTGGCATACGGATGCCTCATCCCATACAAAGATACCGTGCCGACGTAACTAGCGTTTTTCGTCTGATTAATATGATTATTATAAGTACTTCGATCGCGTTCGTTTCCGTTCCACGGCTATAGATGGTGTTAGCAGCGACTTGGAAGTGAAAGGGTTTTCTCGGTTCGTGACTATTTTTTTTCTTTAAATACATTGACGATTCGTTTTACAGTATTCTTTTGCACGTATTTACTCAAATTCATTTCACCATTCACCAAAATGTGTTACAATACCAATTAAAAAAGTCGAGTGACATATCTCAGAAATTTAAAACCGTGCCATCTATTGGAATCAATTTTAAATGATCCGTTCAAATCATCTTTAAAATGTTAATAAAGAGCCCAATATTCCAAAATTTTGTGCTTAGGAGAGTTGATTAAAAAAAGAACATACAATATTTATGATAAATTCTAGAAAATGTTAATTTTACACAAAATTCAATAACAATTCGATGCAAATCGCGCCATCTAGTGACATTTATTTGAACGAAATTTTCTTTGTTAGCGCTGGAACCCCGTGCAATTGGTAAAATAAAATTATAACTTTGTCTACCTTTGCAAATGGACTTGGGGATAACTTTTTAATTTTAGTTTTTGGCATTCAAAAGTACAGCTTAATGACGTCATTGAAATAAACGATTTGTCTTACTTATCCTATTTTTCTGCAGTACCGCATAGCTCAGCCGAACTAAGCCGGTGCCTATCCACCTGTATCTACCACATCTCGCAAGGCGCCGCCGATCCGGAGCTGGTCCGCAAGCATATCAAGACATGGGCTAAGACTCAGCTATTGAGGGCACCCTTCATCATAGACCTGGCTCTGGCTATGTCGGATAAGGGAGCTGACTTCAGATCTGTGTGTTTGGATGTAAGTATCATCAAAGTTACCATGCAGTTCAGCTGAACTAAGTCACAGCCTATCCACCTGGATTTACTACATCTTTCAAGGCGTCGACCTGGTCTACAACGTGGGCTAAGACTCAGCTGTTGAGGGCAACCTTCATCATAGACCTGGCTTTGGCTATGTTGGATAAGGGAGCTGACTTCAGATCGTTTTTTATGGTTCCGTACGGATTCCTGCGACCTTTACAAGGTTTTGAGTCCACTTTTTCATGCGGACTTACTCTAGATGCCGAACAGCAACTGAAACGCAACTAATGGAAATTATATATAGCAATGTTTCATGGGGCCCTGTATCACATACTTCACAACTACCATCACAATACTTTTGGAGAAATGAAATCTCTTTTTAACCGACTTACCAAAAAGGAGGAGGTTCTATGTTCGACTTCTTGTATGTATTTTTTTTTTATGTATGTTCACCGATATCTTCGGCAATTGTGGACCGATTTTGAAAATTATGTTTTTGTTTGAAAGAGTATATTCCGAATTTGGTCCCATTTTAATTTGGTAATGATCTGATGAAGAACTTCGGAGATATACAACAGAACTCTTCAATAAATAATGGCAAATCTCTCGGGATTGCTGCAATGTCATGTTTGTTCATTGTTTATACCATTTCATAACATAACATCACGCCAGTACTCTCTAAAGGGGTTCGCAGTTGAAATGAGAGTGTACCAAGGTGAACTGTGGCAGAACATAACCGGTGGGTTATGTTCAGTTTCATGATATTCGGGTAATCTATCCTGGCATTTTAGGTACCTTACGTAACTACTTGCCTATTAGGTAGCTACAACTAAAAAGTGAAAGATAAAAACTTTTTTACTAAAAAATACTACCGACTTCCAAATAACAAAACTACAAAGTGAAAAATAACTTTATTTTTGGAAGTTGGTTTCCATAACGCAAAAAATTGGTACCGAACTAAGACACCGACTTCCAAAAATAAAGTTATTTTTCACTTTGTAGTTTTGTTATTTGGAAGTCGGTTGTATTTTTTACCCGACTGCCGAAGGAGGGTAATGTGTTTATCAGTCTATGTATGTATGTATGTATGTATGTTTGTTCCTATGTGGCGTTCCAGAGACCAAACGCGATGGCCGATTTTGATGATTCATACGTCAATCGATTCGTCTTAATCCTGCGAGTGTCATAGGCTACATTCAAATGGGTTAATAGAAAAATGGCGGATTTTGGGCGCCATATTGTAGGGGCCCAAATTTTTTTTTTCTTCCAAACCCATCGTGTGGGGTATCAAAATAAAGGGTTTTAAGAGGTGATTTCAAAAAATATGTAACACTTATATGTTTAAATGTATCTAATTGGAAAAAAACTTAACTAAAAAGTTATAAATAAAAAAAGTTAAATCATAAAATCAAAAAACCCACTGCTTCAAAAGCGAACTAAAAAGTCGTAAACAAGAAAAAAATCATGCTGTGCAGGAGGAGGATACATCTGGTTTTGGTCAGCCAGCTCGCGCGTATGTATCCTCCGACTGCACAGTATGATTTTTTTCTTAATACGACTTTTTAGTTCGCTTTTGAAGCAGTCGGGTTTTTTGATTTAACTTTTTTTTTTGTAAAAAAGTTTTTTATTAAAATAATCTTCCGAATAGTCATGAAATGGATCCACATCACGAAAGTAAACTTTGGCATTTCTAGGTTCAGCAACTTCTATCTCCTCTAATATAATATTATAATTTATATTGTCAACAACAGCAAAAACCGCTTCGATGCTATCCATTGTTTCGATTTTTTTATCTAAAATAACCACAAATTAAGTAAGTAGCTTAAGTAAAGGAAATGGTGACTATTACTTGGTTGAGAATTCTAACTTTTGACAGTTCTAACTTCAATCAATTACTTATCTACAGAATACAAATCGTTACTTAAGTAACTACCTTTACTCAAGTAATTACTTTTACTTGTTTATAAATACGGGTGTAAGCTTGACTGCTAAAGCCACGCTTTCTATTTATTACCCCCTATAGGGGTTGAATTTTGATAAACCTTACTGCCTTTTATCACAATATCATGCCTTACCCAACAGTCATGGCAGTTTGTTGACTAGGTTGCAAAAACCTTTGCACATTTATGCCGATATTAATCAAATATTACAGGTAATAAAATCAGCAATAGAGCAGCGAGCTATGGACGATCTGCGAGCTAAGGAGTCGGCCTGGGTACGCGCCGTCATGCCGCCCGACGTTGATGTGGTCAGCGTGCTTAAACTTATCACTACTGAGAGGTAAATCTTACTCAAGCAATAGGCCTTTATTAACTAAGGGTTTGATGGCTCACCATTACCAAACACTAAGTAATAAGATAGCTATTTTTGTCAGTTATAATAAAATTATAAGCGAGCCTTTCGACATTTGCCCGACTCCTCGGGAATCGACACAGTTTCAGGTCCTCAGCAGTGACGCTTATAATTAACATAAAAAATAATAATTGATATTAATCTTCTATACTAATACTTATAATATATTATTATATTATCTTAATATATATAAATCACGTGTCACGTTGTTTGTCCGC
Organism: Orthosia gothica; assembly: GCA_949775005.1. Classification (NCBI taxonomy): domain Eukaryota; kingdom Metazoa; phylum Arthropoda; class Insecta; order Lepidoptera; family Noctuidae; genus Orthosia; species Orthosia gothica. The sequence continues at coordinate 16,602,211 of OX459034.1, read as the reverse complement.
GATGGACTCCTAAACTACTTAACCGATTTTAAATTAAATTTGCACACCGTGTGCAGTTTGATCCAACTTGAAAGATAGGATAGCTTACACGTGTTAGTTACACTATTTATAACTCAAGAACGGCTGAATTGATTGGGCTGAAAATTGGTGGTGAGGTAGCTTAGAACCAGGAGACGGACATAGGGTAGGTAGGGTAGGGTAGGTAGGGTAGATGAATGTTTGGTGTTTTTATGGCAAAACAAAGTTTGCCAGGTCAGCTAGTTTCAAATCAAATCAAATCAAATCAAATTATTTATTTTTGCAGAAAACACTGTTACAATGGTGTTATTATATGTACATGTTTCAAGTGATTCGACCGTAAGGCATGCAAAATGTGTACAATCATGGTTTATTAAAATCAAGATTGACATTGAAACATATAAAATTATTTAAAATATTTTAAAATATTAAATTAATGTAATGTCCTCCTTAAAATTATATTAATATAGATTATTTAATAATCATTTATTTAATTCATTCAATAATAATAATGATAATCAATTTATTTCAATGTCATTCCTAGTATTATTACAATACAATACATTAAGATATAAATTATTTGAAGATACATGCATAATTGTTCTATTATTTGATGTCACTGTGAGGTCTTGAGTTAGGAAAATTTATCGTTTAAGAAGTCATTCAAATTATAGTAACATTTTTCAGCTAAAAGGGTCTTTAGATTTTTTTTAAATAAGGCAGTATTCATTGCCCTTATTTCTTTAGGTAGTTTATTAAATATTTCAGGAGCCATCCGAAACGCACTTTTGTGCATTAATGTGGTACGGGTTTGGCACACACAGAGGCGAAGTGCGTCACGTTGTTGCCTATTATTGAATTCTGAGGCCAAAGTAAATAAATTTTGATTGACCTTAACAAACATTGAAATCTCATAAATATATAGGCTTGGGAGAGTTAGAATTTTGTAGTTCTGGAAATATGGTTTACAGGTCTCAACTATTTTAAGTCCAAACATAGCCCTTATGCACCGCTTCTGTGCTTTAAAAATTAGGTCAACGTCAGTCGAATTTCCCCAAAAAATTACACCATACCTCAGGACTGGAGCAACCAAACCATGATATGCAGTTAACAAGGTGTTGATATTTGTTATCTGTTTTAATTCATGTAGCGCATATACTGATTTATTAATTCTTTTGCATAGCGTTTCAATCTGGGATTTCCATTTTAATTTGTTATCTACATAAAGGCCAAGAAATTTTGTTGTTTGTACGTCAGATACAGGTTCACCCTTATAGTTAATCTGAGGCATAATTGCTTTCATACGCTGATTAAAGTGGATTATTTTAGTTTTCCCTATGTTTGCCTGCAGATTATTATTGTCTAGCCATTTAATGATTGAATTTAGGGTACTGCTTATATCATGCTCATAAGACGCTCTGTCATTACATTTAATTGCAACGGTGCTGTCGTCAGCAAAGAGTGTCATTGGGTTTGAGTTCGCATTTGGAAGGTCATTTATGTATATTAAAAATAATGGTGGTCCCAGTACGCTTCCTTGCGGGACACCATACTGTATTTTACGTCCCTTTGATAAGTATGTATCCTCCATCTTAGTTCTAATATTAAGTCTGTTAATTTGTGTATACTGAGTGCGGTTTTTGAGGTAAGTTTCAATTAATTTTAAGATGTTACCTCTTATGCCATATGTCTCAAGCTTATCTAATAAGACGTCATGTACCACGTGATCAAAAGCCTGGGTCATATCCATAAAGATGGCGCAGGTTGGTATTCGCTTGTCGACATTGGACGTTATAATTTCCAAAAATTCATATATGGCAAGATTTATACTTTTGTTCTGCCTAAAGCCTTTTTGTTCTTTAGCGAGAATGTTATGGGTTTCAAAATATTTAACTAATTCATTACAAATATATTTTTCAAAAATTTTTGAGAATATAGATATTAGGGCAATAGGTCTATAATTATTCATGTTTTCTTTACTCTCTCTTTTGTGTATCGGTTTAATAATTGCGACTTTTAACTTTTCAGGGTATACACCAGTCTCAATAGACAAATTCAGAATGTAACTGAGAGGCTGCGAGATACACTCTGTTACTAGCTTGATGATTTTAGTGCAGATACCATCAAAACCTACACTATTGGTGTTTTTTAGACCTTTTATTATTTGTTTTATATCGTCTGGCAGACATGGCTTCATAAAAATTGAGTTAAGTCTAGATTTTAGGTATTGCTTATGCTGATCTTTGTGAATAATATCAATGGGTGTTATCTTATCTACAAAATAATTATTAAATGCATTCGATATGTCATACGGATTTGTCACGATTTCATTATTCAATTTAATATATGGGATAGTTTCTAATGGCCTGTTCTGTTTTGCAGAATTAATAGTTTGCCATACAGCTTTTGATTTATTATTCGAGTTTATAATATTATAATTGTTTTGCGCTCGTTGTGTCAAAGACACAATCTTTCTTAGTATTTTGGTGTATTGCCTTAGTTTTGATTTGTTATCTTTACTTGGGGTTTTTCTATATTTCCACAGTAATTCACGCTTCTTAGCACTACAAGTCTTAATACCCCGTGAAACCCACTTGAGTTTTTTATGGCTGTGTATAGTTATAATTTTGTAGGGAAAACAAAGGTCATAAAATAACTTAAATGTATCTAAGAAAATGTTATATGCTATGTTTGGATCACAAGTACTGTACATATCTGCAAATGTCAATTGGCCTAAATAGTATTTGAATTTTACCTGATTTTCCATACAAAAATCCCGTCGCCTGATTTTCCAGTACTTAATCATACATATATTTCTTACTTGACATTTCAACAATTGTGCGGTGTGGTCAGACAGTGCTAGGTCAATTACTTCTGACTTACATTTTTTTCCAAAGTTATGGGCAAAATTGTCTATACATGTTTTGCTTACATGTCTGGTAGGTTCTTTTAATTGTAATTTTAAATTATAATTTAGTAGCAAACATTCAAATTCATTTGTAAGCTTATTCTTATTTAAGATATTAATATTAAAGTCTCCAGCTATAACAATAGATTGCTTATGATAGTGTTTATGAAGTAAGTCCAGGACCCTGTTCAGTTTATCAAAAAATATATATATATTACTAGCTAGGGGTACTCTATATACACAGACAATAACAATTTTGTAGTCTGTCAGCTCAATAGCAGAACACTCAAATGCTGAACAGACTGAATAGCTTGTTAGTGTTGATATTTCTTTGCAATTAAGCCCTTTTTTAACAAAAATACAAGACCCGCCTCTTTTTGTATTAGTTCTAGAGTAGCACGATACCAAGTTATAGTTAGGAATTACACAAGAGTCTTCATGACCAGACATCATGAAGTGCTCGGTGAGACAAATAACATCAACGTTCGACTTTTTTTCTAATAATTCTTGTAAACATACTGTTAATATATGCGACTTGGTCCGCAGCCCAGCAATATTTTGGTGAAGAATATTTAGATATTTAGGGGCGAAAAAGAGATTCAGATTCTGGGAATTCTTCACCCGTTTGTTTTCCTTTTACACTCTCTGTATTTTCTTGCTCGATTGCCAACAACAAATCAGAGAGGTCATTAAATATAACCTTCATACCATGATTATTTATGGATCCAGAGCGTGTATACAAAGTATGGTGGTAAGTTAAATTCAAATTAGAGTCCAAAAGATAGGCATGCTCATGGGTGACAATGTCCATATATAACATATTATTGAATACTTCCAGTCTTGAGTTATACAGATTATTGTAATTATAATAGTAATTAGATTTGAATGTTGGTAATGTAATTATAATATTAGTATTTTTAATGTTCTGTAGTATATTTCTAATGTCAGTTATTATATTATAGTAGTTATTTGTCTTCCTAAAGTCTTCTTCACCAACCATAATTATGCAAAAATCCTCCAATGTGAAGTCAGTAATTTTTGTATGCATATCCTGTAAGAGAGCTTTTATTCCAACATTTGGAGTTAGATAGTGACATATGTGGTAGTTTCCAAGGAGGTAATCTTCTGCTAAGGCCAATATGTTATTGCTTTTATTTGCACTAATAATGCAGATATTGTTTTTAATTACTTTCTGCGAATAAGACATCCTATTAGACATTTGTTTATTTATAGCCTCGACAGGTAACTCCATCTGTGTGCTGGAATGTTGTACTATAGTATTCTGTTGATCTAATTTTAATTCATTATTATTCTCAATGAATATGGAAAAATCTGTTTGGGTTTGCTTGTTACTGCGAGGTTCTTTTGTTTGCTTAGAACATTTTTTAGGGGTTTTGAGTGGGGATTGGCTTGGACTAGACACAATTTGTTTATACATTGTATTTTTGTGAATCAGATTTTTGTTCTCCTTTTTCAGCACCTCATTTTCTAGTATCAAAGAGTCTATTTCGTTATTAGCACTCAATAACTTAGTAGTAAGGCCATCAATCTGTTTTTTCAGTTCGGTAACGATGTGGACCTCTTCATCATCCGATATATCAGGAACGCTATGCATAGTGCCATCTAGTGGGTGATTCTTGAAACTATCATCTAGGTTCGTATCGGAGTGCGCTCGCACACGTCTAAACGTAATATTTTCTGCTTGATCCATCGCTGCAGACATTAGGCTAAGTAGTGCTGATACAATCCGATAGATGTCACCTTTCTCAGCTTTTGGTGTGATGGACTAGTGTTTTGTTTATATTTGAATCATTGAAAACTAACGACTTTTATTTTGCAATTATTTCGATATCAGTGATAAAAAAGATTGTACCTGTTGTAGTTCAGTATCGTGGGCTTCTTGATTTAGTCCAAGTTCAGTTTTATGTTGTTGGCACTGATTTGAAACTTATTGAAAACAAATTCAAAACATTTAGGTCGTTACACTGCACTGTTTTTGTTTTCTTGACAGAATCTTGATGGAAACTTATGAACTATATGTTAATCACTGAAAATCTTCATTTACTATATTTTTATTTAGTTTTCTTCACTGAATAATAGCTTTATCTATTTTTAGAGAATTAAATATACGCAGCTGATGTTTACTTTCGAGATCTACTTCTACCCTCCAAGGTGAACTTAGTTATCTATACCAATATTATAAAGAGGAAAGATTTTTTTGTATGTTTGTACCGAATAGGCTCCGAAACTACTGACCCGATTTAAAAAATTCTTTCACCAATAGAAAACTACATTAATCCTGAGTGACATAGGTTGCTTTTCAATCCCGAAAACGGGCAGTGTGGTGGCCGAAGCGAAGCCGCGGGGAACAGCTAGTTGGACATAAATCGGCAGTCCGGGTTTTGCTTAAAACTCTTAATGGAAAAACACAATTAAACTGCCATATCCGGGGCAAAGAATTGTCAGCAGTCTCTTCCTACTTCTAGACCAAGGAAGCAGTTCCAGTACACGGCCATTGTTCTCACATTATAAAATTTAATCAATTGTTCCAGCGCCAACCACCGGCAACTAACAGTAGTCGGGCTGATCAACCTAGCCTTCCTTCTACTCTCCGTGTCTCGACTAAAACCAGTCGCGCCAACATGTTGGTCACACGGCAAGTTGATACTGGTGCGGCTCAGCAAGGCTCAGCCTGAGACAGCCGGGCACATACTGAGTCAGCTAGCGGACACACTGTGTAGCGACACTGCACAGAGACAATATGCAGGTAACCTAACGTTTCAAATGCTGTTTAGAAATATACCTACGAGTATTTTGAGAATGTTAGGATAATCACATAACCCTAAACCTATTACAACTGTTACAACCTAAAATGCGGAACGCAATTTTATATTAGTTAGAACTATCATATATGTCGCATCAAGGCTGGCCGATAGATGCAAACCATCGGGAAGTCAGGATGTATTCCCTTAGGTTAAGTCATCGTGTGTGGGCAGGTCGTTGGGTACAATCGTGCAAATGAAATCACAGAAGTTATTCGATACACTGGGTTTATTCAAATATTCACAGTTACAATCTTGCTTACTAATATTACGGATTGACACTGATTCTACGACGTGTTAGCTCTAACATTGTCAGTACTCAACTGCCATATCTTACTATCCCCACTACCATGGTATAATAAGACAAGGTAGTCTCCTCCCGTGACAGCTGGGTCACGTGATTGGCCTAAGACTACGTCATCGATTGCGTTGCGGTTATCAAACTTTTTTAGTGGGGAAAAACATAACAATATTACAATAGGTACAACATATTTATAATTTTTAATAAATCGTCATATTTGATACTTTTTGTATTTATTTACTTTGCATTTTTTTTTATTGTTTGCTTATTAGTATTTTTATTTAGTTCGGGACGAAAACCCACTAAACTTGACTTGACTAAAATAAGTCAAAAACTAATTATGTTAGGTTAATAAGTTCGGGCGTAAAGACGTATTGACAAAACTATGACTTAAATTATGGAATTTACAACGCGTAGATAAATTAAATATTATGTAGAAAGGTACATACCAGTTATTTTAGTTGAATTTAGTTACAAATTTGAAGCCATGCATATGATAGCGTCTCTTCATTGGGAAAATAAAAAAATTATTACACCGCCTTTTATACTTCTGTTTTTATAGTTTACGGGACAATTAACAATTTTTCTTGTGTATCTATCAAAGTTCACGGGTTACCGCCTTTTATACTTCTGTTTTTATAGTTTACGGGACAATTAACAATTTTTCTTGTGTATTTATGAAAGTTCACGGGTTCACCACAAACGTTTGGGAGCCACAGTTTTTTGCTCACAGAGCGAAACAACGCTATAGGTGTGAGGGACACGACAACAGCGATGAAATGGCTAGTTGTCAGTATGACACTTGTCAATTAGATATGTTGCCACTGTGTGTGATTGAATTACCCGAGCAAAATGCATTTTTGTCTTAACAAAGCAATTATGAACTAATAATTCAATATACAAATAAATTTAACAATAAATAGATGAATCACATGAGTTACTTAATAGTTATTCTAGTTAGTAATTTTTTTTTTTTCATTAACTACATGAGAAAGTACCTAAATTTTCTAAAAAGGACAATTAATGGTAACACTTATCGTGACGTAGGCTTAGGCCATCCTGGGAAGAGAATACTAGGCGAAGTATACGGAGTATGTTATTATACCATGCCCACTACGCAAGCGATTAGAATAAGCGCGCCATTGAGTAGTTGTTCTTGCTTTGCCGCCAGTTGGCGTGTTTGCGATTTGTTTTAACGTCCGTACTATTGACTAAACCCGACATATACATAAGTATTTTGATGGCTGTTTAAATTACAACTTTTAAGTTAGCCTCAATTGTGTCCCAATTCTGGGCAAAGGTCTCATCTTTCTTCTTCCAAACGTCTCTGTCTTGTGCGATCTCTGGCGAAGTTTGCTTCCTAAGCATGATTAATGGGCTTATACAGTATTCGATCTTCATACACTGTATTGTGCTGTTTTTGTTTGCTTGAATTCTTCAATAACTCACCCAGAGATAACATTTTTAAACTACCTGGAGACTCCGAAAGGTAAGACTTAGACGCACTAGTAGGTAGTATATTTAAAACTATTTTATATATACCTACTAGTGCGTAATTTAATTTGTTTCCTTTTTTTAATAGATAGGTATTAAAACTAGAAAGAACTCAAGTAGGTAGATGAAATTAAAATACTGTAGGCAGCAGTATCGCGTGTTTATGTACCGCGCGTCTGTAGGTAAGTATTTCAGGGACAGGGCCGAGTCACAATACTGTATATATGTCATTACCGTGCTAAGGGTCTAGTGCCAGTTTCTACTCGTGCTTGATCTTGTTAACGTAAACGTCAGTTTGTATTGAAACTGGATAAGCGCCGTCTGGTAACAGTAAGGGAAAATTTCTTTTTTTGCACACAAATTGACGTAAGAGAACGTTTACGTTGACGTGACCGAGTACGTTAAAAAGCTTTGCACTACGGCTCTCATCTTGAAATCACCACAGTAATCCATTATTACTGGATTTACAGCAATCCATTAATACTTACAATGATTTTATTTACAGACTGCCTCTACATTTTGTGCAAGTTGACCCCAGTATCAGTAGAACGCTGCACTCAACTGGGCACCATCTTGGAAAACTGTCAGCCTTCCCCCACAGACTACAGACCGGCTGCGTCAGTCCTGGATGCAGTACATCCACTCCTCAACTTCAGTACTAGGACTAGAGATACTCTGGTTATGGTGTGCAGAAAAGGACTTTATTCTAGGTAATTAACAGTTTGGCTGCCAGAGAACGAGACACAATAGAAAATGTATTGTTTGTCGGGCATCTGGCAGTTAAGGTGTTAAGATTTCAAATCGAGCTTTCTTGCCAACCGTGTTAACTCGATTGTTGATCATGTTTAATTGGCAGAGTTTCATAGACGTAATGTATGGGGAGGTAATAATACAAAAGAAAAGGAATTCCTTATATATTCTGATCTTAATCAAACCTTCATTGAGTCATGCAAAGTGTGCAATCGCATCTTTGTTTGTTAGATAACAAAGATTTTACATTCTTTATCATCACCCGAATTAGGCCCGGATTGTGGGTTTTGGCGCGTGTCCGCATTCACCCTTATTTATAAAAAAACTTCATCACATTTTACGATTTTGTCTTTTAATCTACAGGGATTCTCAGCACCGCTGCCTAGCCTTATCAGGCTTCCTATCAGTACTACGGAACGTACGCGTCAGTGGTGCCAACATCAGCAGCAGTCAGACGTACAGCGAGCAGTACAGCGCGCACTCTTACCTCACACAGCTCACCGTAGACCTGCATGCCACGCAGCAGGGCAGTGTGTAAGTACTACACACCTCTCACGCATCCTCGCCACCTCCCTCACGCACCCTCGCCACCTCTCTCACGCAACCTCGCCACCTATGCCACGCAACCTCGCACCCTCCCACACGCAACATCGCCACCTCTCTCACGCAGGCTCGTCACCTCTCTCACGCAACATCGCCAACTCTCTCACGCAACCTCGCACCCTCCCTCACGCATCCTCGCCACCTCTCTCACGCAACCTCGCCACCTATGCCACGCAACCTCGCACCCTCCCACACGCAACATCGCCACCTCTCTCACGCAACATCGCCAACTCTCTCACGCAACCTCGCACCCTCCCTCACGCATCCTCGCCACCTCTCTCACGCAACCTCGCCACCTATGCCACGCAACCTCGCACCCTCCCACACGCAACATCGCCACCTCTCTCACGCAGGCTCGTCACCTCTCTCACGCAACATCGCCAACTCTCTCACGCAACCTCGCACCCTCCCTCACGCATCCTCGCCACCTCTCTCACGCAACCTCGCCACCTATGCCACGCAACCTCGCACCCTCCCACACGCAACATCGCCACCTCTCTCACGCAGGCTCGCCACCTCTCTCACGCAACATCGCCAACTCTCTCACGCAACCTCGCACCCTCCCTCACGCATCCTCGCCACCTCTCTCACGCAACCTCGCCACCTATGCCACGCAACCTCGCACCCTCCCACACGCAACATCGCCACCTCTCTCACGCAGGCTCGTCACCTCTCTCACGCAACATCGCCAACTCTCTCACGCAACCTCGCACCCTCCCTCACGCATCCTCGCCACCTCTCTCACGCAACCTCGCCACCTATGCCACGCACCTCGCACCCTCCCACACGCAACATCGCCACCTCTCTCACGCAACATCGCCACCTCTCTCACGCAACATCGCGACCTCTCTCACGCAACCTCTCCGCATCTATCACGCAACCTCGACACCTCTCTGAGGCAACCTTGCGACCTCTCACGCAACTTCGCCTCCTCTCTGACGCAACTCGCGACCTCTCTCACGCAACTTCGCCACCTCTGTCACGCAACCTCGCGACTTCTCTCACGCAACCTCGCCATCTCTCTCACGCAACCTCGCCACCTCTCTTACGTAACCTCGCCAACTCTCTCAAGCAAACACGCCACCTCTCTCACGTAACATCGCCACCTCTCTCACGCAACCTCGCCGCTTCTCTCACGCAACCGCGCCACATCTCTGACGCAAACTCGCGACCTCTCACGCAACCTCGCCACCTCTCTGACGCAACCTCCCCGCCTCTCTCACGCAAACTTCTCCACCTCTCTCACGCAACATCGTCACCTATCTCACGCAACCTCTCCGCCTCTCTCACGCAACCTCGCCACCTCTCTGACGCAACCTCGCGACCTCTCACGCAATCTCGCCACCTCTCTGACGCAACTCGCGACCTATCTCACGCAACCTCGCCACCTCTGTCACGCAACCTAGCTTCCTCTCTCACGCAACCTCGCCACCTCTCTTACGTAACCTCGCCAACTCTCTCAAGCAAACTCGCCACCTCTCTCCCGCAACCTCGCGACCTTTCTCTCGCAACCTCGCCGCCTCTCTCCCGCAACCTCACCACCTCTCTGACGCAACTCGCGACCTATCTCACGCAACCTCGCCACCTCTGTCACGCAACCTAACTTCCTCTCTCACGCAACCTCGCCACCTCTCTTACGTAACCTCGCCACCTCCCTCACGCACCCTCGCCACCTCTCTCACGCAACCTCGCCACCTATGCCACGCAACCTCGCACCCTCCCACACGCAATGTCGCCACCTCTCTCACGCAGGCTCGCCACCTCTCTCACGCAACATCGCCAACTCTCTCACGCAACCTCGCACCCTCCCTCACGCATCCTCGCCACCTCTCTCACGCAACCTCGCCACCTATGCCACGCAACCTCGCACCCTCCCACACGCAACATCGCCACCTCTCTCACGCAGGCTCGCCACCTCCCTCACGCAACATCGCCAACTCTCTCACGCAACCTCGCACCCTCCCTCACGCATCCTCGCCACCTCTCTCACGCAACCTCGCCACCTATGCCACGCACCTCGCACCCTCCCACACGCAACATCGCCACCTCTCTCACGCAACATCGCCACCTCTCTCACGCAACATCGCGACCTCTCTCACGCAACCTCTCCGCATCTATCACGCAACCTCGCCACCTCTCTGAGGCAACCTCGCGACCTCTCACGCAACCTCGCCTCCTCTCTGACGCAACTCGCGACCTCTCTCACGCAACCTCGCCACCTCTGTCACGCAACCTCGCGACTTCTCTCACGCAACCTCGCCACCTCTGTCACGCAACCTAGCTTCCTCTCTCACGCAACCTCGCCATCTCTCTCACGCAACCTCGCCACCTCTCTTACGTAACCTCGCCAACTCTCTCAAGCAAACACGCCACCTCTCTCACGTAACATCGCCACCTCTCTCACGCAACCTCGCCGCTTCTCTCACGCAACCGCGCCACATCTCTGACGCAAACTCGCGACCTCTCACGCAACCACGCCACCTCTCTGACGCAACCTCTCCGCCTCTCTCACGCAACCTTCTCCACCTCTCTCACGCAACATCGCCACCTATCTCACGCAACCTCTCCGCCTCTCTCACGCAACCTCGCCACCTCTCTGACGCAACTTCGCGACCTCTCACGCAATCTCGCCACCTCTCTGACGCAACTCGCGACCTATCTCACGCAACCTCGCCACCTCTGTCACGCAACCTAGCTTCCTCTCTCACGCAACCTCGCCACCTGTCTTACGTAACCTCGCCAACTCTCTCAAGCAAACTCGCCACCTCTCTCCCGCAACCTCGCGACCTTTCTCTCGCAACCTCGCCACCTCTCTCCCGCAACCTCACCACCTCTCTGACGCTACCTCGCCACCTCTCTCCCGCAATCTCGCGACCTCTCTCTCGCAACCTCGCCACCTCTCTCCCGCAACCTCGCCTTCTCTCTGACGCTACCTCGCCTTCTCTCTCCCGCAATCTCGCGGCCTCTCTCTCGCAACCTCGCCACCTCTCTTACTTAACCTCGTCAACCCTCTCACGCAACCTCGCCACGCAACTCCATCACCACTCACACAGAACTCCACCCTTCCTAATCCTGACGATCTTCTTCTTAGCATGTCGTTGACAAATATAGATCTTTGCTTTGCCCAATATTCATTTATGACACCATCCGCTGACGCGGTCATTAGGTCCTCAAGTGACGGCGTGCGGCATAGAGAGCCTGCGTAGAGACGTCACATAGACACTAAAGATTTTTAAATTTGCATTTAAAATCAGTAACATCTAAAAAGCCCACCTGTGGATATTTATGATGTTATATTCTTATTGGCAAGGCTGACTTTCGTAAACACGTGTAAAGGACCCGCCACTGATTAAGCATTCTTACTCACAGTTAACTTTATGTTTTTTTTTCAGCGTAAATTCGCGTGTCCGTAACGAAGCTATGTGTATGGAAGTAGTATCAATACTGCGCCGATGTCTCGTACAAGATGCGCTTGTCAAACAACTGCTTTATACAAGTAAGAGACTTTTAAAATGTGTAATTAAAAAAGGTTTTTTCTTAAACATCTATGATAGGAATACTGACGTGATGTTGATTACAGAATTACACGGCTGTGCCAAAGACAAGCAGTTTCTACATGAGTCAATCCTAGAGTTGTTGTATGAACACTTGAGCAAATACCTACCGGAGGGCGAAGGAACTGCCTTCCTGCTCATCAACAAATGTGTGCAGATCAATGGCGTTACTGCTGTTTTGATTGTGAGTATAATATATTACTCTGTCATATAATACTCCTCCTTGCAGTTTCGTGTTTGTGGGCTATATGGTTGAAAGAAAATATCACGTTGTCACCATACATATAACTACGCTGGTGAGTCACGGTGTACTTCCCTAAAGATACTGATAGCATAAAATTAAATACTCCTCATATTTTTTTTGTTTTAATTAGTTAGGCCTCGGGTTCTAAGAGGGTCAAAGGGTTGGTCTTAAATGGAAGAGAAAGCTGTGAGAATTTGTTGATCTTATGTTATCATATTTAAAAAGTTATTCTTTAGGGTAAGTGTACATTTCAGACGCAGTGCATCGAATAAAAATAGCTCGTTGCGGTCCGTTTTTAGTGATGGTTCATACAAAATGTAAATCATCATCATCAATCATTTATGATGATGATTTACATTAAAAATTAATACCCAACTTAAATGCCAAAAATTAGCATTTAAGTTGGGTTCGACACATTCGTCTCTCATTTGAAAAATTCTTAATTTCCAGGAGCCCATAGCCCAGCTGTTATACGCCGTAGCCCAGTTCCTGCAGCCTGGTGAGGAGGAGGATTTGGAAGATATCCTCGCCAGCCAGTCAGTGGAGACCGGCAACGCTTACCTGAAGAGTAAGCTCGCCAGGGTCATGCAGCAGCTGTGTGATAATGAGCAGTTTGTTAATATTGATATGGTGAGTTAATGCAATTACATATCTGCTTTCATCACCATCATCATAATATCAGCCGAAAGACGTCCACTGCTGGACATAGGCCTCCCCCAAGCGTCGCCTCATTGACCGTTCCCGTGCGTCTCGCAACCAGCGGATCCCCGCAACCTTCACCAGGACATCGGCCCACCAGGTGGGAGGCCTTCCAACGTAGCGTCCTCCGGTTTGCGGTCGCCACTCCAGAACCTTTCTGCCCCATCGGCCATCCGTTCTGCGAGGAATGTGCCCTGCCCACTGCCACTTAAGTTTGGCAATTCTTCGGGCTATGACGGTAACCCTGGTTCTCTTACGGATCTCTACATTTCTGATTCGATCACGCAAGGAAACTCCGAGCATAGCCCTCTCCATTGCCCTTTGAGTGACTGTAAGCTTTCTGATAAGGCACATTGTAAGCGACCACGTCTCAGAGCCATATGTCATCACTGGCAACACACACTGGTCATAGACTTTCGTCTTGAGACACTGGTAAGTAGGCCGAGAGGATACCGCGCAACTTCCCGTGAAATATGTGCTTTACTGGCAAGAAAACACTCTATGTAGCTCTAATTTCGCTTGAATCACGACTATTGTACTGTAAAAAACAATCAGCGCCTTTTCATACTAATTAAAATCATTATAGATTTACCCGTCCTTTGGAAATAAAGTAACCTTAAGGCCAGGTTCACTTGACAAAAAGTCTGATTCACACTTTCGAACCAGCCAAGTTACAAAAGTTCGACGCGTTACGTATCGAAACTCTTTCTACAATCGTTAACGCCTTCTATTTGTATGGTCTGACCACGTGACTTGAGAGCAGTGGTGGCCCAGCGACTTACGTGTCGTTGGTCGTGAGTTCGAACCCAGGAAGGCGCTTTACTTTGTGTAAATTATTTCATCACCACTGCTCTTAAAACGGTGAAGGAAAACATCGTGAGGAAACCGACATGTCCTAGAACCAAAAATTCGAAGACATGTGACATCCACTAACCCGCAGGCTTATTACGTATATTTTGCAAGGGCAAAACGATAGCGATTTTTGCGCAATCATTGCTCTTCCATACAGAAGTTTTAGAGTTGTAGGCGGTTTTTTTTTAATAAGTGCATTTGACAAACAGCGAGCGATTAGCAAAACGATTGTGTAGGACCTACCATACCTACACTGCAGGTAATTCCGACTTTTATGACATAAAGCGTTTGATCGCTATCGTTTTGCTCTTGCAAAAGATACATAATAAGCCTGCCTTACTGGGCCCTCGTAGTGGATTAAGGCCCCTCACAGAGAGGATGCCTGTGTCCCAGCAGTGGGAACATTATAAGGCTGATGATCGTTCAGATGTGTCATTCCCATACATTGATTCGTTTTCTACTAGCGTTATCGATTGTAGATTGTCAACTTGGCTACTGGTGTGTTGTTTTATGGTTGAGCGATTGGTTTCTGTACTACGGGCTGTGGGTAATTATTGCATTGTTATTTTAGCTTCTGCTCGCGGCTTCGCCCGCGTTAGATGTGCTTTATTATCCCAATATATCATTATACCGAGTTAATCGGGATAAATTATCCTTTGTGCTATTATAATCTATTTGTGCCAAATTTCATCCAGATCCGTTCAGCCGTTCTGACGTGTAGTATCAAACAACCAGCCATCCACCTAAATATTCGCATTTATAATATAGGATATATTTACAGAATTTGAAAGAATCATTATCATTGCAGGAAGAACCCAACCTCTCAGACTTGACACCGGAATCCAAGGCCAAATGCCTCAAAGTACAGCAAACATTACAATGCTATGAATCGTTAATAGCGCATTCGATACTGCAGTGGAACCCGAGCAACGAGACAGCGGCCAACAAGGTTTACAAGCTGTTTAAAGCTTGCAATGAGCTGTTGGAACAGACTAAGGTATTCTGATTCGTATTTTTAGGGTCCCGTACCCGAAGGGTCCAAACGGAAACCTGTTGCTGTCACTCACGTGTCTGTCTGTCTGTCCGTCGTCTGTCACACGGGTTTTACAGCCAAACGTTTGGATCTATAATCTTGCAATTTTCACAGTATAGGTATCTTGATGACCCAAAGCCATATAAATTGTCAAATAAATATTTTATGTTTTTAAGCTGTGCCCCCATACAAATAAAGGGGGTCGTGAAAAAACTATTATCTTTCCTATCGAGATTGTTTAGAACTCGTTGAGTAGATAAATACTGTTTTTTTTTTTTGAAAAGTTTTTGGAAAACAAAGGAATGAGAAGTGCCACCAGTCAGCTAAATTTTGTTCCGAAAAATTTTCTAACTTCCCATTGACCTATGAACTTCAAATTTGGTAATAATATTTATTATTACGTATATAAAAATACCAATATATTGATAAACCAGTTTTTTTTTTAAATACCCTCATTTTTTCTATTCCAACCAACTTAATTTTGCGGTCTGTTACGGAACCCTAAATGTGTCAAGTCTGATACGCACTTGGTTGTTTTTTTATTATGATTGGTAAGCTCGCGCTTGACCACTATCTCACCTGATGGTAAGCGATGATGTGCTGGACGACGAGGCATGCTTGCCTAAAAGTAACCTATTCACTCTTGACTTAAACAACCTAAGAGTAAATGTAGCCAGTTTCAGTCGTCCCTTAACGTAAGACACAATGGTTTTTGATGTTTGTAAAGCTTACTTTAATGTATTTTCAGGCTAAGGTATAGTTTACTTAAAAATCTTAATAAAGAAACCGTGGGTTGTAAGTCTAATTCGATTGGTGACAAAAATACAGGACGTTATTTTGCGCATTTAAGTCTGTACGATTATCCGAAGAAGTCACCAATCTTATCAAAAGTGGACAATGACTGATTTGAGTACAAATTGCTATCAAACTATTTGTTTCTAAAAACATGGTACCTACAATAATACATGAATTACAGTCAAACGGGTTGACGAGGAACGCAGGTGTGAATAGAAACAAAACTTTAAAGGGAATTTTCACGTTATTTAAAAAACTTAATTACAAAAATCAAAAAACCCGACTGCTTCAAAAGCGAACTAAAAAGTCGTAAACAAGGAAAAAATCATGCTGTGCAGTCGGAGGATACATATTCGCGGGCCAGCCCGCAATGTATCCAAACATGCATGTAATGTGTATCCAAACATGCATCATCCAATCATGCATCCATGACCAAAATCTGGTGTATCCTCCGCCTGGACAGCATGATTTTTTCCTTGTTTACGACTTTTTAGTTCGCTTTAGAAGCAGTCGGGTTTTTTGATTTTTTTAATTAAGTTTTTTTATTTATAACTTTTTAGTTAGTTTTTATCGAATTAGATACATTTAAATATATAAGTGTTATATATTTTTGAAATCACCTCTTAAAACCCTTTATTTTGATACCCCACACGACGGGTTTGGAAGAAAAAAAAATTTGGGCCCCCACAATATGGCACCCAAAATCCGCCTTTTTCTATTATCCAATTTTAATATAGCCTATGACACTCGCAGGGTTAAGACGCATCGATTGACGTATGAATCATCAAAATCGGCCAACGCGTTTGGTCTCTGGAACGCCATATAGGAACAAACATACATACATACATACATTCATACTTACATACATACATACATTCATACTTACATACATACATACATAGACTGATAAACACATTACCCTCCTTCGGCAGTCGGGTAAAAATAGCTTGTAGCATTTTAGTAGGTACTCCAATATATTAAATAATTATTAAAAAAGAAACGATGCTTTGTTTGAAACCAATAAAGAGGTATCACAGTTAAAATTCCCGTCAAAGTTTTGTTTCTATTTACCCCTGTGTTCCTATTCACCCCGTTTAACGGTTATATATAATTTCAAAGGAGCCTTAAGGGATTTTTATAGATTCTCTGACCCTTACACGAATTCCTGTGCCTTGGAGTCAATATTTAAGTTACTTACGCTCTGCTGACATTGTGTTTTATTCAAACTTTTATCATAAAAACTATATGTTTTAGGTGGCACCAAAAACAGCCAAGAAAACCAACAAATCTCTAAACGAGACACGCGAGACATTAAAATCACAGAAGAGTCAGAAATCGCAGAAGGACAAAGGCAAGGCGCCCGTGAAGCTAGCTAACTTGGTGAAGGACAAGGCAGGCCCGTTCAAACCTCTGCCTTGTGTGTGGGACACCAAGCTCTGTGTCAGGGTTATTGAACTGCTGTATAGGTAAGTCAATCGGCAAGCTTTTACTACTCAATTTGACATTTTCAAAAAAACTTGTACGTTTTGTAAACACTACATAAAGCTAACATGCGACACGCTTTCCCTCAACTACCACAAGGTCGCAAGTTCTAGATTCGATACCCAGGTCACTGGAATCTTTGACTGAATAAATATAAGCTTTTTGTTAAAATATATAATCTTATAAAAAACTCATGTTATAAATGTGAAAGCTTGGATGGATTTGTGTGTGGATGTATGTTTCTTACTCAATCACGCTAGAACGGCTGAACGGATCTGGATGAAATTTGGCACAGATATAGATTATAGTCTGGAACATAGGCTACTCATTTTCATCCCGGTATAATATGCCCTTGGTATAGGAAAACATCATTCAAGCGAGTGAAGCCGCTGGCAGAAGCTAGTTAAAAATATATTGAAAAAAAAAAAAGAATCGATACTCTACGCCATCTCGCGACGGAGTTTTCACTAAGGTTTCCATTGGAAGTTTTGGATAAAAGTAACAAAAATTTACTGCCGTCTATTATCCCCGGCAAGTAAGTTGGCGAGGGTCGTTAGATGCGCAGAAGTCGTTTTTTAGGTCTCTTTGGTAGTTTCGGGTGCGTCGAATGTTCCGAGCGAGCGATTGGTTGGTCAGTTGACACAAGGATCGACTGACTAATCGCGTCGCGTCCACGTTCCGTTCGCTCCATGTGGTGGTTGGTCAGTTGACGCAATATGCACAAACTTAGCCCCACTACGCCAAAACCTTGCCAATTTTCATGCTATTCAAATTCAAATAGCCTTTATTTACAAACTTATAACTAATTATTTACATATTAACTGTTGTACAGGTGAACAGTTTGTTTTGCTTTTCAGCATAGGCCTCCCCCAGACCCTTCCACAGTGCACGATCGTGTGCCTTTTTCCTCCATGACGCTCCTGCTGTCGATCGCAGATCGTCCTCCCACCTGCGCATCGGTCTCCCTCTCCTTCTCATCCCCTCTCTCGGGTACCATTCAGTGACGTCTTTGGCCCACTTCTCTATTCTGCTTCCGATTGTGTGGCCTGTCCACTGCCATTTAAGTTTTTTTATTGTGATTGTCACGTCTGTTATATTTGTTTTATTCCTTATGACTTTTGTACATGCTGTACGCAGAACTAATGTGACGCTGAGCATACCCATTTCTCAATGCCCGCGGTTTAGATTTTTTTGTGCCTAGTCGGTGACAAAAGACTCGTCTCTTGAATTGGACTTAAACAAAAACATACATGGCAAAATGTGGGTTGAACAAACGCCTCTGCCTTACCTTTTGAGATATACAGAAGTAATGTGATTTATTATGATCCTTTATATCTGCGATTTCATGTTTGTAATTCTACCAACAGTGAGAACGTGCCATGGACTTCCCTCGAACAGCGCAATCAAATCCGCGGTCGTCGAGACTTCCACGCCTGGGCTCTACGATGCGTTCACTCAGTACTGCTCAGTGATCAGTTAGACAAGAGGACAGTAGCCACCCACGTGGTCAGCATAGCCACCATCATATACAACAGATGTGTTTGTAGGTAAGTTTCACTGAAGTAGTTTACTACCACGCCTGGGCTCTACGATGCGTTCACTCAGTCTTGCTCAGTGATCAGTTAGACAAGAGGACAGTAGCCACGCACGTGGTCAGCATAGCCACCGTCATATACAACAGATGTGTTTGTAGGTAAGTCATAGAACTGAAGTAGTTTATTGCCACGTCTGGGCTCTACGATGCGTTCACTCTGTACTGCTCAGTGATCAGCTAGACAAGAGGACAGTAGCCACCCACGTGGTCAGCATAGCCACCATCATATACAACAGATGTGTTTGTAGGTAAGTCATGAAACTGAAGTAGTTTACTGCCACGTCTGGGCTCTACGATGCGTTCACTCTGTACTGCTCAGTGATCAGCTAGACAAGAGGACAGTAGCCACCCACGTGGTCAGCATAGCCACCATCATATACAACAGATGTGTTTGTAGGTAAGTCATGAAACTGAAGTAGTTTACTGCCACGTCTGGGCTCTACGATGCGTTCACTCTGTACTGCTCAGTGATCAGCTAGACAAGAGGACAGTAGCCACCCACGTGGTCAGCATAGCCACCATCATATACAACAGATGTGTTTGTAGGTAAGTCATAGAACTGAAGTAGTTTATTGCCACGCCTGGGCTCTACGATGCGTTCACTCAGTTCTGCTCAGTGATCAGTTAGACAAGAGGACAGTAGCCACCCACGTGGTCAGCATAGCCACCATCATATACAACAGATGTGTTTGTAGGTAAGTTTCACTGAAGTAGTTTACTGGCACGCCTGGGCTCTACGATTCGTTCACTCAGTCCTGCTCAGTGATCAGTTAGACAAGAGGGCAGTAGCCACCCACGTGGTCAGCATAGCCACCATCATATACAACAGATGTGTTTGTAGGTAAGTCATAGAACTGAAGTAGTTTATTGCCACGCCTGGGCTCTACGATGCGTTCACTCTGTACTGCTCAGTGATCAGTTAGACAAGAGGGCAGTAGCCACCCACGTGGTCAGCATAGCCACCGTCATATACAACAGATGTGTGATATGTTTATAGGTAAGTTATAGTTCTTTCCTATAATTATATGGTTTGGTGAGTGCCGACCGCGACCCGGAAAACGCTGCGTTGGAAGGCCTCTCACTAGGTGGACCGATGACCTGTTCATCAGTGGACGTCTTTCGGCTGAAATGATGATGAGTTTTTGGTGCAGCTTGTGGTTTCAAGGAAAGTGACAAAATGTCTTCCTCCTCTATCTTGGCATACTGTACAAATTTTAACGTTAAGGTTCCCCTAGTCGACGGCACGAACTGTGTTAAAATGCATGCTATCTCATCCGACAACACGTGCGAAAGAGATAGATGTTATGATGAGCAGTAAGAAGCTAGTTCCCGTACGAATTAGCACTTTTGCAAATTTGGAGAACGAAAACGAGCGCGCGAATTTATATAAACAGACCTTTGGGGTTACAGGTATTTAATCTACTAGTTAAGTTAGCATGTTCCTTTCTAAGAGAAATATTTAGTTATATTGTTGTTGTTGTTTTATATTTTGTTTTTTGATCGCTCTCCATGATCTTTTCATAATTTTTTTGATTTTAATGTATTTTTTTAATTTATTGTGACTCATGACAATAGGACATAATGGTCTAGTGTCTTTACCAGTCAAATCTTTTATAAAATCTGGCTCACACTTCCGACTGAATGCTGCCAACCAACTCGCTAAATAAGCTATTAGTGTTATTAAACTGCTCACTGACTGTAACAGACTCAGCGTTAGATAGTCCCTTATGGGCATCACACAATGCTTGTTCAAGTTCAGAAACACGGTTTAAAGTTAGTTCATACGTGTCATTGCACTTCTGGTATGTTGTTACTTGGTGCTGAAGTTCCCGGTGTTGTTCGGCTAAGTCGAGGTGCTGAATGTGTAGCTCAGCTAGCTCATTCTTGAGGAAGGTGTTTTTATGAACCACCTTTTCAACTTCCACCTCACTGTCTGCAATTTCTTGGAGCAGTTTCTTATTGAGTGATTTGGAAACTTGCAGCTCATTCAGTGATGCTCTCAATTTTGCTTCCAGCTCCTTCATTGTAGCGCTGCGGGTCATCATTTTCCTTAACAACCTGGAATGTGTGGAATTTAAACTAATAAACAGTGCTGTAGTTTTCTAATATTAGATAGGACGTAGTTGAGAAAAATTAAATAAAAATTACTAAAGAAAAGTTTACAAGTTAATAATGTTAAGAAAATATAGCTGATGTAGCTTTGCGAGCTGATTAGCGTTAAAATTAGTGTTGAAATATGGAACTTTCGACGCTCATAACTTCCAAATATTTTTTGTTTTTCTTTTCTGTTTTCATACAGGGCTAGATAATGGTGAGACAAATTGATATCATTTTTTATTTTGAACGTAGATCGTCAAACAGTGGCGTAATCGCCAGACTACGTTTGTATGGAAGAATGATCGACTAGTGTAACCTTAAAAGCGTAATTTGGTCAGTCTCTAAGGGTCAAAAGTAAAAATCTAATAAACTTTAATTCAAAGATTCTTAAAGTAAAGAATTAATTGTTCCGAAACTACTTATTTATTGTTATTATTCAAAATTGAACCTTAATCTCATGTGCACAGGTTCCAACATATGTGCGAGTTCGACGACCAGACGACGCTAGCGTGTCTGGAGGTGTTCAAGACTTGCCTCACGTTGTTGTTCTCGCCTCTCTACTCGCTGAAGATGGACAGTTTCATGTTGGCTATCAGTAAGTACTTATTACTATCTTTTTGTATTGCACGAACAGTCAGAAACAAAGAGTTTCGCCGGCGAACCAAGGCAACTTATAACAAGTCGTTGGTGGGCCTATATAAATAACTAAACAAATAAATAAACTTAAGTTGCAGTGCAGTGGCTTTTTACTAATAAAGTGCCCTGCCGCACGTTATTAGTATAAAGGATTACCGATAGGGCCGAATTCATGAGTGGTGACCGCGTACCGGAAGACGTAGTGTCGACAGGCAATCCAATAATAATAATAATAATAGTAAATATAAAGAAATATGTGATTGTCAAATTATCTTTGATTTCCTTTTTATACAGGGACAGCTTCTGCCCGCGGCTTCGCCCGCGTAAAATGTGTTTTATTTATCATCCCAGGGAATACAAACTATCATATGTCCTTCCCAGGGTCTCAAACTATCTCCATGCCAAATTTCATCTTAATCGGTTCCGTAGATCCAGAGATTACCCCCCTACAACCTCACAAATTTTAACTCTTTATAATATTATAGTATAGATTAGTATAGACAAACCATTTTTTTTTCTCTAGCCGAACTGAACGATGGTTCATCAGGAGCAGAATGCCTAGCTACTATTCTAGAAATCATCCACATCGCGTTCGAGCATATTGAAGAGGACAATGCACCTGACGAAAGAGACCTCATGGTAAAGAAGCAGTTGGCAGTGCTCATACAAATCGCTTCTTTGCTCCTGGAAACGCCTGTGGCTTCTTGTCCGCTAAAAACTAGGGTGAGTTGACATTAACACAGATAAATAAATATAATACAAGCATACAGATCATCTCATACAAAGAAACCATGCCGTAATAAGTAGCGTTTTTCGTCTGATTAAACAGATTATTTTTTGTCCATCAATCGCGTTCGGTTCCGTTCCACGGCGATAGATAGATGGATGTTAACAGCAACTTGCAAGTAAAAGGGTTTAAAGAAAAAAATATTCATGAACCGATTGTGAATACTTTTTTCTTTAAATACAGTGTAGGTTTGTTTAACAGTATTTTTTTTTTCACGTTTTTACAGTTTCTTTGCACCAAAATATTTTACAATGCAAATTTAAATAATCGAGTGGAATGCCTCAAAAATTAAAAACCACGCCATCTATTGGCATCAATTTTAAATGATCCGTTTAAATAATCTTTAAAATGTGAATTAAGAGCCTCTATATTCTATAATTTTGTGCTTAAGAGAGTTGATTAAACAAGAACATACATTTTTTATGTTCTATTCCAGAAAATTATAATTTTACACACACTCAATAACAGACAGGTGCATATCGCCCCATCTAGTGAGATTTATTTGAACCAAATTTTCTTTCTTAATGTGAGACACCGTGACATTAGTTAATTTTCAGATCTGAAGTACAAAAGGTACAGTTCTCGCCAAACATCTTGGCCGCCCTGAAGTTGGCTTTCCGACCGCGGCACGGTGCGATGCTGTTTTTGTATGAGATTTTCTACTGCGCAGCCATTGTAACCAACTTCAAGGCGGCCAAGAAGTTTGGCGAAAACTAGGTGCTATATTTTTTCATATTCGTCTGCTTTCGGCCTATTGTATGTAGAATACGACGCAATACATTAAATTAAATCACGCTTTTATTCGCTGGAAGAATAGGCAGTAATATAGATATTTTATTTTCAAACATCTTATTGTTTGTTTCAGATTCTAGTAAAATTTGAAGAATACATCCGAACTAGCAAGCAGGACTGCCTTGCATTAATAGGGCCGGTGTTAACTTCATACTACAGCGAGCAACAGGAAGCATCGCTACTGGATGAGCTACTCGCTAAACTGTCCTGTGCGCTGGGCAGGATTGATGTAAGTCAAAATCTAATAAATTAACAAAGCTTACAGACTAATATCAATCTTAAATATTATGCTACAGGCAATTGGAAGGGATAAGGGAATTTAATTACAAGATTCGGTGCGCATGAGTTGCAGACAGTAAAAATTTTGTTTATGGCATCAAGAAACCACTTCTAGTGTTCCACGGTTGTCTGAATGAAACTGATGCATTTCTACATTCAATGAAAAAGGCCAGTTTAAAGATAAAATAAAAACTGGTAAATAGAAAAAATAAACCGGCCAAGTGCGAGTCTTACTCGCGCACGAAGGGTTCCGTACCATTATAGTCATAAAGATCAAGTTTGTTGTATGGGAGCCCCACTTAAATATTTATTTTACTTTGTTTTTAGTATTTAATACATTAATTTAAATACATTATCTGAGAAAATTTCAACTGTCTAGCTGACACGGTTCATGAGATACAGCCTGGTGACAGACAGACAGACGGATAGTGGAGTCTTAGTAATAGGGGTCCGTTTTTACCCTTTGGATACGGAAACCTAAAAAAAAAAAAGAACATCCATCTCGGCAGACCCTACATTGGAGTCGCTTTATCAATGAGCAATTGGTAATTCTATATTTTCAACATTTACTCAGACTAACTCTTCTTCTTGCCAGGAAGAAGACACTTCAGCCGGCGAAGACACGAACCATTTTACCATTATAGACTCTCGAACTGGCCACAACGTACTAACAGCCGTATGCGCCCACCTGGCCACCAGAGCCAAGAGTGTGGAGCACCTGATGGGCAGGGCTCGGGACCTCGCTACTGCTAGCACAGCCGGGCAAGCTCAGCAGAGGATCGAGAGAGGTAAACCTGTACTGAAAAACTCTAAAGATATTTTGCGACCGGTGGGCAGCCACACCAACAATAGTAGCGTCAGTGGCGTTCAAATTCAAATTCTAATTCAAATTGTTTATTTGCAAGAAAATACACAGTTTACAAGGGAAGATCTTACAGCCTTAACGTCATTGTATTCTGCCTGCAAGCAAGCGTGCAAATTATTTATGTTTAAATGGCATTATTATGCAGAAATATTATTAGTACATTATTATCACATTATTATCACATTATTATCATATTATTATCACATTATTATTACATACAAATTTCATCAATTTATTTACTAAACATTAATAATCAGAACAAATATTTTTATGTTCCAAAAATTCCTTAATGCTGTAAAAACAGTTTTTTTGTAACCACTCTGACACTTTAGTTTTAAAAACATTATGTTATAAACGATTATACACATATTGAACACATTTTTCTTATAAATATCTTTGTGTGCAGCTGGCTGATATAATAGGTTGCGAAACTTAGCTTTAAACCCTTTTCTGTTCGTTGGGTCCTCTAACGCAGA
The DNA here is from genome assembly GCA_949775005.1 of Orthosia gothica. Classification (NCBI taxonomy): domain Eukaryota; kingdom Metazoa; phylum Arthropoda; class Insecta; order Lepidoptera; family Noctuidae; genus Orthosia; species Orthosia gothica. Next base: position 16,577,130 of record OX459034.1, on the reverse strand, counting down.
CTCGAGCTGACTCATCCTTTCGCCACGGTGGTTAACTCTAACGGCTTTCTTCAGAGCCATGACCAAGGGCCCTTTTTTGGGCCAAATAAGGAAACTAAAAATATTAGTAAGGTACAACTGTATTGGCAAATAACCACGAGCAGACAGTGTTGTCTTAAAGCAACTTCAACCAGTAATCAATCTGCCTTGTCTTTACCGACTATGTTGAGTTCGGCTTTCAGTCTAACCGGATTTAGCTGAGTACCAGTGTTTTACATGGAGCGACTGCCTGACTGACCTACAAGACCCAGTAACTGGGCAACACGATACCCCTTTTCGTATCGATAAACTCAAATTTTGACTCAACTATTCTCAAATTTTGTCTGACCAGAATGTAGCCACGTGGACCGCTCTGTCTTTTGCCACATTCAGGTCCTAAAAGGTACAGGTGGCTGGCCACGAAGGGCAGACAAGGAGGTGGCGCATATCCTGCGAGGGGGCCCCACACTGGCACCGTGTTTGAGATGGGTCTATGAGACTCCAAATGGCCAGATTTTTTTCTGCAGCGACCAACCTGTAACCGCAATCGGTTTAGGCATTTCCAGATTCGCCACTGCACTTCGTGTCTAGGGGGCAGATGCTCTGCCGGAGTGATGAAGTATGGAGGGGCAGGATGTGCGTTTTTCCACAGTTTAGATCTCTCGTCAGTTGCACTGGCTTCCAAGGAGGTCGTATGTCTCAAAACTCTTTTGATACCACTTTTCGATACCCCTTAGCTAGACTGGTGTCTGATATCAGGCTTCTGACTACCCGTAACGACTGTCAAAGAGACTTCAACCAAGGGGCTGTTAATTCATTCGGTATTGAAATCTTCCTGATGTGTTTCTGTTATTAAACAAAACATTTTCTCAAAGAAATTCCTTCCTGGGCATCACCATATCTTTGTGATGACCTAGAATATACAGTACTATACTCTGCTCTTTTTTGCGAGTCTAAGATCGTGCTATATTTGTATTAAATTTCAGTTTATCAAAGCCGTCATTTTATGAAACTTTCTGGTGGTGAATTAGCGGGAGTGTGCTGTATTCATTTGGATTAATTCCAGAACTGACGGAAGTATACAAGTCGCTGATAGTCCAGCTATGCCAGCTGACTACGTGGACGTCTGGCTGCTGCAAGCTGCGCTGCTGTGTGGGCGGCGGCAGTGAGCGAGTGCTGGCGAGCGCAGTGCGACTGTACTCGCTACTCGCCGCGCTAGCTAAGCAGATCGACGTCGCCATGGCGCAGCTAGTGCGGTAAGATATATCGTATCGCATTATATACAGTGCGACATAAAAGTGTAGAAATTAAATGAGGGCGCCACAATCGCTCAGATAGCAACCCAGTTAGTACGATCCAGCTGATCTTGACCCTTGAATAGTATTATTTATTTATTGGGTATAAATAATGAGTAAATATAATAAATAAGTATGTTTATTAAATATGTGATAATTATGTAGGAGTAATAAAACAACAACTTCACAAAAAATAAGTATTTTTAATAATCAATTGCTTTCAATATAAAGTCCAATACGTTTGGGGGACAACCCTTTCTGTGTTTAGCTGGTGTTGAGAATTTCCCTGAGTTTTCAGTGCCGTGTTTCACGATTCTGCGCACTGTGCTTGCAGAAACACCTAAAACAAGCAAATAAAAAAATCACTTTCAGTCCGATGAAAGAAGTTCCGCGGTAAATAAACGTGAATATATTTTAAAATTGTTTCTTTCCATTAGGTCGATTGCATCAACAAATATCGTATAGCAATAAAAAATTCGAATCCGCTATCCGCAATAAATAACATTATTTTTTGTTGCTTGTTGTTGTTAAGTCGCGCTATAACTACAACGCTATTTGTTTATCTTAGCGTAACCTCAAAAATGGAAAACAAATAAATTGTAAATGATATTTGGTTCGAAAATTTCGCTTCCTGAATGTATTAATCGTTTGTAATTAACGTTTAGTGCAACTTTCAATAGTTACTTACCAGTAAAATCTGCTGTACGATGGTAAACATCTTCTAAGTTGGATAGAAACTTCCCAGCTTGGAATTCGGCTATACACCTTATATAAGCTTTGTAAACTATATCACGGGCACCTCCACGAATTACCGAATTCATGTTTTTTCACTGTTTTTCTATCCACACACAGAAACATCACACAAAAACTAAAATTCTTACGAAAATCGAAACCGATCGAGATGAATTGACAGCTGAAGTACTCATTTTAGATGTTGCCAGAAAATGAAAACTTTTAGTTCCCAAATATTAAACTTCTACTCTTTTATGTTGCACTGTAATTACCGCAGAGTCACCAGACTAAATTAATGGCCTGTAGAGACATCTATACGATTGCATAAGTACTATCCAGTTGGAAAGCAATCCACAAATTGTTAATGGTGCCATTGTTATACTGTCTTCAAGCAATTCTCCAGGCATAACCAGCTATAAAACAATTTCAATCCAGCAGATGCGATATTGCGTCTACTTTTAATTTGGTTTCTGTACACCCGTAATTTTATCACTAAACAAAATGTGCATATCACCAACAATTATCGCTTGTGATAATTGAAAATCACTGGTGACATCTATCGTTGTAAGCAACTTGTTTGTTTGAATTTAAGCTGCTAGGAAGTTCTCATCTAGTGGTATAGATGTCGCTACAGTACTGTCATTCGGAGCAAGCCCAATCCTTTTCCTGTCTCTTGATGAAATCTAGATGGCTCTCTGATCTTCATTTCGTGTGGTTTACAAGACCACACAATTGCACCCTCAGATTGAAAGTGATCTAACTCGAATTTGCAATTTGTGGGTAATGAGCAAAAACTCTTCAAAAAAAAAACCGGCCTAGTGCGAGTCGGACTCGCGCACGAAGGGTTCCGTACTTGGTAAATTGTGGTTTACGATTTATGATGTATTAAAAAAAAACTACTTACTAGACCTCGTTCAAACCAATTTTCGTTGGAAGTTTACATGGTAATGTACATAATATTTTTTTTTTTAGTTTTATCATTCTCTTATTTTAGAAGTTACAGGGTACAAAGTGGAAAAATGTGTGTCCCCCCCGGACACACATTTTACCACTTTGGAAGTGTCTCTCGCGCAAACTATTCAGTTTAGAAAAAAATGATATTAGAAACCTCTATATCATTTTTGAAGACCTATTCATAGACACCCCCCACACGTATGGTTTCGATGAAAAATATTTTTTTTGTTTCAGTTTCAAGTATGGGAACCCCCAAAATTTATTGTTTTTTTTTCTATTTTTGTGTGAAAATGTTATTGCGGTTCACAGAATACATCTACTTACCAAGTTTCAACAGCATAGTTCTTATAGTTTCGGAAAAAAGTGGCTGTGACATACGGACGGCCAGACAGACAGACATGACGAATCTATAAGGGTTCCGTATTTTGCCATTTGGCTACGGAACCCTAAAAAGTATAGTATTGGCTTTACTTTTTGTGCTAACGTGACCGATGTGATAGACGGTCCCTTTCTTCCTCATAATTCGGGCTCTTTCCAACCAAAGGATTTTAGAGTAGGGTTTTTAGGTCAATTTATAGCAAAATTAGAAATCACTGGCATTTTGAATTAGTTCACTTTCATACTAAGAACGCACTGCATCCGATCCTAATCCGATTTTGAGATCCGAGTTCCTTCCGAACTGGGAAAGTTCTGGATTCGGACGGACGGAGTTCGGATCCAGTGCCTAACCAGGGATGATTACGCACTGGATCCGAACTCTAGACAAGAAATACTACGACTACTTCGGACCACATATTTCAAATATACTTTTCACTTCCCCAGTTTCGAGCGCCTATTAAAGCTGAGCGGCAAAAAGCTATCAACAGTCATGGACAACTTAATAACATACTTGGAAGCATCTCAACAACAACAGAATGCGACAAAAGTACTGCGGGAGACCAAGCTGATACCACGTCTCGTTCTAGAGGCTGAGCAGTTCAGCAAGCGAGTCATTATGCTCGCTAACAAGGCTAAGGTAATTAAAAATCATGATTTATCAGCAATTGAGATTGTACAAGTCTTTTCCTTAGCATGATGGAACTTCCAGTTGATCCAAAGATGTTCCTAAGATCCCTAGAGTGTTCTATACCGGTCAAGATTCCAGATCCCGCCGAATCTGATTTTTCTAAATGAACAAATTGCACATAAAAAAAAAAACATAAACAATAACATGATTTTTTTACGCCCACCTCCAGAAGGGAGACGACAATGTCCCAACATTATTTGAAAGAAAATAATTACCTACAAAAATTAATTAACATTAAAAATCAGTCACTAAAAATTAAAATTACACAAAAAATACAAATTATATTAAGAATAAAAATAATATTACAATTTTTTTTTTTTTTAAAGTAACGTTAAAATCAAGCAAAACACTTAAAGAACAAAATATTTAACTAAAATTAAAATCAAACTGGAAAAAAAAAAACAGTTTGTCACTGATTCATTGTACGTCTAATAGCCCCTAGTGTTTTTTCAATCATAGAAACTTCTTTCATAACGCCAGTCATCTTTTGCTAAAATCCATCTATTTATTCTTCTTCTTGTACGTTGTCTTCATTACTGAAGGTCGTCTTGGAACGCTTTGACGAAGTCACTGACCAGCTGATTCCACGCCACTCTGTCTTCGTTGTGTGTTTATTACTTTCCATTTAAAAAATAAATAAAAAAGAACTTATTAATAATAATTTATTTAATCATTAATTTTGTTTACAGTTGAATTGGCAGCAGTACTTGTCTCTGGGTACCGCACGCGACTTTAGAATCAAAGGCCCCGTGTTACAAGAAGTACTCAACGCTAGAGAACAAGCTGATGAGACCAGAAACGAAGGTAGTTTGTCAATCTTATAAATTGGACCAGTGTTCATTCCAATTTGAACCTTATCCTATCCTATTATAAAACCAAAAGTCTGTATGTTTGGAAGTTTGTTGATCAGTCTTGCCTCAACGGCTGAACGGATTTGAATGTGGAACAGAGGTAAAATCAAAGAGCAGTGGTGGTCCAGTGATAACGGCCGCGACTTACAAAATGTAGGTCGTGGGTTCGAGCCCAGGCAGGCGCTTTACTTTGTGTAAATTATTTTCATCACCACTGCTCTCAAAACGGTGAAGGAAAAGATCGTGAGGATACTGGCATTTTTTAGAACTAAAATCCGAAGACAGTGACATCCACCAACCCGCACTGGGCCCCCGTGGTGGATTATGGAGGCCTGCACGCACAACGGACCAAATGAGTGTCTGAGTGCGGCAAAGGGGTCCTGTATGCTTTCCTATCCTAGAAGTAAAATCAGACATTGTATACTTTTTAAAATCGGTAATACGTTCCCGACTTCCCTCAAAATATTTTTTTTATTTTCCCGGCAAATGCTAGTAAGTTATAAAGTAAATTAAGTATATTCTGATTATTTACCCACGTCATTAAAACTGAAGTACAGAATGTATATGAAACTGTCAAGTACTGATAAGTTTCCCGGAACTATAACGAGGTAGTAAAACCGTTAACTAGGTATTAGTGTTCCATTATTATACATTTAGGTACTAGGTACGTTAGTATATGACCGCTATTACGTTCATTTCAAGCTAAACTAACAACAGTGTGGTTGACAATAAAGGTCATTTTCCTAGAAGATTACTCGCATTTGTACACCTTTCAAAATTCTTGATAATTTAATTGTATACTTTGTACTTTCAAACTAATGTCATCGTCCTGATTCACCTTCACTTGGCCGAATGTCGTTGTCAAGTGCTTAGGTAAATAAGAAAACATTACTTTGGTTTATTGACTAAGTAAATATGACTGTTAATATCGCATAAGTGCAACTTCGCAGAATTGTTTTTTTTTGTGTATCCGGGGGCATACGACATCGGTCACGTTGCTTGATGAATGTTTATTATGATCTCCGATAGATAACAAAAAACAAAAGTCATTGATCCGACCTTATCGACTTTTTGGCGTGGAGGAATGCTCATGCATACTGCTCTACCACGAGGAGATAGTGCAGTTATGTGGGACTCCAACCCATTAAAACTCCACGGTGTCCTCCTGTGCCGCTTATGGCGGCAACACAGGCACGCGTTAGCACTCACAGCTAACCTGCCGCGGCTGTCCGTCACCGGAACCTCCTCTGGGGAGTACCCCCATCACCAGAACACATTATGCCCCGTGACCACCCCAGTGACTAAACCAGCACATAGGCGCCAGCGACTCCGTGTATGTCACCCGTGGTCTCCTTGTGACAGGTCAAGGTCAATGGCCCACCTACCATGTTTCGGCCGCAAGGGATAGGGAGAGTGGCCGACACTCCTCCTCCCCTGCGGCCCCACCTTGTCCGCCATCAGACGGTGGCGACCCCGTCCAGGCCGCGGAAGGTGGGGAGAGCGGTGCACCGCAATACCTGCACTCCTCCCCAGCCGCGTCCTCCAACCCTCAGCCGCGATACCGTAAGGGTATGGGTACGGGGCGCGGCTCCGCAACCTACTTGTTGGTCGCTACGTCGTCGGCTTATCGGTAAAAGCCGTGACGAGTGGCCCCTCCTCGGGTTCCTCTTCGCTACACCGTGGGTGACCAAGCCACGGCTACTGAGCCCCCCGCCGTGACAATGCTGGAACCCACCGGGGGAACCGACGGTCGTACCTTACGTAACTTGAAAACATGATTTTTGTTTATTGATATATTTTGATAATTTTGGTATCAAATGAAAGGTATGGTCGTGGAACCATTCGTTTAAATCATGTAAATCGGTCCACGCGTTTATGAGATATTAACTCATTACTGAATGCCAAGTGAAAGGGTCACGATACGTTGGTTTTGTTCGTGTTAGCGACACTGCTTTTACATTTCTTTTTATCGTTTTGAAATATTGGAATACATTGGTACACAGGGTTTAACGACTATTATTTTTTTGTTATCTGGCGGTGACTAGCTATCGATTTTTACGCTAAATACCAATTTCATCATAATTTGTATTTCTTTAGAAAAGAGTTTATAGAAAACCATTTCTTGCTTATCCAATACCTGACTTCGCCCACCGCAACGGACAGTCCGTAGCTACATGCACTTGTAGAGAAATAATATCCCTACAAGAACAAGGGAAAATTAAATGCTTTAAATCCACGCAACGCTTTTGTATGCCCACCTTGTTAAAACTATTTAGATTCCTTCAAAGACATTGTAAAAGATAGCAAAGATACTATTATACTATTTCAAAAAGCGAGCATTACTTAGACGAAATCTACCTGGCGTGATCATTATCTCCGCCACAGATAATAATTATAATAGTAGCATACAGATGCCTCATCCCATACAAAGAAACCGTGCCGATGTAACTAGCGTTTTTCGTCTGATTAAAATGATTATTTTCTAAGAACATCGATCGCAGTTCCGCTCAACGGATATAGATGGTGTTAGCAGCGACTTGCAAGTAACAGGGTTTACTCAGTTCGTGAATACTTTTTTGTTGAATACAGCGACGATTTGTTTTATAATATATTTTTGCACATTTTTACAGTTTCATTGTACCAAAATGTGTTGCAAAACAAACTTAAAAAATCGAGTAGATAGATAGATAAACCATTTATTCAGTGCACACAAAAGACACAGCACAACACACAAAATCACATAAATGTGGGTATTTGGAAAAAAAAAGGTGCCAAAATACAAAAAAAGAGAAGAAGAAAAAACAACATAATACAAATAAAAGTGACACAAGTAACATACCTACTTCAATTAAAACACAGTGCGGTGTGCGTCTCAAGGTTGCACCAAATGGGAGTCCAGCTCAGCATGTGTCAGGCAAATATACCTATATGCCTCAGTAATTTAAAAACGGCGCCATCTATTGGAATTAATTTTAAAGTATCCATTCAAATAATCTTAGAATGTGAATTAAGAGCCCAATATTTCTTAATTTTGTGCTTAACATATTTTTTTATGATCGGGTTTAGAAAATCTTAATATTTCACAAGACTCAATAACAAATCGAAGCTTATCATGTCATCTAGTGAAATTTATTTGAACCAAATTTTCTTTCCTCGCGTTGGGTGCCCGTGTCTCCGCTCTATAAAATACTCATGGGATTTCGTCATACTTTTATGAGATAATAACACCCTTGTATAGTTAATTCGTTTTTACAGGGCAATAGTGACTCTTTCTCTTATATTTCTTCCTAGAAAGCGGAACAATAAACTATGTATCGTACTTCTACTTACCGACTTCCTAAAAAGCGAACTAAAAAGTCGTAAACAAGGAAAAAATCATGCTGTGCAGTCGGAGGTTACATATTTGCGGGCTGGCTGACCAAAATCTGGTGTATCCTCCGCCTACACAGCATGATTTTTTCCTTGTTTACGACTTTTTAGTTCGCTTTTGAAGCAGTCGGGTTTTTTGATTTTTTTAATTAAGTTTTTTTATTTATAACTTTTTAGTTAGTTTTTTTATCGAATTAGATGCATTGAAACATATAAGTGTTATATATTTTTGAAATCACCTCTTAAAACCCTTTATTTTGATACCCCACACGATGGGGTTGGGGTTGAAAAAAAATTTGGGCCCCCACAATATGGCATCCAAAATCCGCCATTTTTCTATTGTCCAATTTTAATGTAGCCTATGACACTCGCAGTGTTAAGACGAATCGATTGACGTATGAATCATCAAAATCGGCCAACGCGTTTGGTCTCTGGAACGCCATATAGGAACAAACATACATACATACATACATAGACTGATAAACACATTACCCTCCTTCGGCAGTCGGGTAAAAAGGAGGAGGTTATCAATTCGACTGTTTTTTTATGTTTCTCACCTCAGAACTTTTTACAAAGTGAACCGTTTTTTATGATAATTTTTATTTGAAATATTTTTTGTTTAGTGCTTGTATGTGGTCCCATTTAAATTTCATCAAGATCTGATGAAGAACATCGGAGATATACATCAGAACTCTTCAATAAATGAAGGCAAATCACTCGGGATAGCTGCAATCGCATGTCTGTTTATTGTTTACACCATTTCATATTATAACACTGGTACGCTGTAAAGGGGTAGGCAGTGGGAACAGTTCATCCGGGAATACACTCATTCCACCATTTTATTTAAGTTTCATGTTATTGGTTTAATCTATTCTGGCATCACTTTGGGTATTATATGTACCTAGCCTATAGAACTGGTCCATTATTCACCACAAATGAAAAGTGAAAAAAAAACATTTTACATAAAAATAAAACCGACTTCCAAATAAAAACACTACAACGTGAAAAATAACTTCAATTTTGGAAGTCGGTGTTCCTGCTGTCGTTTCTTCGTTTTTTGACACGGAAGTTATTTTTAACTTTGTAGTGTTTTTATTTGGAAGTCGGTTGTATTTTTATGTATTTTTGTAAAATGTTTTTTATTTAAATTAAGAAATACAGTAAATGTACCAAGGTGGGTTAATAACCGCAATAGAAAATATTACGCAAAGCTGATCCATCAGATAACTTCACTTAAATAGAACAAGTTCAAAAAAGCGCAAAAAAACCTTTCATATTTTACAAATATATTTGTTGGTTTTTCAAGAGGTTAACCCATGTAAAGCCGTTTTTTTCCTCGTTGAATTAATAAGACGCCTATCCGGAGTACTTGTCAGAAAGGTTACCTATTGCTATGCTAAAACGCAATACCTATTCTAAGATTTCCCTTTGCAAAAAAGCCGTACAGTTTTTTTTTTTGTATTTTTCCCAGATGAAGTAGAAATTGACGCTGCAAGTGCCACAACAGAAATCATCCCGACGATCGCCAGCGACGCTGAAGTCGAGGACGAACAAGAGAGTGATGAAGAATCTTCTAGAAGGAAACGTGATGAAGAATCTTCTAGAAGGAAACGGCGAAGAGTTTCATAAGTTGTTATATACTTACTTATTGTTAATTGAATAACTGTCGTTTTAGTATCTCGTCTTTTCGCCTCTCATATTTTTTTAACCTCCGACTGAAAAAGAGGGGTGTTATAAGTTTGAAGTGTATTTCTGTATCTGTCTGTGGCATCATAGCTCCTAAACGGATGAACCGATTTTGATGTCGTTTTTTTTTGTTTGAAAAGCGACTATATCGAGAGTGTTCTTAGCTATGTTTGATGAAAATCGGTTCAGCCGTTCTTAAGTTATGGGCGTTTTACTGTTTGAATCGGGGTGTTTTCGCAAGATATCGTGTCATAATTACGTGTTCGATTGATTGTCGCTCAAAGCGTGTCTACTACTAGATAAATTATGTAGCATGAAATAAAAATATGTCGGCGGTATTTAAAATTTTACTTGTTTATTTCTCTGGTTAAAGTTGGCCAACCTAAATCTTATGGTTATGATTGATGGGGGGGATAAGGTTGCTACAATGACATTGTAAGATTTCAAATAAAGTATTCTTAGCACTACCACAGATAATATAATACTAGCATACAGATGCCTCATCCCATACAAAGAAACCGTGCCGACGTAACTAGCGTTTTCATCTGATTATACCGGTTATTTTTTGTAAATCGATTGCGTTCGGGTCCGTTCCACGGCGATAGATAGATCACCATCTATATCCGTGAAACGGAACCAAACGCGATCAATATACAAACAAGTAAAATTTCAAAATTTTAAAAACCCCTGACACATTTATCTTGCGAAAACAACCCGATTCAAACAGTAAAATGCCCATAACTTTTGAACCGCTGAACCGATTTCATTCAAACATAGCTAAGAACACTCTCGATAAAATAAACTATCAAACAAAAAAAACTAAATCAAAATCGGTTCATCCGTTTAGGCGTTATGATGCCACAGACAGACACACAGATGCACAGACACAGATACACAGCAACACACGTGAAACTTATAACAACCCTCTTTTTTCCGGCGAGGGTTAAAAATAACCAGTATAATCAGTACAGTACGTCGGTACGGTTTCTTTGTATGGGATGAGGCACCGCTGGCATTACTACACTAAACATCAGATTTGTCTGCCCCGAAGGGTTAGGTAGAGATTTACCTATAAGTTCACCGTCGACCACATCATCGCTTACCATCAGGTGAGATAGTGGTGACACGCGAACCTTCGAAAGTATTCGACCAGCTGAGAGCATAGATATATAAATCTTAACTAGATGACGCGATTGTATGTACTTAGAGTGTCAAAAACGATCAATGATCGTAATTTGAGCTTTTCATCTAGCATTATCGTCAACGGAAACCCCCCAAAATTTAGAAAATCGCCTTTCTTTGCCATATTGAGCTGTAAATACTGTATAGAAAAAGTTGGCTGCGGCATTGGAAATGTTTTCTTTCATTTCGTAAGTAAATTGTGTCCAGAAAAAGTGGCATGCTTGGTTTTCATACAGATGGAGGGAATTGGGTTATGTAGTTTTTAGATTTATGTCTATTTATGTGATCAACCGGTGACAAATCTAGAATCCGACCTGACTTACTTGACTTAAGATCCTATGTCCCCTAGCTGGGGCAGAGGGCTTCCACAGTAGTCCTCCATCGAGACCGGTCTTGAGCTTCGCGCTTCACCTCACTCCACGCCATTCCAATGCTTGTCGCTTCAGCTAATACGGTACGTCGCCAAGATTGACGGGGACGGCCTCGCTTCCTTTTTCCTTGAGGATTCCAATCTAAGGCCTGTTTAGGAATGTGATCGGAATCCCTCCGGAGCGTGTGACCAATCCAACTCCATTTACGCCGCTTGATCTGTCGGTCTATCGGGGTCTCGTTGCATCTCTCCTACAGCTCTACATTAGAGATGATCTCGGGCCAGTAAATTCCGAGGATGCGACGAAGACATCGGTTGACGAAGACCTGGATTTGGCGCGAGATGTCCTTTGTTACCTTCCACGTCTCGCACCCGTAGAGCAGCACGGATTTGACATTGGACCCGAAGACTTTGAGTTTAACCCTTCGGGTCAGTTTCCGCTATTGCCACACAGGTCTCAGCTGCGCGAAGGTAGCTCGCGCTTTGGCAATCCGAGAAGCGATATCCTCTTCAGTTCCTCCAGTCTCTGACACGACGCTCCCGAGGTACGTGAATTTGTGGACGCGTTCCACAACCTCTGTGCCGATTAACATCGGTGTAGAATTCTTCACACCTGTACGCATCTCTTGAGTCTTTCGGATGTTAATTTTGAGCCCAGTTTTCGCCGCCTCCTGGCGCAGGTCGTTCAGTTTCGCTTGCATGTCAGCGTGTGTATGACTCAGCAGGCATAGATCATCGGCATAGTCCAGGTCTTCCAAGACGTTGGTCAATCCCCACTCTATCCCGCGACGCCTGCTATCGTAAGTGCGCAACACAATTCCGTCGAGAACGATTATAAAAAGGAGGGGCGACAGAAGACATCCCTGACGGACACCAGCGTGCACTGCGATGTCCTCCGAAATGAGGCCTTCGTGAGTCACCTTGCAGGAATATTTTCTATAAATGCTCTCCAATAGGCGGACTATTTTTGACGGCACTCCAATGTCCAAAAGGCGGGACCAGATGCTGGACCACTTCAACGTATCAAAGGCCTTTTCGAAGTCGACAAAAGTAAGATAAATTTCCCTTTGCCATTCTGATGCCTGCTCAAGAATGATACGAAGAGTGTTGATCTGGTCCGTGCATGAGCGGCTCGAACGGAAACCCGCCTGCTCCCCGCGCAGAAGAGGCTCCACGGCCCTCGACAGCCTATCAAGGATTATTTTACAGAAGACCTTAGAGGGAGTCGACAGCAACGTAATGCCCCTCCAGTTATCGCAACTACTGAGATCACCTTTCTTGGGCACGGTAATTAAAAGTCCTTTGTTCCAGTCGTCCGGGAGTTCTTCAGCGGTCCATATCCTTTCAATTAAAGGCGTCAGCACGTCGACAGCGGAGGCTAAGTCGGCTTGTAACATTTCCGCCGTAATCAGGTCGAGTCCAGGTGCTTTGCCAGCCTTCAAAGAGAGGATCGCTTCAGTCACTTCAGAGGCTGACGGTGGTTCCGTATCAATGTCGAGCGGTCGAGGTGGCACAGAACCTATCCGCAGCACGTCAGGAAATCAGACCTGCTACTGAAAATATCTAGATGGAAAAATCCAATTACACTGCCTGATCCGTGAATCGAACCCTCTTCTTCAGCAGTAGCCCTTGCGACCATTAGACCAACTATGCAGTGTAATTAGGTACCTCATCATTCATCATTTTAGCCGGAAAACGTCCACTGCTGGACAAAGGCCTCTCTCCAAGCGTCGCCACACTGATCGGTTCTGTGCGTTTTGCATCCACCCGGTGACTCCTGCAGCCTTATCCAGGTCGTCGCGCAACCTAGAGGGAGGCCTTCCAACGCTGCGTCTTCCGGTTTTCGGCCCCAACGGCCATCCGTTCTGCGAGCAATGTGCCCTGCCCACTGCAACTTAAGTTTGGTAATTCTTCGGGCGCCTAACCTACGATAATTAAAAATAATGTTTTCTACAATGTATATTTCTAGTACATTAACCATGTACTAATGCCTAACATCATGTTGGAATGTGAATAACTACATATTCGAAGGCATTCGGTAACTTATTTCCCGTAATCCCGTTTTCCTCCATAATTCCTAAAATTTACGTCACGTAACTTTGTTGTTAATTAGTAAGGCTTCTTAAAACTAATTACGAACTATTAACTGACATTTCGCCTGCAAATTAGTGGTAACAATTTAACATTGTTACCAGTACAATTTGTTAGACAACTGATACATCGATATTTCAGCTCACAAACTCACAAACTATGCGGTAGTTCGAAACTTTCTCGATAATTGCACAACAGAGCATGAAACTATAATTATTTGTAGGGAAGCGGTATGCCTCAGTTCCAGAACATTGAAACAACCAGCGTATTGTTCGTGCCTGAACTTCTATTTCAAACGATTAGCTGAAGCAATTGTGCGAATTCTCTTGAACAGGTTCTATCTACAATTCTAGACCGAACTAATCTTTTTGGTTTGATATCCTGTGTCTATCCAAGTGGTGCTTTTCGTCTCGGGTATAGTTCACGCAAAACTTCTTGGCTAGTACGGCGGCGTAGTAGTAAATCTCATACGAAAACAGCACTGATACTGCCTTGCGCATCGGCAAGCTAACTTCAGGGCGGCCAAGAACATTGGCGAGAACTATACTTACATAAAAAAACTTAATTAAAAAAATCAAAAAACCCGACTGCTTCAAAAGCGAACTAAAAAGTCGTAAACAAGGAAAAAATCATGCTGTGCAGTCGGAGGATACATATTCGCGGGCTGGCTGACCAAAATCTGGTGTATCCTCCGCCTGCACAGCATGATTTTTTCCTTGTTTACGACTTTTTAGTTCGCTTTTGAAGCAGTCGGGTTTTTAAATTTGATTTTTTTATTTAAGTTTTTTTATTTATAACTTTTTAGTTTCTTTTTTTTTCGAATTAGATACATTTAAACATATAAGTGTTATATATTTTTGAAATCACCTCTTAAAACCCTTTATTTTGATACCCCACACGATTGGTTTGGAAGAAAAAAAAATTTGGGCCCCATAATAAGGCACCCAAAATCCGCCATTTTTCTATTGTCCAATTTTAATGTAGCCTATGACACTTGCAGGGTTAAGACAAATCGCATTTGGTCTCTGGAACGCCATATAGGAACAAACATACATACATACATAGACTGATAAACAAATTACCCTCCTTCGGCAGTCGGGTAAAAAGAGAGTATTAGAGGACGCACGTGATTTTCAACTTCATTGAGCCAAACAAGACGATATAGATGCGAGAGATTCGAATCTTGGCCATACAGCATAGCGTGCTTTGCTCAGCCGCACATTTAAAATACTCTTGAAAAAATCAATGGGAATCCCCCAAAACTACAACCTCTGATCAAAACAGTCAAGATCATAAGACATAGTTGGTTGCGCTTCTCAAGTTAGGTGCAACTGTAAAAATAACTTGATCTTTCAAGTATGATAGACCAAGTTTTCTAAACCTATTCTATTATTAAAAAAAACTTCTTTGTGTAATAAAAACTTATTTTTGCGAATTCATCCCGACTACGGAATACCCACTATGCTGTCGCACTAACGCACATGTGAATGTGTAATTTTATTTAATTGGAACAATTTTATCAAAATACGTCAATACAAACGTACCTACCAATAAGGAGACGTACCTATATGTAGTAAAGTAGGTATTGAATACAACAGCTGGGCAAACATTTCTAGTAAAAAGTTGATTACATTACCTACTTTCCTGAAATAACATCATTATTGCTGTAAAATTACTGACCGCAGAAAACAATATTTATTAATAATTTATTCACAAGTACCTAGGTAACCACCGCAGTACATTTTCGCGATCACTGCAGTTATTCGTAGGTAATTTGCGGTTGAAATGTATTGAGCAAGTAATCTACTATGACTATTATAAGTACCTAAGTATTTACAAGTGTGAAAGTTTGTTTGTTTTTCTGATCATCTGGCCCAGATTCTGGAACGAAAATAATATCATATTTGACTGCTCCATTGATCCAGTTGTCGCAAGCTCTACAGCAGAGCATGAGGTCCTGCAGCCTAAAAACGTAAGTGAATTCTGCAAGGCAGGCAAAGGGTTTTGACCCCACCAATCGACCAATCACATGCGAGATGAAAGACGCGATGTGGATTTCCGTCTCTGTGATTGGTCGAGTCGTCGAAGTCTTCGGTCTTCTGTATAACCTGCCGCAGCGTATGTATGTGGTCTGCGGTGCTGAAGTATTTACGGAATCCGGCTTGTTCGGCTGGAAATCGTCAAACCTGCGCGCGAGACTATTCTTGTGCTCTTAAAAACAGCTTGTAGATATGGCTAAGAAGTGAGATGGGCCTATAGTTCTTCTTGAAGAAGAGTACCACCACACCCCTGCACCATGCCTGTGGTGTTTTCCCCTCGAGTATGACGGAATCAAACAGCTTCTGAAGGGCTTTAAGTACTGGTTTTCCACCCGCGTTCAGGAGTTCGCCCGTAATTCCGTCATCACCCGGTGCCTTGTTGTTCTTAAGCTGTTTCAGAGCCATCCTAATCTCATAGGTACAGGCTGACGTTCGGTTCGATTTTCGGGTCAGGCAAAGTGTTATTCCATCTGGAATTTCTCAGTAGGTAACAGCCCGGAGTCTGGGATTTGTGCCCAGTTGATAACACTTGGCTCAGCCCCTATTACGAGTACTGGTGAAATGTGAGTGTACAGATGCACCTCTGCATAACCCTTTGGGGACTGGCAGGCGTGATGATATGTTAATCCTATCAAAAACATAACATGTAAAAAACACAAGTCTCGCGGCGCAGTTCCCGCAAAAAAAGCAACCCGCTACCACTGTGCCGCACACTTCCTATCACAGAGACGCCTGTGCTGTGCCCCAGCAGTGATAACATTTTGACTGACTATGCTTTATAAATTCCCTAATCATTAACGTCTAAGTCTTCATAGTCATCATCATCATCCGTAGTTTGACATCGCCCACTACTGGCCAATCCCACGCTCCTGTGCCACCTTTATCCAGGTAATACCGTTAAATACGAGTATTAGTTTCACTTGTTCGTATTAACTGGGAAAGTACATAGATATCTATAAACGTCGGAAAGTTTCAACATCAAACTAATGTTCGCACTAAGTGCATAGCATTGCTCATAGTAAGTACATTTCTTCGAAGTGACACATGGGGGAATATTAGCAGTCCCCGATTCCGATGAAACCACAATCATAGTGTTGCGTAAAGTCCGTAAAACGACCGCATCCTGTATAATTAAAGTGAAAAGCGATAGCTGCAATATTGTTTGTTACCTATTCAAAAGTTAGTAGGTAAGAAGGTAGTATTATCTACCGACTTATTGGATACTTATTCAGAACAATAATAGGTATAAGTGTATGGCCTACTTGTTAGAAAAATACACGATTTAGAGGTGTTCATTTTAAAGTAGGAAAGTCTAGGCCTACCCAGGAGTAAGTACGTACCAAGGCAATTTAAAATGAAACCGTAGCTGTCCCCCAAGTCCTTCCGGGAACTCTTCTCCAGAGCCCCAGTATCGATGAGACTGATAACACATTCCCGGAAAAGCGATTTCAATAAGCTTTTTACCCGACTGCCGAAGGAGGGTAATGTGTTTATCAGTCTATGTATGTATGTATGTTTGTTCCTATATGGCGTTCCAGAGACCAAACGCGTTGGCCGATTTTGATGATTCATACGTCAATCGATTTGTCTTAACCCTGCAAGTGTCATAGCTACTGCTATGACACTTGCTACGGCTACATTAAAATTGGACAATAGAAAAATGGCGGATTTTGGGTGCCATACTAAGGGGCCCAAATTTTTTTTTCTTCCAAACCCATCGTGTGGGGTATCAAAGAAAGGGTTTTAAAAGGTGATTTCAAAAATATATAACACTTATATGTTTAAATGTATCTAAATCGAAAAAAAAAAAACTAAAAATTTATAAATAAAAAAATCAAAAAACCCGACTGCTTCAAAAGCGAACTAAAAAGTCGTAAACAAGGAAAAAATCATGCTGTGCAGGCGGAGGATACACCAGATTTTGGTCAGCCAGCGCCCGGGAATATGTACCCTCCGACTGCACAGCATGATTTTTTCCTTGTTTACGACTTTTTAGTTCGCTTTTGAAGCAGTCGGGTTTTTTTTTTTTTGATTTTGTTTCTGCAACAGAGCAAATACGCACGGGGGAGAGCTTTCAGCCCCCACAATCGAAATGTCAACCGTGAAAGTAACATCAAACGCACGCAGACACCGTTCTCACCATGTACTCACCGTCATCGGAGTGACGGACTTGTGAGTTGTGGGCTAACCACGATCGGAAATCTAACTTTCGTAACTTTTCGATTTTTCAATCGTAGCAGCTTACTATACAAACTGAGTCATTGCCCATTTCCAATTCAGAAGGCGAATAAATTAGTGTTATGTCATCATAGAAATAAGAAAGAAAGAAAAATATATATAATTTTATGTGGAGTGAGATAAAAAAAAATACTTTGAGCGCCTGATAATTTATAATACTAACAAATCAGCACGCGTAAATGCGACTTTCTCATAATTTGCTCGCTTGAACAATTCAGGCGCTTTTAAACATCACAGCTCTTTTAGCTGTGATAAATCGTTCGAATGCATAGTTAATTAAGACGAACTCATAATGGCTACTATGTTAATCCATCCATCACAATATTCTGGGTAATCTAATAAATAGGTAGGTACATCTGACCACAATATCAGTACCTATTTCACCAAAACACTGGTTCGTGGAATGGTTTTCGATAATATGTTTTGAGAACACGGCAACGCATTCCAGGGAGACAAAGTTCTATGGCCCACGCATTATTATCTAGCAAGGAGCAATATTGGGTTCTGCCGTGCCTACGGGTTCCAAGTTCAATCTTCGAAATAGAAAATCTCATTCATATCTTCTGTTTGTTTTCAAACTCTTAGAACAGGGACATCCATCATGAAAGGCTTCCTCTATGTGCAACTCGTATCGATACTCGTATGGTATCCATATTTGAAAACTGAACAATACACCAGTTACTAAACTAATGAGGTACCTACATGTGATTTACCTAAAAGAGTGGCAAGTGGCTAGGTTTAGGCATATTTATATAGGTACGGTAAATCCGCTACCAACATGTTGGACGTAAATTTATTCCAAAAACGGTATGAACTTACCAATTTATTTTAAAACCTCATATCATTATGACTCCGGGGTTTTCATACATTTCACCACGCTTTTATTTTGTTTTTATCCGTATAAAATGCCAGAAACACACATTTGAACAGAAGTATCTTAAGCTCCTATTAAATCATTTGTTCTAAAAAGATAAGGTCACAAACAATGTGCACCCAATTCCGATTCAGCGCACGTATTTAATGTCAGATTAAAACTGAACCAACAATGAATTAACCGAAAGTGGTACAGGACCAAAATGGAATCTTTGTCATCAACGAACAACAATCGTGTGTCTTAAATCATCGCGCGATGACACTAATGTTTCATCAACAAATTCATTTGAAAGCCGGCCAACTCCAGTCTCAACGAGGAATTGAAACATCTTTTGTAATGATTAATAATATCATTAATTCTCAGCAACAGTTTTATTGTGTCCTTCTATTTTCGATTCTCGGAACTCGGCAATTTGAATCTAACTACCAGCTACCTAGTTGAATTGTTTGCCACTCTTTTATTAAAATTGCTTGTCGCGACGATTTTCTCTGAAATACTGTGAAAAACATGTCTACGCGTAGGAATTTCATAGTATAAATTCGAAATGCGTCGAATTTTGAGGTAGAAGTACCTACTGTTTTAGATTATCTTACGCGAATATTAAGTTTGTTGAAGATACATGCAATAAAGTCTAGTTATTTGTATTTGAGAAAATAATTATCTAGGTTTTAGAATATTGGTAGGTATACCTATAGTAGAACCTCTTGGGCAATGAGAAAATTGAGTATCTATAATCCAACGTTTATTCAAACATCACAGCGAACTTTGGCCATGGTCGGACTGGGGCGGAAGGGCCCCGGTGGCTCTTCTCAAGCCCTGGGCCCACGGGGCCTACTACTAATGCGCTTCAGCACTGAAAATCGTATCTCACAAGCATGGGTGTATGATGGATCGTAAATTTTTCGGGTCCTGTTCTAACACATTTGAGGGCCTACCACTAATCCAAGAACAGCTATAAACTATCGAATTAATCAAACTAATTGACTTTTTGTCCAATAACATGTTGCTATTTTTCTGAAAGTGTGCTTTCCCACTCTCGCCAATGATATCGATCACTGCCGAGAGCAGGAGCTTTTAAAGGAGAGGAGTAGGTTCAATTTTTCAATTTCAATTTTTATTCATTCATCAAGCCATAATTTTTTTTTTATAAATAAGAAATACCTGGACCAAATCTCTGGCAAAAGCTTATGAGTAACTAAAATACTGAAGCAAAAGACTTTTCCGTAAAATTATCATGAGCTCCAGTGCAGAGGTTAGAAAGATCAAGAATGTTGAACCCAGGCTCGAATAGGTTCGATTTTTTTGCCTATTTCTTCAGAAATAGGAATAGGTAAAATGTATACTTTTCAGCAGCTGTCGGCAATTTCATGAATTGGTGAAATTGAAGGAATGCTTAAACAAATGAAGCAAGATACATAATTTATAGGAACTCACATTGATTTGGAGAGGATAGATTTTCATTTTACCGTTCGCACAGAATTCATGATAACATGATAACTTAATTTATTTTTATTTGACTTTAAAATGTGAATGTAAGGTGCAAAAACGAGCGAAGAATGGTTCGAAATTATTGTAAATAGCTACGCGCAGAATTTGGATTGGGTTAGATTTTCTTACAGAAATAGGAGCAAGAAAGTTAGTCGACATAGTTACACAGAAAAGGTTTTCTTCTCAACCCTAGTAGAATATTAAAAGACTGTCTTTAATGGCGGATGGGGGACCTTTATATTCACGGGCCCCTGGCCTGAAGCCTAAATAGCCATTAGAAAATCCGGCTCTGCTCACAAGTCTATTGCGTGAATGAAACGATGAGAATTACTCAATGTGCAATTCATATTTATTTATTTATTTAATTTTAAGAAAGCTTACAGACTAATAACAATCTTGAATATCATGCGTAAGTAAGGACATTTGCTAATTACAAGCTAGGGCTTCCACATGTAAATATCTACATAATTACGCGTTATTTGCGTTGACCATATGGTGATGGTGTACGTGCTGGTATGCATGTCATATTGTGATAAAAGTTTACAATCACATGGTATGTTGCAACTCTCTACTTTAAGATGTAAGTCACAAGAGCAGGGCGCTAGCCTGCGCGAAACCCTACCGTCTTGCGGCTAGCAGCAAGCCAAGCAAGCGAGGCCAATGGGGGCGCCCGCGCATGCTGGGGCCCGGCGTGCAAACGCACCCTCAACTATATGACCAGTCCGACCCTTACCTTGGCTATATACAACTTACAATTTTTGATTTCTCGGGACCTTCATCTTGTAATCGAAATTTCGGTTAATAACCTATAGATTTTAAACAGAATTTCGTAGCAATTAACATTATTGATTATAGCAGCCCTAAACACAGATGTTATTGGCAACCAAACCGCGAACCCAACAATTGACTACAGCAATTTCAAGTAGATACGCATCGCACGTATCAATGCTTGTCGAAGGATATATATTATGTATTGAGCTATTGAGAGAATTGTATGGGGATTAATTTGATCTCGGCTCCTGTTTATTAGTCGTCATTGAAGCTGCCAGCCAGCGCGACAGCTGTGACCAGTGTTCTGCGAATGGGGGGATCCTGCCGGGAATACTGATTGGGTTCACATAAATAAATCAGTTGTGTGAGTTTTTGTGAGTACCATCTCCTACCGTCCCTACGTCGTTTATTCTTGGTTTAAGGTGAACTTAAAATTGGTGTGGAATTAGTATGAGAATCGGTTTGTATTTGCATGTTGTAGGTTTGCAAGCAGGCCTAAGGCTATGGAGGGTAGAGGTAAGGACAACGATCTCTTAAGGGGCGAAAGTTGAAATAGTGTCTAGCTTTAAACACTAAATAATAGTTCAAAAACTCTCCAAAAGGGCGCTAGCGTAGGCAAATGGTGTGGTATGAATGTAGCAGTTTTTCAGGGCGTATATATCCCCCAATATTAACGCAGTACTGGCCGTGCACCCGCTCGGAGCTAGAATAACGATATTGAACCACCTTTTGGGCAGTTTTGTTTGCAAAATATTCTTTGATTTACATATGCTATTTCATTTAAGGAGAAAGAAAGAAATTCTGTGTAAAAATATTTTTAAATATCCAAGTCGTTTTGGAGGAGTATCCAAATGTAGCGAAAAATAGTGTTGTTAATTATTTTTTTAAAGCTCAACTACGAAAAAACCATGATTCACAAATAATGTACATGAATCAATAATAAATAGATATTTTTTCAAACTTTGTAACCTAGCCGTTACTAAGGACTGTGCTTTAGAAAGTGACCGTTTCTTATTATTGATTCTAAAATGGTCGTATACTTTTTTTTAAAGGCATATATTTCACTAATCTCCTGCCAACAAAACCATAAAATGAGAAATAATTATTGATAGCATGCATCTCCTCGTAAAGTGTTCATTAATAAAATTTTTTACAACACTAATGGTTAGACAATTTAATAACGAACATTTTTGTCGTATTTTTTTTTCAAAAGACTAAAATTCGATTTCATAAAGATTTTATTCTAAAATCTGGATAATACTGTAATTCATGCGCCGCCAGTGCCGCTAGGCCAATAGGAATGCTCATATATCTCATTGATTAAAGCATGAAAGATTGAAGCATGCCGAGTTAGAGAATTTAATATGTTAGTGATAAGGACTAGTTTGTAAACTAAAATTATTGTTTTAAAATATTGTAACAATAATTTACCCTGTGGCTACTGTAGCGCCACCTTTATTTAGTACATTTTCTTTCACGGAATCTTTTTCATTCACAGTTAATAATATTGTTCTCCTTACCTCTACCGTCCATACGTAAGGCCTACTTGATTGAAAGTAATATTCTACTGTAAATGAACACTACCTACTACTGCAGCACTAATAAAAACAGCCTTTTAAGGAAAGATAATTTGAAATCATGACGTGCTGGCCGTGAAACTCAAAGTATGCACTTCAGTGGATTACAAAGCGAGTACCGTATATGATTAACAATCCTTTTTAAGTAGTAGGTAATTGGGTACTAAAAACTGTAGGAGGCAAATTGGATAACCCTCGTTCGAAAACGATTTTCTCTATGTTCAAACATAAGGTTAGATACTAAGTTTGCCTGCTTAGTATTCCCAGAATGTTGATCAGCCAACGTTCTCAGAAAGATAAGTAATTAATTTCAATGTTAGCGTTAGCTTCAGACGTATAACATAAGAGCCTTCTTGGTAAGCGGGATTCCTCGAATTCCTAGGGCTTTCTTGTCCCGTTATATTATTTTATAACGTTTAGAAGCCAATAGGTACCTACTTGTTAACATAATTGGCTTTAAATCACTTACTATTAGATTGCAATTATTGCGATCAAATAGCTTTGAAATAATTAAATCTAAGTACAGGGCACTTGATATTTGCTACGAGAATGGCGGGCTTTCACTGAATAACACGAGGTAGATGGCGCTAGTTGACAGTTGTTTTTTTATTATAAACACATGCCTTTTTCCATGGCAAAAACTAGGCATCTATCGGAGATACACTACTGAACGCCATCTGCATATTTATTTTAAGATAATAAGTACATTAGAGTCTCAGACCAACAAAAAAAGATAGACGGCGCGTCGTGAACATCATAAGTGAAGCCACAAAACTATGCTCCTCCGCGTGAATATACGCGCTCACGCACACACCTACACTAAAACTATGCTCATCGCTCTTAGTACGTTACGAGTCTTCGTCTAGTTAATATATATTAAAAAAAAATGAATTATGCCTTCATGTGTTGTGAAAAATTGTAAAAACAATAGCAAAGCACATAATAAGTCTTACGGAAGCACTTTTCACATGTAAGTACTTGAAATAACATCGTTTATTTACTAAACATACTATGAGTTTTCTGTTTTAGGTTACTTGGAACAAAAAACCTCAACGAACGAAAGCAGTGACATAAAGCTCGAGGGTTGCCACCGTTCACTTATATTTTGCTTTTTCTGTTATTTAAAACTTATCTATTTATATTTGTATATTATTTTTTGCATTCAATTGCAAATGAATGCTAAGTGGAAGAGTGAAGTCTCCTAACACAAGCAAGTCTTGCATAAAAGATGATCTCCAAATCATAATTATGTAAAGCCACTTTCTAATTGTTTTTATATTTTAAATACATTTTGAGACGTAATTTTTTTTTCGAAATTGAAGTTCATCTAAACAATTGAGGTACAATACCATACTCAACAATATTTTACTCGAACAATATTATCCTACCCACACAATAATATTATTACCCATTTTATAGGGAAAAAAATTAACAAATGGCAACCCTTCCAAACACACATAGATAAAAATGTGGCTTCACTTTTGATGTTCGCGGCGCGCCGTCTATCTTTTTTTGTTGGTCTGAGATTAGAGTGAAGAATATCAAGCAATTGAATTAAGTGGTTGAGTGCCGTAATCTCCGTAAAGACAAAACGAAACTATCTTCTATCTTTTCTTTCTTGCATCTGTTTCACAAAAAACAATCAAATTACTTTAAAGGATGTACTGCCGCGAGTATTGGTAGGGTTTGCCATACCGTAAATAGCTGATGCTAAGCGATTTAATTGGGTGCCGAAATAGGGCCCGTATTGTTCGCAAACCTGCAAGTAGATACCTACTTGCTGGTTCAATTCAAATAATCTATTGCACAATGCTTAAGAGGGGACTCTAGTGAGACTTTCTCCATACAAACATATTCTGCTGTTTTCTTCGTGGATAATGCCTCTAGAGTAATGATTTTTTTCCATAAAATCTAGGTCTAATTAATACGTGCCTGTATCATTTCCTTTTTTCCAAAACATAATCACAAAAAGAAATATGACAATCCAAAAATCCGAAAAAAAAACCCGTTTTTACCGCCATGTTCAGAAGACTTTCAGACAAAATTTATAAGTTTTTAACAAAAAAGGAAATGATAGGAGCATAGATATACTTTTCCACTAAATTTTGATATAAGTATTTTTTAGATCAGACCAGTTTTCATGAAGAAAACAGCAGAATACGAAACGTCTTTTAGTCAAAGTTTTTGTAGGTAAAATCAGCCTGAGCTGCAGTTGTCCCTTTCGCACTTTACGGGGTGAGGTTGGAGGTGACGCGACGGCAATAGTTTCTTCAAATACCTATTTTTCAAATTCCTGTTGACTAGAGTCCGCTCTTAACCTGCGTTTGGATAACGAACAAAGCGATGATATTGTGGGTTTTACTTCGAGAATTTGAGCCATCCGCCCATCCCTACGCAATGGTAGGTAGGTGGGAGCGTTTGTACGATATATTAATAAACTTTTATTGCTAAATAGGTGACCGGTCGTGCGTGTGTTGTTTTACTTACCACGAAACACAGCAGTTAATATGAAATGCTAACAATTATTGTTGTACTAAGAACTGAAACTGTTTGTGTTATCAGTTTCAAACTTGATGTCGGACTCGTTCCACGAATTCGTTCTTTTCGCTATAAAACATTGTTCTTTTGATTAGCGTCACATTGTTCAAGTAATGATGCAGAATATTTGGGATTAATTGGAAAAGTAATTACGTAGGCTGTTTAGAAATTATCATTTTAATAGATTTTGTCGTACCTGCTGAAGGTAAATAATCTTTTGATTATTATTTATTTATTGCCAAACCGGTTATTAGACATGGGTAGGTAACAGTTTTGATTGATCAGATACAAAACGAACTTATTTTGGATATTCGACCTTTTTTATTTTACGTCAAGTACAAACTTTTTGCTATGACAAATTAAGAATAATGGTAGGCTATAAAACCAGCAGAAAAACAAAACGGTCCTTTGAAATGTTTGATAATCGAAAAAACACGTTCTACCGAGGTTTCTTTAGACTTCAAAATCATTGTTAGGGCATAAAGCAGTCATACCTCAAACCTTCAACATACAGTATATAAAAATATATAAAAATCTCCAAAAAAAGTGAAAATTTACTCCAAGCTCGCCTACTCCTCAATATTTTACTTGCGACGGTTGCGCTGTTCGTTGAGAAATACTCAAGATGCCTTGCTACCCGTGCGGATCTTGCTGCAGCCCATGCTGCAGCCCTTGCTGTGGCTACTCGTGCTGTTCCTCGTGTTGCGGCGGCTGCTGCTACGGCGGCTGCTGCTGAAGCGGGCCTACCCTCTGGCGCTGCCACCGCGACCAGTCGATTTGACGCAGCGTGGCACACGCCTCGCGCCCATGCTCCGTCCTGAGCTAGGCTCCTCGTGCTGCCTGTGGCCACGAGTACACGTAGAGTGGGCGTCGAGCCTGGCTCCGCCGAACGCGAAGCGAGGGCCCCCCAGAGCTCGGGAGGCCCCTGCGCTGCGACAGGACTCAACACGGTGCCTGCCGACTGGAACGAGCGGTCTTCGAGCGATATTCATCTGTAGACCACAGCGTACGTGTGGGCCTCTCACGAAGATATCGCGGTTATGCCGTCCGCAGTCAACAATGTCTTAATGTATGGATTTTGTATAAATATACGTTCAGGTCATATTTAAGTTTGCCTTTTCCAATTTACGCCCTCCAGGGTCGTCTCGGATTACTCCTAGATCACTCTTGAAACACTACTCTGTACTCTGACCTAAAACACGTACTCTCGGATCACTCGTGTACTCTTGAAACACTCTGTAATCTCTGGAAACACTACTCTGTACTCTCTGACCTAAAACACGTACTCTCGGATCACTCGTGTACTCTTGAAACACTCTGTAATCTCTGATCACTCTTGAAACTGTACTCTCGGATCACAATGGAACACTCTGTACTCTCGGCTCACAATGGAACACTCTGTACTCTCGGATCACAATGGAACACTCTGTACTCTCGGATCACAATGGAACACTCTGTACTCTCGGATCACAATGGAACACTCTGTACTCTCGGATCACTCTCACTCTGTACTCTCTCGAATCATTCTCACTCTGTACTCTCTCGAATCATTCTCACTCTGTACTCTCTCGAATCATTCTCACTCTGTACTCTCTCGAATCATTCTCACTCTGTACTCTCTCGGTTCACTCACACTCTGTACTCTCTCGGTTCACTCACACTCTGTACTCTCTCGGTTCACTCACACTCTGTACTCTCTCGGTTCACTCACACTCTGTACTCTCTCGGTTCACTCACACTCTGTACTCTCTCGGTTCACTCACACTCTGTACTCTCGGATCACTCTCACTCTGTACTCTCGGATCACTCTCACTCTGTACTCTCGGATCACTCTGAAAACACTCTGTACTCTCGGATCACTCTCACTCTGTACTCTCGGATCACTCTCACTCTGTACTCTCGGATCGCTCTCACTCTGTACTCTCGGATCACTCTGAAACACTCTGTACTCTCGGATCACTCTGAAACACTCTGTACTCTCGGATCACTCTGAAACACTCTGTACTCTCGTTTCGTACTATCGGATCACTATGAAACATTCTGTACTCTCGGATCACTCTGAAACACTCTTTACTCTCGGATCAACACTCGGTACTCTATGTACTCTCGGATCAACACTCGGCTCGAGCCTTTAGGCGCGATTGGTCCAATTCGCGATTGGTCCAATTTTCAAAAATATGTCCCAATTCGCGGTTGGTCCAATTCGCAATTGGTCCAATTCGCAGTTGGTCCAATTCGCGGTTGGTCCAAAAAAGATAAAGTTTCCGAAATTATTCAATATATACGTATTATAGGACCTTTAGGCGCGATTGGTCCAATTCGCGATTGGTCCAATGTTCAAAAATATCCTTCCGGACCGTAATGTTGAATTTGCAAAATGTTGAATTCCCAAAATGTTGAATTCTCAAAAGGTTGAATCCCAAAATGTTGAATTTGGAAAATGTTGAACTGTTAATCCCAAAATGTTGAATTTGCAAAATGTTGAGTTTGTATAATGTTGAATTCACAAAATGTTGAATTTCCAAAATGGTGAATTGCCAAAATGTTGAATTCCCATAAGGCTGCGTTTCCACTGACGCGGAGCTGGGCGGAGACGTGCGGAAGCGACCAATCACAGACGAGACGAGTGGCGCGATTGAGGATTTCAACCATTGTAATTGGTCGCTTCCGCACGTCTCCGCCCAGCTCCGCGTCAGTGGAAACGCGGCCTAAAGGATGAATTTAAATAATACTACAATGTTGAGATCATATAATATTTAATGCCGGGACCATGAATCCGAATTGAATTATCATGTCCGTATGGATTGAGGAGCCATTTTTTGTATCTTAATTAAATTAATATATTTATTTAGTAGTAAGTTTAAAAATTTTGTAGGTTCAATCCTCGATTTTGTAGTATAATACTTCAAAAGTTATATAGACATAAAGGTGGCTCCTCAATCTAAATGTTTGGATTGAGGAGCCACGTCAGAACTAGGAACATTATGGATTAATATTTATCATAATTAGGTATGATTTTGTAGTATTTGAGAGTATTTAGTAGACAAAATCTGAGCTCGGTTGCATTAAAATTAAAAAAGTTATCATACATTATATGTGGCTCCTCAGACCATACATACGACTCGTCAGTTTTCTTAGAAGCAGTAGTTCAATTAATGCGCAATTTCTTCGTCGTTTAGTAGTAAGTATATTAGATTTGTAGGACAAGAATCAGTAATTTGAGTGCATTGGGAGATATGGCACATTTTAACTGGCTCCTCAATCCTGACGTTAGTGTACCTACCTGAGATCAGAACGTTACTGTACCTTCTTGAGATTAAAACGGAATCAAAAACCAGAGACACTAACATTTAGTATGAATGTCTACTTAATACTTAAAAAGAGATCAACTTTGTATATATTCGCTATCTGAAAAACAAATTACTTTTCGATATTCCTTAAGAAATCGCTATTAAGGGTGACCATGTTATATGAATGAAACCAGGATGACAAGTTTTTTAAATTAAATTAAATTTTTAACAAATCGACAATATAGAAATATAGGTAGGTATGTACAGATATTCTTCATATGTTTTAGGTATTTAAATGAATTTCTACATAAGTTAAAGAATGGATTAATATTGGTTGGTCGGTGCATTTAAGAATTTTACAGTGAGAATCATAGCCGTCGTAACAAAACATGCTACAAAAACAAACATGTTAGCTTCGCTAATTCCAGGTATATATTCTGTAACGCCCATTAATGTATATGATCTACTTGTAATCATTATAGATTCTGGTACCTCGTTTACTTGAAACTTCGTACAAACATTTAGTTAAGATTCATGTCGAGCGTAAACATTATTAAATTAAAAAAACAATATTACTAAGGATGTTATGATTTTTTTATTGTATATTTTTACGAGTACATGGTTCATAAGCTTATATTTACTTTCTTTTTTACACAACTGACAACGTTATATTAGTAGAAAAATTACTTGTTAAAGTTGAAAAATTATCAATGTCTTCTGTGCAAAATTTTTACTTTTCCAAGTTCATTTTATAAGTTGTTCGACTATTATTCGTGAAGTTGTAAAGCCTACTTTCCTTTTCATATCAAAAAACAATCATTTAGCTGGCAGGGGGGGACACTTGACTCTAACAAAAGCAATTTAATGCTTAATTTTACGCAAACAGATCCTTGAATAGAAAAATGGTTTTAACAGAACCGTTATATTTTTAAAGGCCTATTCATCGATATCCCACTAAAGGGAAAGACGAGAAAAAAAATCCTTTTGTCGGAGTGATTAATATGTGTATCCATTCCAAATTATAGCTTTTTAGTACTAAAAGTCTCAGAACTAAGCTGCGGACGGACAGACGGACACAGCGAAACTATAAGGGTTCCTTGTTTTTATAATACACATTGAATTGGTGACCGTAATTTATTTTTAATATTTTATATCTAGTGAGAATGGAGACCCTAATTTGTAAATGGAATAGACAGGAAAATAAATAATATTCAATCTGTTGGACCGTCAAGGATTTCAATAATGAGTTGAAATAAAATTTAAAAACACAAACAGATTTCTATTTGTATTTCTAAAAGCCAGGAAACGATAAAAATATATGTACTTTATTCATGGACACCCTACAAAAGAATATGATTGGAAATTAAAGGATTGCTAATAACTTCTTAGATATTTACTTTTTTATGGCAGGATTATACGTACATTTAGTATCAATTTATACAGAATAAGATGGATTTTTTATCAAATTTCGGCACAAGTATCATTAAATTAGAGGAAAATCTATTTACCGAAGCATCTCAATTGAGGAGCCAGTTAAAATGTGCCATATCTCCCAATGCACTCATTTTTAATTACTGATTCTTGTCCTACAAATCTAATATACTTACTACTAAACGACGACGAAATTGCGCATTAATTGAACTACTGCTTCTTTGAAAACTGACGAGTCGTATGTATGGTCTGAGGAGCCACATATAATGTATGATAACTTTTTTAATTTTAATGCAACCGAGCTCAGATTTTGTCTACTAAATACTCTCAAATACTACAAAATCATACCTAATTATGATAAATATTAATCCATAATGTTCCTAGTTCTGACGTGGCTCCTCAATCCAAACATTTAGATTGAGGAGCCACCTTTATGTCTATATAACTTTTGAAGTATTATACTACAAAATCGAGGATTGAACCTACAAAATTTTTAAACTTACTACAAAATAAGTAAATAAATTTGATTAAGATACAAAAAGTGGCTCCTCAATCCTTACGGACATGAATTATCAGGTCAGGTAGATTTTATTAGTTTCGTCATTTTGTTACCCTTTCCCACAACAAGGTTGATCGGTGGGCCGGCAGCCAACATCAACACGCAAGATGGGGGAAAAGTGGCCAAAACTGAACAGGAAGAATTTTTTATTTCCACTAGTTCTGCGTAGTAACATTTCGCAATTTTTTTTCTTTAGTCTCTATAGGCTCGCGTTTGACCACTATCTCATGTGATAGTGGTCGACGGTGAATCACGCTTGCCTAGAAACAATCTATTCACTCTTGACTTAAAGACCCCAAGACTGTAGCTGTCGGGAAACACAGACTCCGGCAGGGAATTCCCTTCCGGACCGTAATGTTGAATTTGCAAAATGTTGAATTCCCAAAATGTTGAATTCTCAAAATGTTGAATCCCAAAATGTTGAATTTGGGAAATGTTGAATTTGCTAAAAGTTGAATTTGCATAATGTTGAATGCCCAAAATGTTGAATTTGTAAAACGTTGAACTGTAAATTCCAAAAAGTTGAATTTGCAAAATGTTGAACACTAAATTCCAAAATGTTGAATTTGAACGATAAATTAGAACTGTAAATTCCAAAATGTCGAGTAGGTATCGATGGCTGCTCGTCGGACCAATTTCATAACAATGCCGGGGTCTCTCAGCAACATTATTTTTGCTACACATTAACGATCTGCTCAATAAACCTATCTAATCTTCGGGTATGCAGACGACAGCACTGTTGCTGAGAGATACTTGCCCAATGCACTGGCTACCGAGCCGCAGATCCAGTCACACGGTGAAGCCATGGTTGAGCGTTTGAACCTGTTCTTGCAGGCAGTCTTTGAATGGGGCGATGCCAATCTGGCTAGGTTTAACGCTGCTAAAACCCAGGCGTTACATTTTTCCGCTAAAAAGAGCCAATTTCACCCGGCTCAACTTACCGATATGTGACCGTGCCAATAACGGACCATCTTGAGCTTCTTGGCGTGTTGACATCGACTCTCAATTGTGACGCATACATTGACACAAAAGCTCAGCTGGCTGCCAAAAAGTTGGGGATCCTTGCAAAGGTGAGAAGGTACTTTAAGCCAGCACAGCTGCTCAATTTGTATCAAGCGCAAGTTCGATCATGCATGGAGTACTGTTGTCATCTCTGGGACTGATCTGTCAAATACCAGCTTGATGCTAGAGTCTAGACTCGATTAAAAATTTGGTTGACCCTCGCCAAGAGGCTAATCAGCAATGAAATGAGGCACTGGAGGGTGAACATAAGCATAAGCTCTTAGAGCAAGGTTATTTTGAGTGTTATTAAGGGACAGATGTATGTGACTTGTACACATCTGTACCTTTTTTTACAGTCGAATTATGATAATTTTGTCACTTCAGGGTGAGGGCACTGGTCATGACAAAGCTCCAGAGCCTTGAACATTGCCGCCGAGTTGCCAGCTGGTCGGTTTTTTATCGCTTACATTTTCAGGAGCGTGCGATGGTATTTCATGATCTAATTCCAACTAGCTCATATCATCATCAGACTACCAGACGTACGGCGATGCGCCATCGGTACATGGTGGACATCCCACCAATACGCACACAACGTTTTGGGAACACCTTTATTATGCGTACAGCTAAGGAGTGGAATTCCCCCTTCCGGACCGTAATGTTGAATTTGCAAAATGTTGCAATTCCCAAAATGTTGAATTTTCAAAAGGTTGGATCCCAAAATGTTGAACTTGGAAAATGTTGAACTGTTAATCTCAAAACGTTGAATTTGCAAAATGTTGAGTTTGTATAATGTTGAATTCCCAAAATATTGAATTTTCAAAATGTTGAATTTAAACTAATCCTACAATGTTGAATTCGCATAATATTGAATGCCGAGACTATGATCCGAAGTCAATATAATATAAATATAATATTATAATATAATATAAAGGAGTCTACACACCAAACCCGCCGACCCGCCAACACAGCCCGGCGGCTTGGTGTCGGCGACCCAAACCTTCTTGTCGGCGACCCAAACCTTCTTGAAGCAAAGTCGCCGACACCAAGCCGCCGGGCTGTGTCGGCGGGTCGGCGGGTTTGGTGTGTAGACTCCTTTATAATATAATAATATAAGGTCAGGCAGATTTTGTTATTTTTTTCATTTTGTTGCCCTTTTCCACAACAAGGTTGGTCGGTGGGCCAACAGCCAACATCAACACGCAACATGGGGGAACAGTGGCATAAAATTTAAAGTGGGACTGGAAAGATTTTTTATTTCCACTAGTTCTGTATAGTAACATTTTGCAAATGCAAATTCAACATTACGGTCCGGAAGAACACTATTGTGGGGTGGTGGCATATCTAACTTATACCTGTAATATAAAAATGAATCGCAAAATGTGTTGGTAAGCGCATAACTCAACAACGCCTGGACAATTTGGCCAATTCTTTTTTTTTAATGTTCGTTGAAGTTCAAAGATGATTTTTAGGTTTTTTCCTTTAGGCGCGATTGGTCCAATTCGCGATTAGTCCAATTCACCTTATTCGCGATTGGTCCAATTCGCGGTTGGTCCAATTCGCGTTTGGTCTAATTCGCGATAGGTCCAATTCGCGGTTGGTCCAATTCGCGATTAGTCCAATTCGCGGTTAGTCCAATATTAAAGTATTTCCTAAATCAAACAAAATAACACATTTTTAAGTACATATTGTACTATATTTATTCTTAACTAATCATTACCTTGTATTACAAGCTCCTACCAATAACTAGTAGTAATACTAACTAAAATAAAGTACTAACGTCCCGGGACGTGCATCATCCATAACCTGTCAACGTGAGAAGAGCTTACCATCTTCTAAGGCCCAATTAACATTATTTTTGTTCACGTTAGCAATAGCGCCTACACGATCCTTTACATACTTATTTTGATTCACTCACATTCATACATTTATTTATTTTTGTTCATCCGTCTCTTTTATCACTCTATTTATTAAAAACTTTCGCAAATAATTTGCTGAAAACACTCAAAAGACTAATGCTGCGGTATAATAAGGTAATATTAAAGAGCCGGCACAACAGGCTTGCTAGCACCCAGTCACCGCCCTTCAGCATTTCAACAGATACTCGGTCATACCCTGCAGCTTTACCAATCTTCATCCCACTAAGTGCTTTTATAATATAGCTTTTTTATCCATTTCTATTTCATTCTCATGTGTTTGCTCTATGTCTGAGTTTGGGTCTTGACAACTCCTTCTACCCAGTTACTTACTCCGTGCACACTATTCTGACAACTAAATACAATTTCAAAATATCCCTTGCAGCGTTCCAAGACCTTGCATTCTTCTCTCAATAAGCACCCATCTACTGCTCTTATTACATTCATGCTCGATGTTTTTGTCACTCCACGAGCCAATCTTACCTGTTTCCAGAACAGCTTAAATTTGGCCCTGAAGTTATCGGAGAACTTCCTATTATTATATTTTTCCTTTTCAGCCTTCTTCATTTTTACCACCCCTTTGACTTTCGCTTTCATTTGTTTGTACGTTACTTTCACTCTTTTCAGTGTGCTTATTCCAAGATTTTTAACGCACTTGATCTTGATAACGTAAACGATCTCTTATGTCAATTTGTATACAAAAAAAATATATTTATAAATAACATAAAACCCGACTGCATAAAAAGCCATTTATTTTTTATTTTTATTTGATTTGCCATTTATTTTTACAACTTTTAGCTATTTTTTTTAGAATTGGGTACATTTAAACATATAAGTATTGTATATGTTTGTAAACACCTCTTAAAACCCTTCATTTTGATACCCCACACGATGGGTTTGAAAAAGAAAAATTGGGCCCTCACAATATGGCGTTGGGCATTTTTCTATTTTGCAATTTTAATGTAGCCAGTGACACTCGCAGGGTTAAGAAGAATCGATTGACGTAAGAATCATCAAAATCGGCCAACGCGTTTGGTCTCTAGAACGACATATAGGAACAAACATACATACATAGACTGATAAACACATTCGGCAGTCGAGTAAAAGTGGTTTCTCCTTACTGTCACTAGACGGCGCTTTTCCAGTTTCTATACAAATTGACGTTTACGTTAACTCGAATGAGCGTGAGTAAAAACACACACAAAACCCTCTGATCATCCGTCGTGTTTGTTGCCTGATTCATTCTATTTTGGGCCTTACAGGCTAACGCATAATAATGTAAATGTATTATAATATTATTGATAGAAGCCTATAATACGTAAATATTGTATAATTTCGGAAACATTATCCATTTTGGACCAACCGCGAATTGGACCAACTGCGAATTGGACCAATTGCGAATTGGACTAATTGCGAATTGGACCAACTGCGAATTGGACCAACTCCGAATTGGACATATTTTTGAACATTGGACCAATCGCGAATTGGACCAATCGCGCCTAAAGGGTGTAAGGTAGGGTAGGTAGGGTAGATAAATGTTTGGTGTTTTTATGGCAAAACAAAGTTTGCCGGGTCAGCTAGTTAATAATAAATCTATTTCCTTACTCCTGCCACAAACTTGGTGAGTTCCTACTTAAAACCTCTTTGCATAAGTACTTACTTATCTAGCTATACTGGCCACTATAATTAAATTAATAATTGACGGATGTCATTGGATTCATGAAGTGTGTTGTCACCAAAGACCTTATACGTATTTCTTAATACTAGACTGTGTACCAAAAATTTTTGTTTAGCTAAAATGAAATCTATTTTCATACACCTAGGTTAGCTATTTCCATAGAAGCGGTAGCTATCCAAAAGCGGTCCTGGTGAGAGGGTTCCCGCTGGTAGTGTGTCCTTGTCTGACATCTGGCCAGCTCAACTAATCATTGGGTTTGGTAGAAATGGTAGAAAATTTTATATTTTCTTTTTTATGTTATACCAAAACGAACAAATAAAAAAAATAAAAAAAAATGCGTTTCAAAGTCTATGAAACTTTGAAACGTATTTAAATATTTTTACAGTTCCTATAATTAATCAATTCATTGTATTTAAAAAAAAAATATTTAATACTGAGTAAGAGTAGTACTTTTAAATGTTTGGGCCTGGTAATACTAAATGTAAGATGTGCTTGCGTGAGTTTTTGGAGGGATTTTTTCGAGTGTAGTACAGCGGATGTTAATATTATTTTCAAATTGATTCCTAGTGGATATTGTGATATAAAATTGGTGTAGTTTTGTGTCTCAACTGTCTACACAACTGGACAATATGTGAAATCATTGACAGATGCGATCTCAGGATAGTGGAGCGAAGAATTTTATTGTAGTATCAACTACCTCCGCAAAGCTTACTGGGAAGGCTGACTCAATATAATTTGCAGCCAATTACTCCAAAAAACATTAGAATCTGTTACATCCGCATTCTAGTGAATAATAAAGAATGTTAAAACCCACGTAAGTATCCGACTGAAAGACTTGTATCTATGGTCATAAATAATAATAATAATTTAAAAAAAAAGATGTGCTTGCGATGTGGTTTGCGGAGTTTTTGGCGGGTTTTGTTTGAGTGAAATTCAGCGGCTGTTAATATTATTCGCAAATTGATTCCTATTATAGTGGAATAAAATTTGTATAGTTTTGATTCTCAACTGTCTACGCAACTGCACAATATGTGAAATCATTGAGATCCTTTGGGGTATTTCAAATCATCGTCTGGAGACTGCAGGATCATCTTACGCCTCTCCTTCATGAGCTTGAGAATAGGATCAGAGATCTTTTTGTTCCTATCCGTACGATGGGTCTTGAAGAACGAGACTTATGGAGACTTGGGATTTGTGGATTATCGAGTTCTCCCCCTCTCTTCGAATTTCAGATAACCCTATCATACTCTATCGTAAACTGCTCAATTCCTCTTCGTGTTCGGTGATCTTATCGTCGGTCCGGAGTGTGCGCGTGTTGTACGTTGCCAGGTCCTGTCGTCGGTATTTGTTGGGGTAGCCGGCGGCCTAATTGTGTAACTGAATTCGGCAAAGGAAACAATCCGGAACCTTCCTAAAAACACACACATATACACTCTGAAAACGAAGCAAGTTGCTTCTTTCCCAAAATTGATTTTGACGTAGAATTGATTGGTTAGTTGAATGAAAGCGGCAGAATCGAGAGAAAACTTCACTCAATTCTAATTGTATAATTCAAATGTCATATAATTGACAAGCGTTATCTTGTTTCGTCGCTGTCATTGATGCACACACACATTTCATAAATAAAAAAAGTACTCTGTGACACACATTGATCAATGTGTCCAAACTGTCCAATAATTTTTGGCGCCTAGGATAATAGGATTTGTCGTTGCACTTATTTTTATGATTTACTCGTATTCGTTTCTAAATTAACACGTAAAAGTGTAAGTCAACATCTTGATTGATTGTGAAAGTGATTTAGTGTGCAATTAATCCGTGTGTAAATTTGTAAAAGTGGCCCCGACGGGCTACGCTCTTACTTCCTTCGGTCTGTCTAGTGTTCTGTGCGATTGGTTTTGAGGGATCGGTCCATCCAAATGATTATCAATGGAATGGATTATCAATTTTACATACCGCCGAAATACTCGAGAGCTCCAAGTAAGTAGCGTGAAGTTAACCTCACTTTTAGTTATCTTCTAATTAGATTTTATTGTTTTTTCAGCATTCACAATGTCACGAGGTTATTTGGTGCATCTCGGAGAAGAGGAGCTCCTCAAAGCAATGCTTAAAATAAAGTAAACCGTAGTCTTTTGAGTAGTGCCAGCAACCCTCTCGATTTGCCACACCACAATAACTTCGTGGCTAACTTTAGGATCACCAAACTTCAATTCTTGAAGCTTTATGAGGAAGTGTTTCCACTTCTAACTCTCTTCTTTCTTCTGCAGTTCGCCCTCAGCTTAAGGTAACTTTTAAACCTCTAAGTACATATTGTTAAGTTTAATCTTTACAAAGTGTGTTAGACATAGGCTGGCAAAGTTAAATTATTTATTTCTAATAAACCGTTTTTGCATTATCAACCTGCCAGTCAATTAGTCACAAAGTTGAAGCTAGTATTTCAAAACCTAGGTAATGTATGTGGGGCAGAAACTCAATGGCCAGTAAAACCCAGTTACTTATAAAAAAACCAAGCACAATATTGGTGCATGTGGAAAATGGTCCATAAATAATTGCTTAAAGAAATAATATGTTTGTGCAGGTTTTAGCAGCAGCTGCTTTTATGCTTATCAAAAAACTATTGGTGTATATTACCATCTGGGGCTATCACAAACGACCGTACATGATTGTCTGTGCGAGGTAAATGCTACTTAAATTCTTTTGTATTTAAACCCTAAGTTTCTGACATAATGTTCTTTTTGAGGCTCTCAACAGCATTGAGATTCTTCGAAAATATATTAGTTTTTCTATGACACAGGAAAAGAAGGGTTCTGTAAAAAGGAAGTGAGTTTGAAATGAAATAACAATGAAAACAAGTGGAATACCTATATTAAAAAGAGAAAAGATTTTCTGTTTGTTTGTACCAAATAGGCTCGGAAGCTACTGGACCGATTTAAAAAATTCTTTCACCAATAGAAAGCTACATTATTTCTGAGTGATATAGGCTATTTTTTAATCTCGAAAAACGGGTCTTGTGGGTGGCCCACAGGAGCGAAGCCGCTGGGAACAACTAGTATTAATATAAAGTCATAAACATCTATGACTATTATTTACCATTGTTTTACACAAAAATGATGAGAATCAGCATTTATGTAATGCAAATTTACTTATAGTGTTTGATTTTATTATGTATTAAATAAATACATAATACCTAATCCTAATTATTTGATTTCAGATTTATATATTTATGTTTCAATTGCCCGGTGTGTTGGGTTGCATTGATGGAACCCATATTGCTGTAATCCGACCTCATGAAAATGAGGAAGCTTATTTCAACAGAAAGCTTTATCAGTTTTAATGTATTCATTGTAAGTAGGTATATTTCTTTCTTTTACTAATTTTTTGTTGTAATTAAGTTATGACTAAGTTTTTGTAATTAATTATATCCTTCTGATAATTTGAACATGAACAGAGACTTGATTATTAAAAGTTTAACCAGTGTTATAAGTATGTATATTAATTAAAAAAATACCCGCACTACTAGAACATACATAGGTACTATTTGAATAGTATATATGGCAGGATATTTGATGAGATTTAATTGTTTGTTTAACTTTTAGATTTGTGATGCCGAACTACACATTCAATATAATGATGCGTCATTCTGGGGTGACTCCCATATTTGGAAACAGTATCCTGTCCAAAATTTCATGCAGAAGTTACATGATGAAGACGAAGTATGCTGGCTAATAGGTAACCAAAATTATTTATTGAAAAATATATTATATTTTTGTTGTAGGTAATTAAACAAGATTGCCTATACTGACTTATTTTTTCAGGAGACTCCGGATACGCGTAAAGATCTTAAGATCTTCAAAAATCCATGTTGACACTCACAATGTGGTCGAGCGCTGCATTGGAGTTTGAGTCGCTGGCGATGTTTACTAGCTCACAGGGTAATACATTATTCTCCAATTACAGCGATTGTGACCAGCCAGTCCATGTACAAAAAGGTTCTTCAACAATCTTTTCACAATAGTGTGCTGGTGCCTTTACTTATGTATGGAAGTGAAAGTTAGTTGTGCAAGCCTGCATAGGCATTTACAAATTTTCCTGCTTGCCCACCAAAAAAGACATGAAAGTAGAATAAATGCTGAGGAAATGCGTGTTTTAATGATAGACGAGGAATGATGTAATAAGACATGTTGTGGTTTAAAGAAGATATAGTGAGAGACATTGAAGAACATGCTTAGATGGTGAACACCCATGCTGGTAAGAGGATTAAATGTAAGGAGACTAATAATAGGTATTTACTAGGCAGATTTGTGTACTCATGACTGGCGTGCGTGTATGACTGGATGTATGAACGTAAATTAAGCAAAAGGAGCATGTAATTTGATACTTGCAATATTTTTTAAGTAAACAGGATCACAGTTAAATAGATTGCGGAATGGGCTTACCGGGGAAACCTTGTTAAAAAAAAAGCCAAGTACACTATCTCACAGGAGATGTGGAAACGTGTGCATATCAACTAAACTAAACAATTACTATAACTACAACAATTTTTCATATTCTTGATTTTAATCAGTTGTAAATAAATACATTATCACTATTTTTTGTTGTATTATTTTCTGTTCCTACCCATTTTATACATACACTTAGCTAGCTGCTGACAGCTTATAGGTCACTAACGACACATCAAAAATTCCAAAAAACTTTTTACAAAAAAAATCTACCGACTTCCAAATAACAAAACTACAAAGTGAAAAATAACTTTATTTTTGGAAGTCGGTGTCTTTGGTGGGTACCAATTATTTTGACTTCCAAAAATAAAGTTATTTTTCACTTTAGAGTTTTTTCACTTTTAAGTCGGTAGTATTTTTTTATAAAAAAAGTTTTTTTTATTTTTCACTTTTTAGTTGTACCTCTCTAATAGGCAAGTAGTTACGTAAGGTACCTATGATGCTAGAATAGATTACCCGAATATCATGAAACTGAACATAACCGGCGAAATGAAAGTGCACCAAGGTGAACTGTACACATCTGCGTACCCCTTTAGAGCGTACTGGCGTGATTTTATGTTATGAAATGGTATAAACAATGAACAAACATGCTATTGCAGCAATCCCGAGAGATTTGTCGTTATTTATTGATGAGTTCTGTTGTATATCTCCGAAGTTCTTCATCAGATCTTCACCAAATAAGAATGGGACTAATTTTGGAATATACTCTTTCAAACAAAAAAAGAATTTTCAAAATCGGTCTACAATTATGGAGGATACATATTCGCGGGCTGGCTGACCAAAATCTGGTGTATCCTCCGCCTGCACAGTATGATTTTTTCCTTGTCTAAGACTTTTTAGTTCGCTTTTGAAGCAGTCGGGTTTTTTGATTTTTTGAATTAAGTTTTTTTATTTATAACTTTTTAGTTAGTTTTTTTCGAATTACATACATTGAAACACACAAGTGTTATATATTTTTGAAATCACCTCTTAAAACCCTTTATTTTAATACCTATGACACTCGCAGGGTTAAGACGCATCGATTGACGTATGAACCATCAAAATTTGCCAACGCGTTTGGTCTCTGGAACGCCACATAGGAACAAACATACATACATACATAGACTGATAAACACATTACCCTCCTTCGGCAGTCGGGTAAAAAAGAATTTTCAAAATCGGTCTACAATTGAAAGAGATATCGGTGAACATACATAAAAAAAAAACATACAAGAAGTCGAACATGAACTTCCTCCTTTTTTGGTAAGTCGGTTAAAATAGGAAATAATTAACCTAAGAAATAAGTGACAACATAGAAAATAACAAAGGACAATAGATTGAGGGCAGATTTTTCAATCGTCAGATCCGAGGAATTAAAATGGGAATTTGACAGCACAGCTTTTGCATTGAAAATAACTTTTTCAACGCAAAAGCTGTTTGTTGCATTGAACTACTGCTGATATTTATTCTTCAGGTAAACACGGTTATCGGAACATTCAAAATTCTATTAATACGGAAGGTCCGAAGTTTATAAATAGTTATCCATTAACAAATAAAAACCAATGTATTCTGAAAATATAATATTTATTCAAATAGTCAGATGCCATACATGAAATAATTTATCCATCAAAGACAAAACAATGTCACCTATTAGTAGCTAATTTAACAAAAGTCAAGAAGGAAGATCAAGGGCAGATTTAAGGTGTGCGTTTCGAAAACTAAAAACTATGCCAAGATAATGTAAAAATTTGTAAAAGATGATTCCCAAAACCATAAAGGCGAATGGCAGGCTTGTATGGGCATTTCGAACCGCTAATAAAAATTCGTGTTTTGGGATATTTTTTGTTTTAATTGGTAGTTTATATGATAGATAATCCCTTTTTAAATTCTTAGATTTTTAGAACTTGGGACGTATAAGTTATAACCAGTTTTATTTTTTAAGGTTATGTACTAGTGTACCAATGTTACCTATAGGTAAATGTTACATATTTTTTGTAAATCTAAATTGTTTTTTGCTATCTTTTTGTGTTTTATTTACTTACCATTAAGTAGGTAGATTGAGATGAGGATTGTACCTATTCAGAGCATTATAAGATACCTAAGTCCAGCAGCGGATTGCAACAGTTTGATAATGATGAGTTTGATTATATTTAGTGTTATATGTATTTCTGAATAATTAATTATCATTTTAATATTTGAGTTATTTTACAAAAGGCAACTTCTAAAACATTACTGCGTTTAATGTACGATTTGATTACGTTTACTTATTCAAATCTTTTTACTGATATTATTTATTAATCCGAAGTTCTAAAAATTGTTAACTTACATAAAAATAAATGGCTTAGTTGCCTTAATAAGTGGTATAAATTCTATAACCGAACAACGAAAAAAGTATGCGGTACGAAATCTGCCGTTCACCTTTGTCAAAGTTATGGTTGAAAAGTTTTAAGGGTTTGAACGTGGCCGCGCCATTGAAACGCGGTGAACCGCGCGGCCACGGAGATCTTTAAAACTAAGCGTTGCAGAGATCTGAAATTTAGGTACATACATAAACTCACGCCTTTTTCCCATGGGGGTAGGCAGAAACTACAGAACGCCACCTGTTACGATCCTTACATACTTCTTTTGCTTCACACACATTCATACATCTAGTCATACACACACGCCGGTTATGGGTACTGCGCACTTGGCCTTTCTGAAGAACATCACATATAAGGTCTATTTAGGTACATAACAGAATGAATTTGTAAAAATATAGAAAAAAATCCTAGCTTTATATTTTAGGAGCTGTAACACTAAAACTCCATGGCCGCGCCATTGAAACGGTGAAATCACGTTATCGCCGATATCTCGCTGAAAAATAATCGCAGAGGTCTGAAGTTTTTTATAAATCCCAGATTTGAATTTGTCAAAACATGTAAAAATATACCTAGGATTTTTTTCTATATTTTTACATATTTTTTTCTATTTTTTTTTTTTTTTTTTACAAATTCATTCTGTTATGTACCTAAATTTCAGGTCTCTGCAACGCTTAGTTTTAAAGATCTCCGTGGCCGCGCGGTTCGACGCGTTCAATGGCGCGGCCACGTTCAAACCCTTAAAACTTTTTAACCATTTTTTGACAAATTTATGGTTTTGGGAATCATCTTTTACAAATTTTTACATAATCTTGGCATAGTTTTTTTAAAAAAAAAACGCTGTGTCCGCGCCGTCGAAACGCACACGATTTAAGAGGAGGGGCACTTGGGCACGTGTCCCTCCCCCAGACGGTATTTGTGTGTACTGTGGAGATTCCATCACAGTACATACGTAGAAGCAAATCCAATTATCAGAGTTGTTAAAATATATGAATAAAATAACAGAAAGAACATGAGTGAAACTCTTGTCTATTTAAGGCTGGAATTGCGAATTTTGTTCGTTGTATCCCTTTCACGCACTTGCAAATGAAAGATGATAATCCGAGTTTGCGAGAGCGGTACGGTCGGGGGAAAGCGTGGGTCGTGGCGGAGCGCCGATTAAGGCTAGCTTTTCTAGGTATTTAACGCGCCACTGTTACCGTGAAGCGAGCGGCGCGCTCGCGTGTGCGTAAAGCCGACAAAACTGTCACAGCAAAGGTAAGGTAGGTAGTGAAGGCTCATTTTCTATTGCTTTTAAAGGGTAATAAAATATGAGAGTTACAATGCGTAGTAAATAAATAATAACTTATACTGTATACCTATAATTTAATAAAAAGGCCCTAAGTCGTATTTTATTCAATTATTTGACTATGTAATGATTTATGTTTTTGAAAACTTAAACGGAAGGACCAAATAGACACATTCATGCAAAAAAAAAAAATTTC
This sequence comes from Orthosia gothica, assembly GCA_949775005.1. NCBI lineage: Eukaryota > Metazoa > Arthropoda > Insecta > Lepidoptera > Noctuidae > Orthosia > Orthosia gothica. Next base: position 16,533,802 of record OX459034.1, on the reverse strand, counting down.
TACTGTTATTGAATCAAAATGACACCGATCGAAATTGCCAAACTTTTCGTCATGAGTGTCATTTTCATGGTTTTTGGGGTAGCTTTTTACAAATATTAAAAAATATTTTTTATATAAAAAGAAAGTCGTGTTAGTTAAAAAGAAAGTCGTGTTAGTTACACTATTTACGAGACAAGAACGACTGAATCGATTTGGCTGAAAATTGGTGGGGAAGCAGCTTAGAACCAGGAAAAGGACATAGTAGGGTAGGGTACAGTAGGGTAGATGAATGTTTGGTGTTATTATGGCAAAACAAAGTTAGCCGAGTCAGCGAGTATATATATATATCTGCCTAGCCTTTTCCCAACTATATTGGGTCGGCTTCCAGTCTTACCGAATTCAGCTGAGTACCAGTGTTTTACATGGAGCGACTGCCTATCTGACCTCCACAACGCAGAAACTGGGTAACACGATACCCCTTGGCAAGAACTGGTGTCAGATCACAAGCTCCTGACTACCCGTAACGACTGTCAAAGATCTTCAAATGACAGCCGGAACCAACGGCTTATTGTGCTTTCTGAGGCACGGACCGACCTCGTCATGCGTTGCTTAACCTTGATGATCGACCAGTGCGGTTGTTATTATTTACCCACAAGCTCCAATACAAGATGGAGCCGGCCGAAATGTTTGATACTTCATGGGTGTCATTTTCATAGTTTTCGAGGTTGGTATTTGTGAATATATGGTCAAAATGAAAATATAATATGGCACCAACCGAAATTTCTGAAACTTTAGTCATGGATGTCATTTTCAGAGTTTTTGGGGTAACTAAATGCTAATATGGGGTCAAAATGAAAATCTAAGATAGTGCCGACCGAAATTTTTGAAACTTTCGCGTCATGGGTGTCGATTTCATGGTTTTCTTGGTGGCTAATTGTAAATATGGGATCAAAATGAAAACATAAAATGGCGCCGAACAAAAACATCCATGACGAAAATTTCATAAAGCTCGGTCGGCGACATCATGGAATTACATTTGGACCCAAAATTCGTATCTAGCAACCCCAAAAACCATTAAAATTACACCCATGACGAAATTTTCAGAAATCTCGGTTAGCGCCATCTTGTATTTTCATTTTGACCTCATATTCACAATTACCTACCCTGAAAACTATGAAAATGACACCCATGACGAAAGTTTCAAAAATGTCAGTAGGCGCCATCTTAGAATTTTATTTTGACCACAAATTCGCATTTAGAGACCCAACCCTGAAAATGACACCCATGACTAAATTTTCAGAAATTTCGGTCGGCGCTACCTTATATTTTCATTTTGACCACATATTCACAATTGCCCACCCCGAAAACTATGAAAATGACACCCATAACGAAAGTTTCAAAATTTTCGGTAGGCGGCATCTTGGAATTTTATTTTGACCACAAATTCGCATTTAGCGACCCTGAAAAACAAGAAAATGACACCCATGAAGAAAGTATCAAAAATTTCTGCCGGCTCCATCTTGTATTTTCATTTTGTCCTCATATTTGTAAAATGCTACCTCAAAAACCATGAAAATGACACTCATGACGAAAAGTTTGGCAATTTCGATCGGTGTCATTTTGATTCAATAACAGTAGAAATTTTTTTTTGCATGAATGTGTCTATTTAGTCCGTCTGTTTATGTTTTCAAAAACATAAATAATTATTTAGATAGTCAAAAATTGTATGAAATACGACTTGGGGCATTTTTATTAACTTTTAAAAGCAATAGCTAATTAAGCCTTCTCTACACACCTTTGCTGTGACAGTTTTGTCGGTATAACGCACACGCGAGCGCGCCGCTCGCTTCGCGGTAACAGTGGCGCGTTAAATACCTACAACAGCTAGCCAATCGGCGCTCCGCCCCGACCCGCGCTTTCCCTCGACCGTACCGCTCGCGCAAACGCTGATTATCATCTTTCAATTTGCAAGTGCGTATATAGAATAGTTATAAATATTTAATTGACAGATATGAGTAGAGTGATTATCATTTCAATAATATCTTAAAAAGCACCCCACGCTTTATTTTTTTTTTTTTTTTTTTTTTATTCTGTGTGAATTATATAAATATTATTAATTTATATTTATTGAAATTTTTAACACTATTCTTAATTTAAATTTATTTTCGATTTTTTAGTTCGGTTTTCTATAAAACGCGTGTTTTTTAGTTTTTTTAAACTATTATTTATTTTCTACTTTTTAGTTTTGTTTTTTTTAATTCTAATCGACAATTTCACCGAATGCGAATGGCTAATAAATTCAGTGTCGCTTAGTTATAATTAATAAAAAACGAAAACTACAAGACTGTATATATATATATCCATGTAAAATAACATGGTTTTTTCTAGGCAAGCGTGCTTCACCGTCGACCACATCATCGCTTACCATCAGGTGAGATAGTGGTCAAGCGCAAGCCTATTAACGATAAAAAAAATATATATCTATATCTAGAAATATTATGTACATTTATTCTACCAGGGGCGCTTGTGCAGTACCTTCCTTATAGTCTATACCAATATTATAAGGAGGAAAGATTTTTTTGTTTGTATGTTTGTTTGTACCGAATAGGCTCTGAAACTACGGGACCGATTTCAAAAATTCTTTCACCATTAGAAAGCTACATTATTCCTGAGTGACATAGGCTATTTTTTAATCCCGAAAACGGGTCACGGGAGCGAAGCCGCGGGGAACTGCTAGTAGGATATATATTAATAGCTGTTTTTTCGGCAACTAATTTTGAACAACTTATTTTTTTTTTTTTTAAATTAGTGCATTGTCATCGGTCCTCGATAAATCTAAAAAAATTGAACGAAATCTGGATCGTGAAAAAAAACGAAAAGTGGGTCAAAATCGCGCTAAAAGAAGTCGGTTACAAACATACATACAGGTGAAGCTAATATAAAGCGTGTAAAAATTCGCTATTTCAGACAGAAATAGACAAGAGTTGCACTCATGTTCTTTCTGTTATTTTATTTCATATATTTTAACAACTCTTTTTTCATAATCTTCCAGAAAAATAAGAAAATTATAAAAAACATCGTTATAGAAGTCCTTTTCAGTTTTTTTTATCGAGCGACGTTTTCGATATCATGTTTTGAATCTCAGAAATAAAAAGTATATATATATATTTTTTTGCATTTAAACTACCACTATTTGTTAATTTAATAATGAATCAAAGAGATGTAAAAGTGAGACTACCTGCCCTTAAAGTCAGTCGCAACAGGATGACAGAAGAGCCTTTAAATGGATTGGCTTTAATGCATATCCATCAAGACGTTGCAAAAATTGACGTTAATGAAGTGCTGGACATCTTTAGCAGGAAACATAAAAGAAAACTGTCTTTATTAAACATTTAATTTGTCTATTGTTTTGACACCTTCAGAAACCTTCCTATACATTGAACTTGTAGAAATAAAAATGAAGATTCTTCAAGTTTATTTCTAACATTTATTGTTGTTTTTTTTTTGCCCGCCCGCCCTTTGTGCTCCTCCCAGAAAAAAAACCTGGATTCGCCCTTGTTATACATGGTAAAGTATGCTAATACAAGTAGCTCATAATCAAATACAAAACATGTTAAAAGCCAATAAGTCAAATATGTCCAAAATCAACGATTCCTAAATAGGAATATTGATTTTTGAAAAATCTAATGAAGCAGTTTTAGTTTCATAAAAATCGCGCCCAAGTCTCTACTCTCCCTGCGCCTCTGTTGAGGACTAGCGATAAACATTCAAGTATTTTGTTAGTCCTCAAGAGACATTGCAGGGCCTTAACAGAATTCAGCATATGGCTGTGGTCAGGCAGAGCATACAATAATTTTTACACAAATCTACACTATATTAATATAGGCCCTATATATTCAAACATTCAAATCTTTCCCCTATACTACAGGGGAAAGATTTGAATGTTTGAAATGCATGAACTCAAAATCTACTTCACCGATTTAAAAAGAGTCAAAGGGTCTTTAAGTCAAGAGTGAATAGGTTACTTCTAGGCAAGCGTGCTTCACTATCAACCACATCATCAGTCGATATAGTGGCCAAAAGCATCCTGCTGCATCCTCAGAACATTCTGCTGAATCCTGTTAAGGCCCTGCAGGGCTTCTGCAGTCATCTGCTTGTGTCCATCCGAGGAGGGGCCATCCGATTGTCTGAAAACATAATTTAATTTGGATTCTTAGATATTTTGAAATACAAAACATAATTATGTATCAATGGATTCTAAAGTTTTAGTCATATTTAAGTTTTTCAAAACAAATAGATAATACATACATGGTCTCCTCGCCCTTGGCACGGACGCACACGCACCATGAGTTCCTTAAAAATTAAATAAAACAAATGTTTAATCCTCCAATAAGAATAATCAAAGTCAAATATTTAATTGCTTATTACAGGTTATTACAAATAATAGCCAATAGATACACTGTGTTTTAACCTTATATAATAAACTAATATAGCGTATATTATTTCTACATATAACAAAAAACTGTAGTTTGGTCTATTGGTCTCACTGGTTAAGTCCTAAGGGAATAATTCCATGTCAATTTTTAATTCTATTTATTATAATGTACAGATGTCACTAAATGATATCCATCAATAAAATTAAATAAAATGAGTGTCATGCTATGTCATTCAAAACAAGTATTAAAGAATATACTTTATTGTACACCATAAAAGTTACACATCTATTTTATAAGGAAAACTTAATTATACGGGTACAAAGGCAGTCTTATCACTGACAGCGATATATACCAGACAACCAATATCTATTTGCCCTCTATATATTTTGCCTTCTAATAACAGAAACAAATAAAATCATTGTACCTTTTGCAACATTCCAATACTATTCTATGTTAAATAAAATATTTAAGACATGACAAGCATTATTAAATTAGATAAGTCAAATGATATAGCAAAAACATAAACAAATCATTGTAGTTTTGACATACAGTAGAGTCCGTTTATTATGACATCGAAAGGAATTGACAAACAAGTCATAATATGCGGACGTCATACAAAGCGTTTTGTGAAAAAGACACTTTTTTATGTAAATATGTACTTAAGTATTTACAAATTTTCCCACCACAATGTTTTGTCGAACTTTAAAATGACTGATCCAGCTTGCAGAACAATTGAAGTCGAGAATAACAAAACGCGTGGCAAAAACATTTGTCTTTTCATGAAGCATAGGGCCGCTGACAGGTATTCCTTTGTTTCTTATGATAAAGTGGGTCATAATAAGCGACATATCATCAAGGGAAGTCATTGTATCCGACTTTTTTATAAAGAATTTTATATGAAAACCAAACTTCGTAGTGTAATTACGTCATAATAATCGGTTGGTCAATATAAGCGGAGTCATAATAAACGGATTCTACTGTAATTTATAGTGACCACCCACCACTAAGGGTTTAAATATGCACTTCTTTGGATGAACTTTAAATTACAACAATGACATGACGGGCAGATTTTATGGGAAATTTAGGTATAGCTTGACATGTCGTCATCACTTCACAACATTACAACTAATTTCATGTAATAATTACACCTACTTTAAGCCACTCCTTCCCTGTTTTAGAGCAGCCGAGCCCCACGCTGTTGAAGCGGGCTGCGAGCTCTTCCCATTTGACGAGGTTTGCCAGCTTTTCCCTGGGACCTTCGTTCGTCTCCGATCCCCTGGCGTTCAGATATTTTAGGATTAGCAGGCATAACTGAAGAAAAAAACAACAGAACTTAAGTAAAAGCAACAAACGTAATACTCTCTTCTAGAGTAGGCTTCTGTTATACTTATCTTACCTTACAGAAAGAAATTGTTAGCTAGGTAATTAGGTACTCACTTAATTTCAGCACAACAAAGTTTTTTTCCTCCTAACTGCCGGTATGTTTGTAAGGCTAGTTTAATTTAAACCTAGTTTAATTTAAACCTAACTATTAACATGTAATTTTGTTTTGTTATTAGTCATAAGATTACTACTAACTAAGTTACTTTAACGAAACCTTACATTATTTCAAACAGTGTTGACTGTTGCCGTATGAAATAAATAATACAGTACACACACAAGTCACTACATAAATTAAAAAACTATGATTTGCTTTAATTGTAAAAGAATATGTAATTACTCATATTTAATCATTGAGATAGGAAATATATTTAGTATGTCTATGTATCTATACTAATATTATTAAGAGGAAAGGTTTGATTTTTTGTTTGTTTGTATGAATTGAATAGGCTCCGAAACTACTTGGCAGATTTGAAAAATTCTTTCACTGTTGGATAGTCCATTTATCGAGGAAGGTTATAGGCTATATAACATCACGCTACGACCAATAGGAACGGAGCATAAATGAAAAATGTTACAAAAACGGGAAAAAATATTCCTTTTTGAGAGCTTCCATTGCGTGCGCTGCGTAAATGGTTTAAGTTACGCAAATATCATGTACTAGCTGGCCCGGGCAAACTTTGTTTTGCCATAAAAACACCAAACATTTATCTACCCTACCTACCGTACCTTACACTACCTACACTACCCTACCCTACCCAACCCTACCCTACCCGACCCTACACTACCCTACACTACCCTACACTACCCTACCCTACACTACACTACCCTACCCTACCCGACCCTACAGGGAGGGGTAGCCATTGGCATGAAGCAGGAAATCAAGATCCTGGGGCTAACAATCGACAACAAGCTTACGTTCAACAAGCACGTCGCCAACGTTTGTCAGAAGGCGACGGACTTTTATAAGCAGTTGTCGAGGGCTGCGAAGGTCAGCTGGGGCCTCCACCCCGACGTCATCCGCACCATGTACACGGCAGTGGTGGAACCGGTAATAATGTACGCGGCAGGTGCATGGGCACCTGCAGCCACAAAACAGTGCGTCACAAAGAGGTTAAATGCGGTCCAGCGGGGATTTGCACAGAAACTGTGCAAGTCCTATCGCACCGTTTCCCTGAACTCGGCACTAGTGTTGGCGGGGATGCTTCCCCTCGACCTCCGAATACGAGAGGCAGCTGCCCTATATGAGGCGAGGAGGGGTTTGCCCCAGTCGGCGCTGGGAGATGGGGACGTAGAGCGACGCACCGCATTTGCCTCTACACCCCACCCGGCGGAGCATATGAGCCTGCAGTTCATATGCCTGGCAGATCAGGACCAACTTGCAGACCACTGCTCACAAGCAGTGCAGATCTATACGGACGGCAGCAAGATCGACGGCAAGGTGGGGGCGGCATTGTCTTTTTGGAGCAATGGCGCCGAGACCAAATGCCAGAAAATCAAACTGTCGTCCTACTGCACGGTCTACCAGGCAGAACTGCTGGCCATATGTAAAGCCACGCGGGAGATCGCCAAGCAAAAAGACATTACATATGGTATTTTCAGTGACTCGCGATCGGCACTGGAAACGGTCAAAAACTACCGCTCTCTTCATCCCCTTGCAGTCGAAGCCCGGGAGAACCTGAGGCAGTGCAGCATCCAAAACAAGCATGTTGCTCTGTTTTGGATCAAGGCGCACGCGGGACTGGAGGGGAACGAGAGAGCCGACCAGTTGGCAAAAGAAGCGGCATTAAAACTAAAAAAGAAACCAGACTACGACCAGCGCCCGGTTTCATTCGTCAAGCGACAAATCCGTCAGGATTCGCTCGTCGAATGGAACCGGAGATACTCAATGGGTGATACAGCCGCCACCACAAAAATATTTTTCCCGGACGCCGTGGAGGCATATAAGACCGTCAGAAAATTGAGACCAACAGGGCATTTAACGCAAGTTTTGACGGGGCATGGTGGGTTTTCAGAATACCTGAACAGGTTCAAGTGTAAGGAAAGCCCATCATGCACCTGTGACGATGACGTAGCCGAAACGGCGATCCACGTTATCACGGACTGCCCGGTATATGCCCTAGACAGGTTTAACACTGAACAGCAGCTAGGGCTACAGATCACACAGGGCAACTTAAAGGAACTTGTATCAAACAAAAAGTATAGAACAGAATTTACAGAATACTGCCTAAAAGTAACACAAAAGGTAGTAAATAAAAATAAGTAAATAATAACACCAACGCTCGAAATCCTACATTGCCATGTAGGATCGGAAGCGAACAGAGCAATAAACATCTGCAAACCAACAGAAACCCGCTATTGCTAATGTGATATACTGATGTTAAATATAAGAAATTTTATTACTAGGATAACATGTTAAACTTAAGACACTCGTCAAGAGACTGGAGTAAATGAATGTATAGATAATAAGACAATGTAAAAATTTTGACCTTTAATAAAACGAGTCCCCAAGGTCTCGGACCATGTCCGGGGAACCTCCCTAGTTCGCAGAGCGCCGAGTGGTAGGCGCCGTCTTCAATTACCTACCCCCCCTACCCGACCCTACACTACCCTACCCGACCCTACACTACCCTACCCTACCCAACCCTACCCTACCCTACACTACCCTACCCTACCCAACCCTACACTACCCTACACTACCCTACCCTACACTACCCTACCCTACACTACCCTACCCTACACTACCCTACCCTACCCTACACTACCCTACCCTACCTACCCTACCCTACCTACCCTACCCTATCTACCTACCAACTTGTTGAACTATTTATTTGAATAAGAAATAATATATATACTACTATACGAATGCAATCAACTTTTGTTTCTACCGGCAGCGTTGATCTAATTAAAATTTAGAACATAAAATTTGCTATTGTGAGTCCACCTTAAAAGATAGACATATGGTGTCACGGACTTTTTTTTAGAACTTTTAAAGAGAAACAATTCCATCATACATGATATTTGCGTAACTTAAACCATTTACGCAGCGCACGCAATGGAAGCTCTCAAAAAGGAATATTTTTTCCCGTTTTTGTAACATTTTTCATTTATGCTCCGCTCCTATTGGTCGTAGCGTGATGTTATATAGCCTATAACCTTCCTCGATAAATGGACTATCCAACAGTGAAAGAATTTTTCAAATCTGCCAAGTAGTTTCGGAGCCTATTCAATTCATACAAACAAACAAACAAACAAAAAATCAAACCTTTCCTCTTTATAATATTAGTATAGATGATGGAATTGTTTCTCTTTAAAAGTTCTAAAAAAAAGTCCGTGACACCATATGTCTATCTTTTAAGGTGGACTCACAATAGCAAATTTTATGTTCTAAATTTTAATTAGATCAACGCTGCCGGTAGAAACAAAAGTTGGTTGCATTCGTATTGTAGTATATATATTATTTCTTATTCAAATAAATAGTTCAACAAGTTGGTAGGTAGATAGGGTAGGGTAGGTAGGGTAGGGTAGTGTAGGGTAGGGTAGGGTAGTGTAGGGTAGGGTAGTGTAGGGTAGGGTAGTGTAGGGTAGGGTAGGGTAGTGTAGGGTAGTGTAGGGTTGGGTAGGGTAGGGTAGTGTAGGGTAGGGTAGGGTAGGGTAGGGTAGTGTAGGGTCGGGTAGGGTAGTGTAGGGTCGGGTAGGGTAGGGTAGTGTAGTGTAGGGTAGGGTAGTGTAGGGTAGTGTAGGGTCGGGTAGGGTAGGGTAGGGTAGGGTAGGGTAGGGTAGTGTAGGTAGTGTAAGGTACGGTAGGTAGGGTAGATAAATGTTTGGTGTTTTTATGGCAAAACAAAGTTTGCCCGGGCCAGCTAGTTTAATAATAATATGAATACGCAAGGTCGCAGAAACGGCAGAAAACTTATTTATCATAGATTAAAAATCACTACCTAGAACCACTGAATAAATGCGTTTAATTACACGTATTAAGTCACGGCGTATAGCGTAGCGTACCGTTTAAATATATTTTTTTCAGTTTTTGGGAACCATTGTACATTTTTAATTAAAAGCATTGGAAGGCCATTAGTTGTAAGTAAAACAAAATTAAATTATGTCATAATTATTTGGAAATAAATCATTCGAGTTTGAAGAAACATAACGCAGTAGATGACCTGCCACTCAAACTAGCTACATACCAGGCCCCTCAGAAAGTATTGCGAAAAAAAGTTTTTATATATGGGAGACTGGCCAGTTATAATGTTTTTCGAAAATATGATTATTTATAAGTAAAAATAAGTAAGTTCCAATTTCAAAATTTCCCTCCACATTTTTTGCGAGTTAATTCAAAGTATTGTGTCTCACTGAAATATGGATCTGCGCCGGGAACATTTTAGAGCTATGATTTTATACGATTTCAAGTGTCGCCTGAAACCGGATGAATCGTACGATAGACTTCAAATGGCATTCATGGATGAAGGCCCTTCCAAGGCAACCGTGTATCGTTGGTATAACGAATTCAAGCGCGGTCGACCAACTTTGGGGGATGACGAAAGAAGCGGTCGCCCTTTGACGGCTGTTACCGAAGAAAACGTGCTAGCAGTGAAAAATTTAATCCAAGACAATAGGCGAATTACATATCAGGAGATTCGACACATATTGAAGATTGGATCGGGAAGCGTTCACGAGATTCTACACAGCCATCTTCGCGTGAGGAGGATAGTATCACGCTGGGTGCCGCACAACCTCACCGATGCTCAGAAGCAGGCCCGGGTGGAATGGTGCCGTGATATGCTTAACAAATTTGAAGCAGGCTCGTCTCGGCGTGTTTACGACATCGTTACAGGTGATGAGTCCTGGATTTATCAATACGACCCAGAAACCAAGCGCCAGTCGACTGTTTGGGTGTTTCAAAATGAGCCAACGCCTACCAAAGTGAAGCGATCTAGAAGCGGGGGTAAGATTTTGATCGCTAGCTTTTTAATTTGACTGGCCACTTGGTATCAATTCCCTTACGGGATCAAAGAAGCATTAATGCCGAATGGTATACTACCAAATGTTTGCCAGAAGTTTTCTCTGTTATAAGCAACAAGCGACCAAACACAGGGCTCCGCGGGCTACTGCTCCACCACGACAATGCACCTGCGCACACCGCACTCAAAACGAGGGACTTCCTGGACAGCACGCCAGTCAAACTCCTGGGTCACCCTCCTTACAGCCCTGATCTAGCACCGTGTGACTTCTTTTTATTCCCAAAAATAAAAAATCAGCTCAAAGGGATACAATTTTCGTCGCCGGAAGATGCGCTGGCTGCGTTCGAGCAGGCTGTAAACGAGGTGTCTGCGGCGGACTGGAAAAAGTGTTTTGAAAACTGGTTTAGGCGCATGAATCTTTGTATAGAGGCTGGTGGAAAGTACTTTGAAAAGATTTAATAAAAATATATGTACGTATAGAACAATTTTTTTTAGTTTCGCAAAACTTTCTGAGTGTCCCACGTATTAGTAATCTGTGAAATGAAAGAAATCAAATGGTTTCCTCACAAATTAGTTTCGCAATTCGAACAAAGTTGTTTGTATGTGTGTGTTTTTTGGGAAGGTTCCGGATTGTTTCCTTTGCCGAATTCAGTTACACAATTAGGCCGCGGATCTCGTCCGGGATTCTTAGCACCACTTCCATACCGTAACCTCGACCGCTACCGTAGTCGAGGGTTGACCGGCTGCCGGGCACTAGGGGCCTTGTTTTTTTGTGCTATTCATGAGGAATGTTTTGCAGGCGGGTTGGCGATCCCAGTATGGTTGTTACAAATGTACAGAGAATGCTGCTGCCCATTCTCTGGTTTGTCCCTTAGTCGCCTCTTACGATACCAATGGAAAAACATGGGATGTTGAAATTCTTTACGCCTGACACCATACGGTGAGTGTTGTAGATTACAAAAAAATACACAATTTTTTTTTTTTATTTACAATAAATTTGGTCGGTTTAGGTAGCGTAGTTAGGAAGCATAAATATATCGGGATACTTACACTATCGTTTTTACAATCAATTTGTCCCGTGTTATGTTTGGTTATGGTCACCTTATTAGAAAGAGACACACTACCAACGGGAGCCCTCTCAAGCGGACCGTTTTTTGCGTCATAGTGCACAGTCTAGTAGTAAGAACTAAAAAGTCTTTGGTTGTCACATAATTATAATAGAAGTTTCTCCGAAAAATACTCTACATTAGGCTTAAGCTAGGTTCGTAGTTGTGTTACCAAAAATATATAATTTTATTTTAAACGTTTATTAATCAATAAGCTTGAATCCTTTTTTAAATTATAAGTTAAATAGAAGAAAATATATTTTGTTTCCATCATTTTAATTAATAAATAAAAGCACACGTTAACTTTTACATAGTTTTTTTTTTATTTTAGGATTGGATTTGTTGTTTGTTTTGAGGAGAGGCGGTGTGGGTTGAGTGTTGGGCGGCTTTTAATGAACTACAACCTCACGACCGAATTGCATAAATGTATCTACTTGTTAATACACAAATCATTTAGCAAATTCAACATTTTGGAATTTACTGTTCATCATTTTGCAATTTCAACATTTTAGAATTTACAGTTCAACATTTTGCATATCCAACATTTTGAGAATTCACCATTTTGCAAATTCAACATTTAGCAAATTCAACATTTTTCAAATTCAACATTTTGGGATTCAACCTTTTGAAAATTCAACATTTTGGGACTTCAACATTTTGCAAATTCAACATTACGGTCCGGAAGGCCTGTGTACTCTCGGGTCACTCTGAAACACTCTGTACTCTCTTACCTAAAACACGTACTCTCGGATCACTCGTGTACTCTCGGATCACTCCCAGTCTCTGATCACTCTTGAAACACTCTGTACTCTCTGATCACTCTTGGAACACTCTGTACTCTCGGCTCACTCTTGAAACACTCTGTACTCTAGGATCACTTTCACTCTGTACTCTCGGATCACTCTGAAACACTCTGTACTCTTGTTTCGTACTCTCTGATCACTCGGGAACACTCTGTACTCTCGGATCAACACTCGGTACTCTCAGAGGATCACTCCGTGTACTCTCGGATCACTGTACTCTCGCTCTGTACTCTCGGATCACTCGGAAACACTCTGTACTCTCGTTTCGTACTCTCGGATCACTCTGAAACATTCTGTACTCTCGGATCACTCTGAAACACTCTGTACTCTCGGATCAACACTCGGTACTCTCGAGGATCAGTCCCTGTGTACTCTCGGGTCACTCTGAAACACTCTGTACTCTCTTACCTAAAACACGTACTCTCGGATCACTCCCAGTCTCTGATCACTCTTGAAACACTCTGTACTCTCTGATCACTCTTGGAACACTCTGTACTCTCGGCTCACTCTTGAAACACTCTGTACTCTCGGATCACTCTGAAACACTCTGTACTCTCGGATCACTCTGGAACACTCTGTACTCTCGGATCACTCTCACTCTGTACTCTCGGATCACTCTGAAACACTCTGTACTCTCCAATCACTCTGAAACACTCTGTACTCTCCGATCACTCTGAAACACTCTGTACTCTCGGATCAACACTCCGTACTCTCGGATGTGTGGCGGACTCTGGCTTGGCCACCATCAGGGTTTTTTTTTTTTAATTTTGATAACACAAATATTTAGTCGCTAATTAGTCGAAAATAGTCGCCAAATATCAGATTTAGTCGGTCACTGGTTCAAAAGTTAGAAGGGTTGTTTGGTGGCCGATCTGGAGAGACTCCCCAGCTTGGCCAAATTTATATCTCAAAAACTAGCGAAAATCTGTGTTCTCCCAGATTTAGTCGCTAATTAATCGAAATTAGTCGCAGATTTAGTCGGGTCTTAGGCCGGGTTCCCACTAAAGGTGAACGCGCACCTAGACGCACCGCACTCGCCGCACGCACCGCAGTCATCGCATTTTATAAATTTTTATATGAAATCGTATGCAGCCTCACGCACCTATCCGCGCCGCACGAGCCGCACGAGTCGCATTTCAGCAAAATGCTGTAGGTATACGGATTCCACCAGCGCGTGCGGATGACGTCATCAGACTCGGCGGGCGATGCGGGCGGCGCGGCAACATGATCCGTATCCGTATGAAAATATAGTTCAAGATGTACAGAAGTGGATACAATGCGTGCGGCGCGTTCGGCGCGGATAGCGCGGGGCCAAGAGAAAATGCGATGACTGCGGCGCGTGCGGCGAGTGCGGTGCGTCTAGGTGCGCGTTCATCTTTAATGTGAACACTCTGTCCGGTGTCCGGTTTCCGGCAGATCTGCCGGTCCGGCGTAGTGGGAACCCTGCCTTACGCTTGTCCAAGAGAGACCTGTTCTGTGGGATACATATAGAATGTTTGAGTGAAAATCTTTCCCGTAACATAGGGTGTACCCAATGTTTTCTTTTATTTTGCCTTCTATTAAGATACCACCACAACACAACAATTTCGTCGTCCATTGTGCGCGCAGGTCCAAATTCAATAAGGCAGGGTTTCCACTACGCCGGACCGGCAGATCTGCCGGAAACCGGACACCGGACAGAGTGTTCACATTACATCGGATCCCGGAAGAAATTCAGACAGTCAAGTACTTACCTCAGTTGAATTTGGACCTGCGCGCACTCACCAACTCACCGTACTGTTTTCTTTCTTTTTCATCCAGTTCATCGAAGTTTGGTTTCAGTATTAAACATACTTCACGCCATGCTGCTAACTTTAAGTTTTTGTGTTTATATACGTCTTCGGTCTTATCCCACAGAACAGGTCTCTCTTGGACAAGCGTAATTAAAGTTTCTGCTTGAATATCCATGCTAAACGTCTACTTTTACCAGAAAATGCGAGCCGAATGACGTGAGTGGAACACGGGCGGGGCGAGCGGGGGCAGATACCGGCACAAACTCGTTCACATTACTCCGGGCCCGGTCGTTCTACCGGCAATTCGTAGTGACAAAACGCTCGGTAAAAATGCCGGGCTCGGCAAAAATGCCGGACCCGGGATAATGTGAATAGCTTCATATAAATTGTACAGCCACTAGCCCTTCCGGCAGATTTACCGGCGCGGCAGATCTGCCGGTCCGGCTTAGTGGGAACCCTGGGCGTGATTGGTCCAATTCGAGATTGGTCCAATTCATCTTATTCGCGTTTGGTCCAATTCGTTACATTCAAATACTACATTTAATTTTTATCTTGGATGTTGATTATTTGAAATAAAATAAAATAGATTTTTGTACCAATATAAAATACATACATAAACTCACCCCTCTTTCCCTTGGGTTAGATTAGACAAACTACATAACGCCACCTGCTACGATCCTTATATACTTCTTTTGATTCACTCACATTCATACATTTATTTATTTTTGTTCATCCTTCACTTATATCACTCTATTTATTAAAAACTTTCGCATATAATTTGCTGACAACACTCAAAAGACTAATGCTGCGGTAGTTTTTACACTCCTGCTGTGAGTCTTTTTCCTTATACGTATATAGTGGTACGATTACAGCCTTGCACCAGTCATACGGCACGCGGCTATATCTCTAACACATATTAAAGATCCGGCACAAAAGGCTTGCTACCACCCAGTCACCACCCATCAGCATTTCAACAGATACTCGGTCATACCCTGCAGCTTTACCAATCTTCATCCCACTCAGTGCTTTTATAATCTCATCCATTTCTATTTCATTCTCATGCGTTTGCTCGTCGTCTGAGTTTGGGTCTTGACAACTGGCTTCTACCCAGTTACCCACTCCTTGCACACTATCCTGACAACTAAATAAAATTTCAAAATATCCCTTTCAGCGTTCCAAGACCTTGCATTCTTCGCTCAATAAGCACCCATCTACTGGTCTTATTACATTCATGCTCGATCTGTTTGTCACTCCACGAGCCAATCTTACCTGTTTCCAGAACAGCTTAACATTAGCCCTGAAGTTCTCGGAGAACTTCCTGTTATATTTTTCTTCCTTTTCATCTTCTTCAACGCGCTCAATCTTGATAACGTAAACGATCTCTTATGTCAATTTGTATACAAAAAGTGGTTTCTCCTTACTGTCACCAGACGGCGCTTAGCCAGTTTCAATACAAATTGACGTTTACGTTAACTCGAATGAGCGTGAGTAAAAACTCACACAAAGCCCTCTGATCATCCGTCAAGTTTGTTGCCTGATTAATTCTCTATTTTGGGCCTTACAGGCTAACACATACTAATAATATAAATTTATTATAATATTATTATTGATAGAATCCTATCACACGTATGTGTTGAATAATTTCGGTAACATTATCCATTTTGGACCAACCACGAATCGGACCAACTGCGAATTGGACCAACCGCAAATTGGACCAACCGCGTTTTGGACATATTTTTGAACATTGGACCAATCGCGAATTGGACCAATCGCGCCCAAAGATCTCGGATCACTCTGAAACACTCGGTACTCCCGGATCACTCCCTGTGTACACTCGGAACACTTGGAACACTCTGTACCCTCGGAACACTCTACTCTGAAAAACTCTGTACTCTCGGATCACTCGCACTCTGCACTCTCGGATCACTCATACTCTGTACTCTCGGATTACTCACACTCTGTACTTTCGGATCACTCTAAAACATTCTGTACTCTCGGACCACTCTGAAACACTGTTCTTTTAGATCACGTATACTCTGTACTCTCGGATCACTCACACTTTGTACTCTCAGAACACTCGGAACACCCTGTACTCTCGGATCACTCTGAAACACTCTATACTCTCGGATCACTCTGAAACACTCTGTACTCTCGGATCACTCACACTCTGTACTCTCGGATCACTCACACTCTGTACTCTCAGATCACTCACACTCTGTACTCTCGGATCACTCTGAAACACTCTGTACACTCGGATCACTCTGAAACACTGTTCTTTTAGATCACGTACACTCTGTACTCTCGGATCACTCACACTCTGTACTCTCGGATCACTTACACTGTGTTCTCTCGGATCACTTACACTGAACTACGGAACTCTCGGAACACTCTGTACACTCGGATCACTCTGTTCACTCTCGATCACACACTCTACACCTCGTGCCCTTTGTATTGTCTGATCACTCTGTGCACACTCGTTTACTATGTGCACTTACTAGTACACTGTGCACTCACGTACCCATTTCCAGGATCGTTTCTAACGGATGCGTCGATACTGGAGGTAATATTCTCACCACATATTCGAATGCTCCAAGCTCGGAAGGGAATTTTCGACTCGAACGTTCATAGTTTTGCTCGAACGTGAATGCTGGGCTCGCTAGGAAGAATTTGTTGCTCGCCTACGAATCCTACGATTGCTTGTTTACAAATGCTCGCGAAAGAATGCTCCCAGTGAGGACGCTCTTTAAGCTTTGTAACGCTCGGCTAAACGTCCACACCACTCGAATATTCGACATCGAATACTCAAAGCCGCGTACTGACTGAGCGAGCAGCCTCGCGAGGCAGCCGCGCGAGGCAAATCCTCGGTCGGTCAGGACGTGCCTCGGCCGAAGCAAACACACGCGCTGGCTCGCCCGAGTGTGCCGTGGCCCGAGCCAAACGTTATCGGTTTTTGTCGATGCTCAAAATCGCCTCAGTAAGTTTGCCGCGCGCACTCAAGACGTTTTGCCTCGCTTGTTCGACGAACGACAGAATCGTTTGCATCATGGATAAAAAACAGTGCCTTAAATTAATACAATTATATGGCGAATGTAGGCTATTTTAGGACGCACAATATTCTGATTATCCTAACAGAGGACTAAGAGAAGATGCGTGGAGAAATTTAAACCGGGAAATGAAAATTCCAACAGCGGATTTAAAAAAATATGCATTCTTTGTTAGGATCTTATAAGTCACGCGAACAAAAGCGGGATAACAGGATCTTTTTTATATAAGTCGAAGAATTAATATAAAGGCAGTGGTGGCGATACTTCTCCGAACGTACGGCCTCATGACGGTCTTGAGAAAAACTGGCTATAAGCCAAATTAGGCAGGCGCAGTCTCTGTTCGACTTCACGTTAAACTGAGCGCTCGATGCTGGCTCAGCCTCACCGTGGCTCGGAATTGGCGCGCGCGGTAGCCTCATGCAAAAAAATTAGACCGAGGCGCGGCCTCGCGAGGCTGCTCGCTCAAGCTGGAAACAAATTATCGGACGCGGCTGACGGACGCGACTTACAGCCGCGGCTGATATGTGTGCACAGTCGTATGGGACGCGGCTGCCAGATCTCTATCAGATGTCTGAACGCCCAAGGTCACGTCCGCGACTTACGTCCGATAGTTTGCACAATGTAATGTACATTCATTACCTAGATACTCTATAAGTCGCGGCTGTCAGTCGCGTACGTAAGCCGCGTCCGATAATTTGTTTCCAGCTTCAGTCAGTACGCGGCTCAATACACATGAATGCTATCAATGACCTTACGGCGACCCTTTTCGGTTGAGCTAGAACATAGAAACGGGTTGGTGAGCAGCGAGAAGCAAGTGTGTAGTTCCGATAGTTTCCGATTTACCGCTCGGCTATCAGCGAGTGTTTTTGTGCGACGGACGATTATAATACTCGCACCACTCGCTCGGGCGGTCAGTTTTGCACGTGTGGTCTCTCGGCTAGAGTTCTGACCGCCAACCGAACATCGCCGAGCGAGTATCGCTGAACGAGTCTTGTCTTTGATAGCTCTTGTCACTGCGACAAAATTGTGGCGAGAGAGTATTCGCCGGCATGGTGTCAACAGCCAGCGATCAACTATTAATAGGTATAATATATGTGTCTCTCTTTTATTGAGTTCTCGGGTTCTGTATCTTTTGTAAGTTTCTGCAGCGAGAAAATAGTCTATAGCTTCGTCGCCGGCGGTGGGACAACTGCATCTGAAAGAATAGTAAATTAGCGTACTCAGGGCCCATAGAAAAATAACAAATTCACTTTTCAAAACTTTTATTGAACAAGAACATCCACATCCACGTGTGATTTGTCGACACTACACTCTGCCAGGAAGCCGAGAGCGCCGATGAACGTCAGCAGCGCGAACATGAGCAGTGACGTCACTATGTGCACGTTTTCCTTCAGCACACATGTCTCGCTGGGCCAGCCGGCTGGTACCTGCAACAAAGAGATGACGATTATTTATATAGGTTTTAAAGATGATCTGAAGAGGTCTATAACCTTTTTTATAGACAGATGTGCTTTCCCAACTTTTGTAACTGCATGCAGTAATTTAACTGGAGACACTTGGTAGTCAGGAATAGCACATAGAATACTTTTATCCCGGGAATATGTTCCCTCGGGATAATTTTCGGCTTTCACGCGGGCGAAGCCGCTAGCAGAAGCTAGTGTATAAATTAATAAGATGTACGATGGTTGGTCGCCACAAATTCAATTAATCGAATTTGGATGAGTACCTTACTTGGTCAAAATAACGAACTCTGACGTTCGAATCTCGCTATTGGCGCAAGAGGCTAAGGCCGTTTGTTCACGACGCGACACACAACACCGCAAAAATGTGGACACGATTCAGAGCTCCATATATTTGCTCCACACGCGACACGATTTCCATACGGTTTTTCGGCTACGTCATCGATGCCGCCATGTCGTTTCGTCACGGATTTTTGCGGTGACGATTTAGCAGCTGAACGAAACCGGTATGCGCTTGTTGACGACAAGACACACCGCACCGCACGACTCACGTGTGGTTCGTCACTCACGCGCTTATAAATCAATAAAGTGCTCTGCAGTGTCGTTGCAGAATCGTGTCTAGTGCACAAACGAACGGACGACAGACCGTATGCAGTAAGTATGTCGTGTGTTAAAAATCGTGACCGTAAAGGGTGTCGTGCGGTGCGTAGTACATTATTACCTCAAAGGTCGTGCGGTGCCTCGTGGACAAACGACCTTGACCTTGACGGTCGAATCGCACTATTGGCGCAAGAGGCGTGTGAGTAGGGTCGAGGTGCACATTGCAGTTATTTTGACCATATTGTACCTATAGATTTTGTTGAATTAAGTTCAATAATTCAGATCTTACGTTCCCGCGACCGGCGTAGGTGTGAGTTGGAACACGGGGTGGTTTTTATTCAGTAGGAGGACATCCAATGATGATTTTACAAAGAAACAAAGTCCTAAGCTTTGGAAGTGAGGACGTTAATTGCACAATACTTACGAAAATTAAAATCTGATCAGCAGGCAAGTCCGCAGCATGGTCCTGGCAAGGGGCCACATGGCCCGCAGCCCCCGGTCGTGGGACTGCAACCGCACGAGTACAGGCAGTAGCCCCCGCTGTGAGGGCCACCGACGAATCCACCGTAGTACACCGGCATAGTGGTAAACTTTCAAAATTATCAATTTTGGCCTAGAAAATAAATCCCCCAGAAAATTTTGAAACAAATTTTACGTGTCCGGAAAAAAGCGGTAGTATGTTCAAATCCCTTCTTTTCGAATGACGACAGAGCAATGTGGCGCGAATTCGATTTTTGAATGGTTGACAGTTCTTTTTTCTTTTCGGCCAGCTAGAAGTTTTTTTTAAAATGTCGTCTTTTGTAATAAAATAGATTCTATGCGTTACTCGGTAACCTCTTTGGATATCGATAGATTTGGCGCATCTCACTTACAGCGCCACCTTCCACTATGGTCAAGCGTGTGGGAAAAATGTCCTATAAATATAGACTACTGGATTAGTATTTTAATGCAAGCCCCCGATGGACAGACGCATTACTATACTATATTGGTAGTACGTCTCTATGTAATAAGCCCAGTTTGCACGTACCGTACATAACTAAAGAGTAAGAAAACTTATTTTAGTTTAATTTGGCCACCATTTTTTAGTCAAACACATAGACTTTATTTCAATTAAACCATTTATAAGCACGTCCTAGGAGTCTCTCTGTGTGATCCTGCTAACTTCTTACGTCAGAATTAACACTTATTTTATTTATTTGTATTTTATCTGATGGATGTATGTTGTATGTATTTTAGTCTGTGCTAAATGAATGTATTTTCTTACTATTTCTTTCTTTTGATCGAATCCAGAACGAGGTGATCCGGCAGAGAACCGAAGTTGTCGATATAGCTCAGAGAATAAGCAATTTGAAGTGGCAAAGGGCCGGCCATATAAGTCGTAGAACTGATGACCGTTGGGGTAGACGTGTTCTTGAGTAGAGAGCTCAGGCTCAGTCTGGGTTCGATCTTCGAAGGGTAGTTGGTAGCAGCTGCATTTTGCTGCCGAAAATCAAGACAAATGGCGTTTGATTGGAGAGGCCTGCGTCCAGCAGTGGACTGCTAAGTATAGGCTGATGATGAAGCACGTGGGTTCACGAAACTTGAAAGATAGAAGACAAAAATAAACCGGCCAGGAACGAGTCTGACTCGCGCGCAGAAGGTTCCGTATTAACAGTTACATTCACTAAAACATGCAAAAAATTTAATTAAAAAGTGACGTTACCGTAAAACGAGGTAAAATTTATTAATTTTGGAATTAAAATTGACATGACTAGTTCAATTATATTTTGAAAAATATGAATAAAAGGCAGTGTTGGCGAAATTATATTCCCTAAATGGTGGCCATACACGCTACGAGAAATGGTTACGATCAAACTGTACAGTTTGAACGGTGCAGTTTATCGTAGCTGGCATACAAGCTATACACGCTACGAGAAATCGTTACGATCAGACGGTACAATATGGTGCCGACGCACACGTGTCAGTGATGGCTTCGACGGCGAGCGCATACACGAGCGCATACACGTTACGATCAGTCGGCACAGTTCGTCCGATTCCGAAAATCAATTGAAATTTTCGTATTGTTCCGTTCGACTGTACAGTCTCAAAAAATCGTGCGAAACTGCACAGTTTCATAATGGTGGCCATACACGCTACGAGAAATCGTTACGATCAGACTGTACAGTTCGAACGGTACCGATAAATCGCTACATGTATGTTATGAAACTGTGCAGTTTCGCACGATTTTTTGAGACTGTACAGTCGAACGGAACAATACGAAAATTTCAATTGATTTTCGGAATCGGACGAACTGTGCCGACTGATCGTAACGTGTATGCGCTCGTGTATGCGCTCGCCGTCGAAGCCATCACTGACACGTGTGCGTCGGCACCATATTGTACCGTCTGATCGTAACGATTTCTCGTAGCGTGTATAGCTTGTATGCCAGCTACGATAAACTGCACCGTTCAAACTGTACAGTTTGATCGTAACCATTTCTCGTAGCGTGTATGGCCACCACTGATCGTAACGATTTCTCGTAGCGTGTATGGCCACCATTATACAATTTCTTTTACTTCTTTTTTTTCTGCAACAAGTAAATTTTGAGGTTGATGCAAAACATGGCTGACATGTTAGTGCTGCAAATTTAAAAAAAGAAAATTGATGTGCGTTCACGGAATTTAGCTTTAAAAATCTAAAAAAAAACAAAAAAACATCAAAGTTACTCCAAATCTCAATGTAACCCCGTTTAACCGGTACCCGGTACCCGGGCAATAATAACGAATCGATTGACCACTTATTCATCAAAATCGGATGAATAATTTAGGCGCTACATACTCAAATACAAACATACATACATAGACTGCTAAAATCATAACACTTCCTTTTGGCTTCGCCGTAGTCGGGTAATAAATAGGTAACATTACCAACGTTCATAGACAATGAAAGCACTGAACATTATTCTAACGAAGGGACAAAATTAACTTAGCCATTCGAAAACAGGTATCTCCATACATTAAACATACAACAATTTTTATATTTCCAAGTACATTTTATAAGCTGGTCGACAATTACTCGTAAACTTGTAAAGTCTACTAACTAACCGCGCGGTTAGCCGCTTTTTCATTTTAATATGCAACCTCTTGGTATCGTACGCACTTAACCGCCAACCGCGGCCCGCTTCACGGCTGACCGCCATCTTAAACGCAATGGCGGTTCATGGGCGGTTTAATTTGCGGCGAGCCGCCGTTGTTGTATGTATGTACGTATAGTGGGACCATCGACCCTAGGGCTTTGCACACCACCTAATTATTAAGTGCTTATTTTGTGGTGCCCAAATTATTTGGATTTAGATTTTGTGCTACAAAGATAAAGGACTGGAGCTCACTTGAAGCAAAGCTACCACCAGCATTTTCGTAAACATAGGAGGGCCGCGTCAGGCAGCTTCAAATGAACCGCCCATGGCACTTTATTCTTACAAAAATAAAAATTTTAATGCCGTTTGCGAAAATTTTAAAGTTTAATTTTACTCTAACGGATCCCTGTATCGAAAAATGGTTTTTACGGACCCGTAATATTTTTGAATAGCCTATCCAACGATACCCCACACCATGGGATAGACGTGACAAAAAAACATCCCCACTTTACGAGTTCCTGTACTCGTAAAGTGGGGATGTCGGAACAGAAAAAAACA
The DNA here is from genome assembly GCA_949775005.1 of Orthosia gothica. Taxonomy (NCBI): domain Eukaryota; kingdom Metazoa; phylum Arthropoda; class Insecta; order Lepidoptera; family Noctuidae; genus Orthosia; species Orthosia gothica. The sequence continues at coordinate 16,510,588 of OX459034.1, read as the reverse complement.
ACATATTTTTTACCACTTTGTTGGCGTGATTAATACATCATATCCATGCCAAATTATAGCTTTCTAGTACAAAGAGTCTCTGAGCTAAGTTGCGGACGGACATGGCGCAACTATAAGGGTTCCTTGTTGACTACGGAACCCTAAAAACGATGTAACGGCCGAATTTTGGTACTATAAAAGTACACGCACCGCGCCTAATAAAAGTTACATACTGTGTGTATGAATCTCTACATGCAAGACCACATTCTGTTCTGACGGACCCCTTCTTTAACACGATAGAACTGGCCATTGAAAAATAAAAAGAGAACCAAAATGTCATAGTACATAGATGTCACATTCTTCAGCCTAGAAAATCAGCTGCGACGGAAAAAATACAAAAAAACCTAAAAAACTAAACTCTTAAAAGTAAAAAATAACAAACAACTAATTTTGTAATAAAATGCCGTACCAGCACGGATGCTACAGGAACTTCGAACATGGAACTTTTGCGAGATGTCCAGGCGGATGCGACCCGCCCATGATGAGATGCTGTACTCCATGTGTGCAGGGTTGCTGCTGTTGCCCCACGGGACCATGCTGCAATTGCCACAGCGCTGAACGACGCTACTGCTGCTGTTAACTTCGTGAGACTGTGCTGTTTTGTAATAAAAACGTTGAAAGTCTTTGTTTTTTTGGTTGTCCAATATGTCACACTCATGAATGATCCTTAGGATCAAACCACACTGGTCATAGCATAGCACTGAGCATAGTCATAACTCTGCTTTGGCCCTAAGGTACTTGTCCCACCGCCGACGAGGATGCGATTAGCTATCGACTATTTTCTCGCTGAAGAAACGGACAACAGATATAGATCCCACGGAACCTGTTTTTAGGGTGCCGTACCCAAAGGGTAAAAACGGGTCCCTATTACTAAGACTCCGCGGTCCGTTTGATTGTCTGTCTGTCACCAGGCTGTATATCATGAACCGTGATATCTACGCAGTTGAAAATTTCACAGATGATGTTATTTCTGTTGCCGCTATATAACAGCAAATACTAAAAGCAGAATCAAATATTTAAATGGGGCTGCCATACAACAAACGTGTTTTTTTGCCGTTCTTTGCGATAATGGTACGGAAACCAGCGTTTGCACAGGGTTGGCCGCCTCGAGCGAGTGGTGCGAGCACGGAACAGTTCTGTTCCGTGGGTGCGAGTAATCACCCATCGCACAAGAACTCTCGCTTATAGCCGAGCGACAAAACTATCGGGACTACACACTCGCTTCTCGCCAACTCATCTAGTTCTTGCTCTACCCGCTTCTCGTTGATCGTCAGTGGTAAGGTTTTCATCTGACGACTGTTGCTTTCAAATAGTCTACGTCAGAGACTTTGTATGCTTGTCCACGCGGAACCATGGCATCGACTCCCACCGTCGGCCATGATGGCAAAATCGAGCGAAGCGGTGCTTCAGAGCTGATTCGAGGCGGATCCTTCTAGAAAATTCGAGCTCGCTCAGATTTTCGTAAGGCTGTGTAACGAGGTCCTCATTTTATAACTTCAAATTTTACATTTAAGTGCAGTAACGCAGTAACATCCTCACCCATGTCAAAGCTATTGACTTAATGTCCTTTAACCCCTAGATGGGGCAGAGGGCGTCCACAGATGTCCTCCATCGCGATCGGTCTTGAGCTTCACGCTTCACCTCGCTCCATGTCATTCCGATGCTCGTCCCTTCTGCCAACACTGTACGACGCCAGGTTTGACGGGGACGGCCACGCTTTCGTTTCCCCTGGGGATTCCAGTCCAAAGCTTGTTTGGGTATGTGATCGGGACCCCTTCGGAGCGTGTGGCCAATCCATCTCCACTTGCGACGCTTGATCTGGCGGTCGATCGGGCTCTCGTGGCATTTCTCCAACAGCTCTACATTGGAGATGGTCTCGGGCCAGTAAACTCCGAGAATACGACGGAGACAGCGGTTGACGAAGACTTGTATTTGGCGTGAGATATCCTTTGTGACCTTCCACGTTTCGCACCCGTAGAGCAGCACGGATTTGACATTGGACCCGAAAATTGCTCGGGCGCGAAAATTGCTCGGACGCGCGAAGGTTGCTCGGGCTTTGGTGATCCGTGAAACGATGTCCTCTTCACTTCCCCCAGTGTCTGACAGGACACTCCCGAGATATGTAAATTTGTGGACGCGTTCCACTGCCTCTGTGCCAATCAGCAACAGTGAATGGTTCTTCACACCAGTTCTCATTTCCTGGGTCTTCCGGATGTTTATTTTGAGCCCCGTTTTTGCCGCTTCCTGGCGTAGATCTTTTAGCTTTGCTTGCATATCGGCGTGGATATGACTCAGCAGGCATAGGTCATCGGCGTAATCCAAGTCTTCCAAGACGTTGGATAATCCCCACTCTATGCCGCGGCGCCTGTTACCGTAGATGCGAAGCATAATTCCATCAAGAACGACTAGGAAGAGGAGCGCTGACAGGAGGCAGCCTTGGCGGACACCCGCGTGCACTGTTACGTCATCCGATATGAGGCCGTTATGAGTAAGTAACCTTACAGGAATATTTCTTATAAATACTCTGCAACAGACGGACTATTTTCGGCGGCACTCCAATTTCCAGTAGGCGGGACAAGATACTAGACCACTTCAGCGTATCAAAGGCCTTTTCGAAGTCTACGAAGGTTAGATAAATCTCCCTCTGCCATTCTGATGCCTGTTCCAGTATGATACGGAGAGTGTTGATCTGGTCCGTACAGGAGCGGTTCGAGCGGAAACCAGCCTGCTCCTTGCGTAGAAGAGGATCCACGGCCTTCGACAATCTGTCCAGGATGATCTTGCAAAAAACCTTAGAGGGAATCGAGAGCAAAGTTATACATCTCCAGTTATCGCACTGGCTAAGATCACCTTTCTTAGGAACAGTTATAAGAAGACCTTTGTTCCATTCGTCTGGTAGTTCTTCGGCGATCCAGATCTTTTCAATGAGCGGCGTCAGGACGTCGACTGCGGTGGGTAAGTCGGCTTGAAGCATTGCCGCAGTTATCAGGTCGAGTCCTGGTGCTATGCCTGTCTTCAAAGAGCGGATTGCCTCCGCAACTTCAGAGGCTGACGGTGGTTCCGTGTTAATGTTAAGAAGCTGGGTGGGTGGAGTACTGACTTGCAGCGCGTCAGGTGCCGACGTAGCTGACAGCTACATCGGCACCTGACCTGACGCTAGCAAAGCTATTGGCTATGTTCAAATATTATAATGAGTAGATGAAGAAGATGTGTGTCCTCTCTGGAAATTCGCCACGGGCGCCTAGGCAGGTAATCCTCGTGGAGCCTCTGGCTACTTCTGACTTCTGCCACCCTGTGCGGCCGATCCTGCGATGTCACATTCACCCAGACCCAACCATAATCCGGTTTACACAGTGCAAGCTAGCGTAGATAGTAGGTACGTTCAGGTTTACAAAAAGGACACTTGACGCGCCGAAATACTGTACAAATCGAAGTTTCCTAAGTCGTCAGATTTAGAGAAGGCTCACAATTTCTTCGTCAGATTGGCCTATTTGTGTCATTTTGCCTTTCTGCCTTGCTCTACCGTGTGTCAGTACGCACATACGCACATTCACGCAGAGCCGATGACGATCGGAAGTTCGTAAACATTTTAAAGTACCAGTGGATTGGTTTATTTAGCAGAATAGAAAGTATACAGAAGGGCCACTCCCACCGTTTCGAAAATTTTACTTTGCCGTTCAATTGTATCGAGGTTTTTGTGCTTAAACGTGTTTCGGCCGTAAAGAAGTTTTTAGAAATATGATCAAGATTAACATATCTATTTCCGCTGCCACATCTTCATTAGATTTGCCTAAAAATAATAATAAAAGAAAGTCTATTTAAGGTATACGGCGAAGGCAAGGCAGCGTGCGGTGTACATAGGGTCGGTGATTCCCACGTGGTCGTGTCTGCAGCAGACAGGACAAGAATTTTGTGGAACCCTAAGATAAGCACGAAAGCCCGTGTCTAGCGCAGACAAGATTTGTGCTTGTTCAGGCACCGTGGCCATAGTTCGTAGAAACGACACAATTCTTGCGTAGGCCCGGTGACTTTTCTAAGACTGTACAAGCGGCCTTAGCGGTTATTCACTACGCCTGAACAGTATTACAAACTTAACTGTGAATTATAAGTGGCGCTGTTCGTCACCATTTCACCAAAAAATAAACAAAAACCGATCTTAAAATGTCCCATTCAAAATTTAAGTTCCAAAAACGTCCGTTTCACAGATAATTTGGTCGGGCTGTACACGGCCTGTACACATAGTCTATTCTTCTTTTGCTCTATGGCAATTGGTGTACATGACACATTATTATTCTGCCAATGACAGATTAACCCATAAACTCTGAAACTGCTCTGAAAAACGTCATCCAACTAAAAGATCACACATGCCATAAAACGTCAAACACCTCAGTCTTAATAATTTTAACCTGCTGCGGCAAAAAAATATCCGAAAATCCTAAAAAAACTAAGATATAAATACGTAAAAAACAACAGGTAACCATTTTTCTAGTAAAAATGCCGAAGGGCGAGGGGCACGAGAACTATGGGAATACCGAACAAACAATATATACGTGCGGATGTGGATGTGACCCGCCCATGAAGAAGAAACACATGGAAATATTTCACCTGAAGCCCTGTCCTCCTTGTTGCTTGTTATAAAAAGTCTTGTTAAAAAGTTATAAACCCCAGAGACCGACCTTTGTGCCGTCACACTCAGTGAAGATCTACCAAGGCTTCTTAGCTCCTGGTAACTATTGCTCAACTTACTTTCCTGAACGATGACACCCATTCTACACTCTAGGTACAATACCAGCCGCAGCAGGGATCACAAAATCCATAGAACAATTTGCAAAAGACTTACTGCTAACAAAGTTACAGTCGGTATGAAGATGATTCTAGCACATCGAAGCTACTTAGGTACCTGCTTATTTGACACTCAGAAGAACTGCCCGTTGTAACTTGTTACGTTTAAACAAACCTACGTAATAGATCAAACCCTTCATGATTTTGAAGATTGATCACCTACCTGCCATATGAGATCCAACATGACACAGTTATCAGAAATGCCCAAAAATAACCCATGATTTTGTATGAGGGCGATGTTCGTGGAACGCGACCCCTCGCTAACGCGCGGCGTTCTGTGAACACGGTACCCGCATTTATAAAAAAAACCGCTCCATCCTGACCTACCATCATGATAAATAATAAATAAACCTAAGCTCAACATAAAATGGTTTTTTCGTTTGTAGATACTCGTAGTACGGAATAATGTGTGAGTCATCTCAGCAACATTCCTTCAATTGAGATATTGTTCAGATAGATACCTATCTTTGCCCCATCTCGTGTATAAGGGCTCTTTCAATTTAGACGTTTCGTTTTGGACTGCTGCGGTGCCGCAGCTGTGCAGGTGTCGTACTGCACACAACCAGTTGTTTTTCCATCATAGAGGAAAGTAAATGTCGGGTAATAACACCAAGAGCGCAGTGCGGCGCCGGTGCCGCGCACGCACGACTGCAACATGACGAGTTTGTGTGTGCAGAAAGTGTATGGGAAAAACTAGTCGTGCGCAGTACGACATCCGAATTCCGAACCGCTGCGATGCGGCGCCGCAGCGGTCCGACACGAAACGTCTAAACTGAAAGAGCCCTAAGTGACAGATTTTTTGTACTCCTAATAGAGAGTTACTTGGCTACGAGTTCCTCCATTTTTAGGCTTCCGTACCCAAAGGGTAAAATTGGGACCCTATTACTAAGACTCCGCGGTACGTCTGTCTGTCTGTCCGTCTGTCACCACTCTGTATCTCATGAACCGTGATAGCTTGGCAGTTGAAATTTCACAGATGATGTATTTCTGTTGCCGCTATAAAAACAAATACTGAAAACAGAATTAATTAAGTGGGGCCCTCCCATACAAACAAACATGTTTTATTTGCCGTATTTTGCGATAAAGGTTCGGAACCCTTCGTGGGCGAGTCCAACTCGCACTTGGCCGGTTTTTACCCGACTGCCGAAGGAGGGTAATGTGTTTATCAGTCTATGTATGTATGTATGTATGTAAGTATGTATGTGTGTATGTATGTTTGTTCCTATATGGCGTTCCAGAGACCAAACCCGTTGGCCGATTTTGATGATTCATACGTCAATCAATGCGAGTGTCATAGGCTACATTAAAATTGGATAATAGAAAAATGGCGGATTTTGGGTGCCATATTGTGGGGGCCCAAATTTTTTTTTCTTCTAATCCCATCGTGGGGGGTATCAAAATAAAGGGTTTTAAGAGGTGATTTCAAAAATATATAACACTTATATGTTTAAATATATCAAAAAACTAACTAAAAAGTTATAAATAAAAAAAACTTAATTCAAAAAATCAAAAAACCCGACTGCTTCAAAAGCGAACTAAAAAGTCGTAAACAAGGAAAAAATCATGCTGTGCAGGCGGAGGATACACCAGATTTTGGACAGCCAGCCCGCGAATATGTATCCTCCGACTGCACAGCATGATTTTTTCCTTGTTTACGACCTTTAGTTCGCTTTTGAAGCAGTCGGGTTTTTTGATTTTTTGAATTAAGTTTTTTTATTTATAACTTTTTAGTTGTTTTTTTTTTATTCTCTATTGCTATAGATAAGGAAACAGCAAACGGCTGAAGAAAATTAGATAAGTATCTACCTAAACGGAAAAAAATTGAGGATTCGCCGAAACAGTTCAAAGGCCGCGCGGACACGCAATTTACTAGAAATAATGTGAAACACAATAAACAGTGCGCCATTGTCACTGGGAAAACTGAATTCATTACTTCCACGACTTTGGCCCGATTGTTGTTCCTAGGTAGGTAATGTAGGTTGGTACAGTCACCGTCATATATATTGTAGCAGGCAAGGTGACCAAATACTTCTGAACAAGTTAAATAAAGGTCATTGTTTGTCTGCGTCGTCTGCGATAGATACACCTGACGTCACACCAACTGCATGTAAGAAATCTATCAGCAACTACACAGCATGAATTGAACAACTTTTACCTTGACTGGTCTCTGAAACAAAACTTACGATGTTCAGTACCGATATTCTATTCTATTCTAGATGAGCCATTGAATAGTTTTCAAAGTTATGATATACGGTTGCACGATAACTAGAGGTTAAGGTGCTCCCTTACCTGGAGCGTTCGCTTGTAATGAAACATTTCAAAATTCGATTGTAAATATTACATTGCAAGTTCTATCAAGATATTTTATGATCAAGTTGCGCACTGTATTGCTCGTTTCTCTTCCCTCACCAATGTAATGCTAGAATCTGTAATGCGCTCTGTATTGTTGGGTTCTCCTCCCTCACTGACGTAATGCTCGACTATGTAACGTTACATTACAGGCGTATGCTCTAAGTGAGGGAGCACCTTTACGAGTACAACACTGAGTAAATAATTTTGAACAAACTTACAGTTAAGTAATCAAATTATAGTTAGATACAAGCTTTATCTCGCGACTACAGTTCGCGATGTACAGTTGTTTCGGAATAGGCCAAGGAGGCGACTCCTTGGCCTATTCCGAAACAACTGTACATACCGTGGCTCAATCTCAGAATACCAGGTTCTCAAAATACCAGATTATCTTAATACCAGATTCGCAAAATACCAGAAGTACAGTTAAATGAAAAAAGGTTTCAACAAAAAATAACAATAAATCGTGAACAACAAAAACAAACTAAAATAAACTCAAATTCGTAAAAAAAATTGATGAAATCTCACTGGCTGATGCCATTTCACTTATAGCGAGGTACGCTTCGGGAATTATTACTGGAGGAAGCAATGCTAACTGTGAGAAAAGATGTGTTATTTCGCGACCTTTATCGGATTTACTAAATTTTAACTGATAGCTCATCCTTTCGACAGCTTTCCAGAAATGGTAATCGCCCTTTGATTTTCACATCCGGATATACTTCTTTCACGGCTTGTATTACAGCAACTTCATAATCACATTTATATACTGACAACTCCAATCCATATTGTTCTTTTAATATCGAAAATAGCCGTTCGTATGTGCGTTGACTTTTATTAGGAAGCGACGCATAAATTAAAGGTACAAAACTAATTGATCTTCACTGCGTGCTAAGTCCACATGAAAGGTGTACATCTGAATAACGGTTTTGGACACACTTTAAAGGTACCGCACCGTATAACGTATTTACTGATTTAAAAAAATCGCGGAGTTCTTTGGTTTCAAAGTACCAAAAATCAAAATTCTGTCATGTGTTTCAAAATCATAGTCACCATACAAGAAAAATAATTCAACAAAGTGTTCTGGCAATCTTTAAGTCCTTAAAATTTGTACACGCTGTTCGGACTAAATTAAAATATTTGTTTCGTGCCCTATAAAATTGTTGTCCTTTTTTGAAGTAAATTCCGGTATTTCATGCTCTAAATATTTAAATTTGTCTCCTTCCATGAATTGATTTTCAAAAATGTTTTGCACCGATTGAAATTTACACATACCTCATATGATCGACGATGACATGACGATGTGATGTGACATCCAAAAGTATCGAGGTATTACATTCCTTTTGTCGGAAACAACGCCAGTTGTTTTAGTTTTTACCCCACTGTTATAGGAGGTGTTTATCAATCATTGTATGTATATATGTTTAGACATATTATTATAATAAATATTTATTATTTATATATTTTTTAAATTATATTAACTTATATACAATTGAATATTTAAAAAAAAAACAATCATATATACAAATACAAAGGGGAGAGGGAAAAGAGCTCATTTGTACATCAAAAAATTTGTCCACATCGATGTCAATGGGAAACGTGCCCAGAATTTGCCCAACATTGCCATGTTGGATGACAATGCTGATTCTGTGGCCGAAGAAAAGGCCACAGAAAAAAAAAACACAGAATCAATCTCTGGTCACGTGAAGAGTTGATGAGCTTTGTGCTAATTTCTCGAAAAACTCGATGCGCACTCGGACCCCATGGATCTAATGTTTCAACCCCAAACGGCTCAAACCTTACTGGAAGTTATATGAACTTCCAGTAAGGTTGTTATATTTACGACGTTTGAGGTTTGCACCGGCAGCAGCCGCACAGCCCGCCGTGCTAAGAAGATGGGATGGCGCAAGGGTGTCGACACATGTTGCATCCCACACCAAAGGCCTACCCACCTTCCAAGGCATTATGGCCATTCCGTCTGGTCTCAATAAATATTTTGATTTCGACTGTTCGAAATCTGATATATTGAGAATCTGGTGTTTAGATAATCAGGTGTTTTGAGAATCTGGTATTCTGAGATTGAGCCCACCGTACTGTTTCGGATAAAATACTTTTTATCGCTGTGAGTAGTAAGTATTCCAGAATCAGACATTCCAGAGATTACCTTTTCACAAACATAATTATGAACATACAATTTCACCGTTATCTACTATTAGTTTCGATTTAGTTGATTTATATTCAAGGTAAAATATGTAGGTGTCGTGCGTGGAAAAACACACGTAGAGCAAGGTAGCAGGAACAGCCAGACAAAATTATCAACCAACGGTCTACATTGGCCCTGGACTGGAATATCTGGCAGTTCGGATTGGGTATTTGTCCAGCAGTTGGATTATACAGAATGATAGTTACCTGTAATTATAATATGAAATAAAAACAAGCTCATTAATTAACTGCAGCAAGATTGCAGGCGTAGTGGACCGGGATCCACCAGACCCTAGACCAGACTATACGCAGCCATTATGTACTGAGTTTGACTGCACTTTTGAACCCTATAGGGTCCCTATAGGGTCAAAAGTGCAGTCAAACTCTACCAAAACAGAAAAGGCATTTTTTTTGTAGGCAGCAGAGTTTAAACTTTTCGCGGTTAGTAGGAATAATCTATACTTTCTATACAAAATATTAAATCAGTTGTGGATAATTTAGCTTCTTCTACAAAAACTAGCCATTTGAGTATTGAAATAGGGGATTCTAGTGGAACGAGTGGATTTTTTCTCCCAGTAGTTCCATGGAACTGGCATTCTGTTCATGCAAGATAAAATTAGTCTCATAAGTTCCAGTACAGTTAAATCACAAGGGAATTGACCGCAATATATTAACAGATCTGAGTATATTAGTACAAAAACGTTACTTAGAATGCTTTTATTTTTCATTTTCTTAGTATTATTAACATAAACGTAACTTAGTTTTTATTTTTAATTTTCTACCTCTACTTATGAGAACTGCGGACGATTCTTCTTCAAGAAATGTGGTACAGTAATGTCTCCACTGAGAAGTTTCATTTGCGAATTTTGTAAAAGCATGGAAGACATCACAAGACAGACGGTCTACACATTTGTAGACCGAACGCTTGGTGTTGTAAATTATTACGTCAAACAATATTTATGTCGCCCATCACGACGGATGCTGCGGCACACGGCATCACATTTATCGATTCTGAAAACGAATTTCTTGAATGATTGAGTCGATCAGACGGAGCTCATAGCGTTTACGTCATCATAATCACGAGGCATACTTTATTTTTATGAGTTTACGACATCCAAGAACAAACTTTACGATTTCTACGTAAAAACATTAAAAGCGTAATGACTGTTAAATACACGCGAAATCCATTAAAAGAGATGTCGATGACGAAATGTATCTATCTTATCGCGGGTACATCGCTCGGCACTTCCGGCGGCCATTATCTGATGTGGACGTTGGACAAAATGACCGCACTTCCGTTCTCGCACACCTTGACGCCTGACTTAAAAGAAATTGTAGTGTTAAATTCAAAAAGCTGTGCGCTCTATGAGTCGATGGGATTTTCCGTCGGCAAAAATAACGATCTTCCTTTTATTATCGTATTATCGTTTTATTATTGTATTATCTGCTTCTTTAACACCTTTCCTTTAGGGAGTGTTTTCCGAAATCATTTCTTAATAGTCACACACGGAACCCATGCTTCCAGACCCAGCAGTTCAGGCTGTGCATGACTGAATGAATTATTATGACTTGTATTAAAATAGATCAAGGTCAGGTTCGTAGTACCTACTCCCAACTATTTGAGTGCGTATAATTATGACTAGATGTACATATAAACGCAAAAGAAGCAAAAGCAGTGTTGGATCCATAATTAGCTGGTCTACAAAGTCCTAGGGTCAAGGGTCCCGTTGGGCTTGTGCCTGCCTACTCCCGTGGGAAATAGACATAATAATATCATCATCATCATTTCAGCCGAAAGACGTCCACTGCTGAAAATAGGCCTACCCCAAGCGCCGCCACATTAACCGGTCTCGTGCGTCTCGGATATTTATAAAATAGGCATCAATATAGATGAAACAGACGCATTTATTAACAGTACAGACAGGGACACCACTATCACTTTCAACTAGCAGCAACATCCCCTGTATCTCCAGCTGTAGGTGCCGAAGGGGCGTCCACAGGGGCCCCGACACACGCCACCACAGGGACCGCAAAACGGTGCGGGGTACTTCAGGCCCGCCACTTGGCAGTTGCACGGGGTGCCACAGCAGCACGGCCCGCCACCGCAGTAGCCGCTGCAGCATCTACCGCATCCGCCACAGCATCCTCCGCAGCCGCCACAGCAACCTCCGCAACCGCCACAGCAACCTCCGCAACCGCCACAGCAACCGCCGCAACTACTGCAACCTCCACAACACATGATTTCAAAGATTTATAATTGTTTCAAGAAAAATACTGAGTTTTATTAAAAATGTTAGGAAAATGAAATTTTTTAAACACTTTTTAACAAATTTTTACAATTTTTTGTACTTTATTAGTTTTTTTTAATAAATCAAAATAACGTGGTCTGTTTTATAAAATTTTGACGTATGTTTATTTATTTTAATGTCAACACAGCAAGTCGGAGAAGTTTATTATTTCTGACTGCCAGTAAGCTAACTCGGTTGCATAGAAACTCTGTGTTTAAACAAATTCAGAGAATTTTATGTGGGATAGAAGTATATAACATTATTCGCATTCCTGAAAATAAATTGGTAGGTCGGTAGCCGGTTCCGGGTAACTGGCGGCAAATGTATAGCCATGTACGCCGCCCGGTTTCGTGTGTAAGCTAATGTACATGGCTATAACGCAACTTTAAGTATGTAGGTACCACTTTACGCTCTTTATCTCATTTTTAGGGTTCTGTAGCCAAATGGCAAAAAACGGAACCCTTATAGATTCGTCATGTCTGTCTGTCAGTCTGTCTGTCCGTCCGTAGTCACAGCCACTTTTTTCCGAAACTATAAGAACTATGCTGTTGACACTTGGTAAGTAGATGTATTCTGTGAACTGCATTAAGATTTTCACACAAAATCGAAAAAAAAACAATAAATTTTGGGGGTGCCATACTTGAAACCGACACTAAAATTGTTTTTTCTTCGAACCCATACGTGTATCTATGGATAGGTCTTCAAAAATGATATTGAGGTTTCTAATATATTTTTTTCTAAACTGAATAGTTTGCGCGAGAGACACTTCCAAAGTGGTAAAAAGTGTCCGGGGGGGGACACATTTTGTAACTTCTAAAATAAGAGAATGATAAAACTAAAAAAAATATAAATGTAACATCCACCGAAAATTGGTTTGAACGAGATCTAGTAAGTAGTTTTTTTTTAATACGTCATAAATCGTAAACCGCAATTTACCAAGTACGGAACCCTTCGTGCGCGAGTCCGACTCGCACTTGGCTGGTTTTTTTTTCTTATTTTGTTCTGAGCCGAAAGAAAAGAATTAATGGGAAAATAGGTACGATCACAGAACAGAAAAAGACAGAGGCCGTTTTTTCTGTTCTGTGGGTACGATTAATCAACTAAGGAGTTTTCTATTTCTAGAAGAAAATCTTTATGGTTCAATTTTGAATTTCGAAAGTCACCACCATACGTCATTTTACAACAAAAATCAGCTGTAAACACGGTTCAGAAAAAAAAACATACAAAAATATTAAAATTCATCCTTTTGTAGAAAAAAATTGTAAGTTTTGTAAAGTTTTATATGGTCAACGCAATTTATAGGATTTTTTTCCAGTTTAAGTTTTTCCATTCATCGGTAAGACCGAGACCGTAGACCACAAACTCTCAAGCCAGTCTGGTGGAAATCATTGGTATGGCTTGGAAACTCTATACCGTCTTGCTGATGACCATGACCTGAAGAAGGTAGACGCAAAGACGGAGACATTGCCTATAGCCTGTAGCCCATCTATAATAGATATAAATTCATCATGGTAGCATGACATTTTGGCCTAGTAAGAGACAAATCTCAAGCCAGAATTTTTTCATTTAATGTTTTTACCCCCCGACGGATAAAGAAGGGTGTTATAAGTTTGAAGTGTGTATTTATGTATCTGTCTGAAGCATCATAGCTCCTAAACGGATGAACCGATTTTGATTGTTTGTTTTTGTTTGAAAGATGACTTTGTCGAGAGTTCTCTTAGCTATTTTTGTTGAGAATAGGTTTAGCCGTTCAAAAGTTATGCGTATTTTACTCTTCGAATCGTGGTATTTTCGCTTGATATCGTGTTATAAAATAATTACGTGTTTCGATGGATTATTGATCGAAGCGTGTCTAGTACTAGATATATTATGTAGTGGAAAAAGCATGAAATATATTATTAATTTACTTTTTAGACGCATTTGTGTCGAAGTTTATTTTTAATTTTATTTTTGCTTGTTATTCTAATGGTATTCCATTCTTATTTACCAGATAAAATTCCGCGATGCCTGTTCGTAACTGCTGCGTAGGTTGCCAGGGTCCCATGTCAGGACCGTGCTGCGGGGGCCCGTGTGCCCGGCGCATGGACTGCGGCTCGGGGCCCTGCTGCGTGCACTCGTGTGGGGCCTGCTGCACGCCGTTCTGCGGAGGGATCGGCTGTTTACACGGGTATGAAAAAAAAAATGTCAAAGCTTGGATAGCTTTAAAATAAATAAAAAGGCATGCTTAATAACTGCCACATATTTATGCTATCACATCACATCATCAGCCTATTAATGTTCCCACTGCTGGGACACAGGCCTCCTCTCTATGAGAGGGAATGGGCCGTAATCCACCACGCGGGCCCAGTGCGGATTGGTGGATGTCACATGCCTTCGAATTTTTGGTTCTAGTACATGCCGGTTTCCTCACGATGTTTTCCTTCACCGTTTTGAGAGCAGTGGTGAAGAAATAATTTACACAAAGTAAAGCGCCTGCCTGGGCTCGAACCCACAACCTACAACTTGTAAGTCGCCGGCGATACCACTGGGCCACCACTGCTCTATATCTATTTATGCTATAGTAACTATCTAAAACTTTAAAGACTCAAAAGTTTTGGTAAAGAAACGTCTTCAAATATTACTTACGCTTCCTAGTAACGAGACAAAAATGTAAAATACTGTGGCCCACCTTATTCTATCGTTTTACCAAGTACCTATTTATTATACGATCTCAACAGTGGAGCCTCGAGAAAAATGCAAAGTCTTCGCCCTCACTACCGTAGCGACCCAACAGTCTAATTTAAATCCATAATATTTCTTCCAGTGCCCGACCCGGCATGGCGGGTTCATACTTCAGCTGCGGGCACGGCTGCATCGGCGGCTGCACCAGCGGCCTGTGTGCGTCATGTTGCGGCCCATGCTGCGGCTGATCCGGCCCTGGAACGTTTGTTACTGTCGTGAACTTTGGTACCTTTCGTCCAGCTTAATAAAGTGTTGCGTTGATTTGGTTGTTTATTAAAGTTAAGCTGACATTAAAATACAGGGTTGGCCAGAAAGTACACTCGCCTTGTGATTCTCCGTGGAAGCAACCTTAGAAAAAAAAATATAGGTAGGGCAGCGTAGGCAGTTGACTGGATCCAACCCGCGGGCACAGAGCTAGTTATACCTGAAAGTCTTATATCCTACAGAGAATTTAGCTACCTACCAATTTTAACTACGGCTTTTGGAAACAAATGTACCAAAAGGGGCTGGCAGCTATATTCTATATATTTCATGTTTCAACGATATCTTTACGTAGAAATGAGCCTCTAATCTAAGAAATTGATTTACCTTTAACGTAATTACGACGGCGACGTACCCTGGGGAAGCGTGTGGGTTGTTAGTTACTTACAAGTTTAGTAGGAGCAATTTAATAAATACCTACAGTATAAATACTTACAGGATAACATGGGATTGTTAGACCTGTATATTACCAAGTTTGAGTATTAATGATAATCCATACTGAACAGGTTCACTGTCCACATAGCAAAAACAATAGTTAAAACAATCACAAATGCCATAATTATGTGCGTCATGGGACAATTTGTGAACCTGTATATAATTATGATACTTGCGAAAGAACTCTAGAGGATTTCTTAGAGCGGTCCAATCGCCGAACCAAAACTACAGGACCCGTACCATGATTTCTGAAGATTTATTTTTCCTTATTTTCGCTAAGGAGTTCGGTAACAAAATGTCTTGAAAACTGCTGCACTGATTTTGATATAACTTGCAGTATTCCCTGATTTGAGAGATACTTAATCTAACACGAAAATTATTAGTAGTTTCGGCGAAATGCGTGGACAAACATACAAACCTGCAAACATAAAATTTGGCACACGTGTTTAGGCCCATACAGAATAACATATGCGAATATAAAATATTCAAATTGGGACACTCGTAGGGTTAAGACGAATCGATTGACGTATGAATCATCAAAATCGGCCAAAGCGTTTGGTCTCTAGAACGCCACATAGGAACAAACATACATACACATACATACACATACATACATAGACTGATAAACACATTACCCTCCTTCGGTAGTCGGGTAAAAACAATATTTCGTAGTTTTTCGTGTGGTGCGCACAGCGAGCACAAGTATTTCGAAGTTGCAAATTTGTATTCATTAACGGCGACAGTACATTATTGTTGGAATGAGGTTTGATTATCAAACTCTTTTAAGTCCTGGCTGCACAGAATAATTTATGTGCAGTATTTATTTTCAATCAATAGCACTGTCAAAATTCAAATAAGTTAGTGACGGCGGTTGTCGTGTCATGTCTTCTGATCGCTTCGAGTGTTCAGCTATAAAGCATTTTACCAGATATTTTATAAGAATATTATTATTACCACGCGGAGTCGCTATGTTTTTCTGAATATACGTCTAACCCACACCCCACCTGATTTTAATTGAACAACATGTCGAAGAAACAGTGGAAGAGGAATTTTCTATTTTGGAAGAAGAAAGAAATGATGTCATAGAAGAAGAGGGAAATGATGTCATAGAAAATATTTTAGAAGAAGAACGAAATGATGAAAATGAAGGAATTGATGTTTTTGAAGATAGTATTGCTGAAGAATTATCAGATAATAATAGTAGAAGAGAAGTTATTTTGGAAGATAGTAGTCAAGAAGTGAATAATGGAAATGAAATTGAAGATAATAGTAGATTGACGGTGGATGGAAATGAGTTGTTTGTGGATGCGGAGGAGTCCGTTGAAGAAATTAGTGGTAAAAGGATTTTGCCAAAACGTGATAGAAGATTACCGATAAGGTTGAAAGATTATGATTTAGAAACATCATTTTTAACTTACAGCGAGGTGTTGAAGAGTGATGAGAGAAGTTTATGGGAGAAAGCTATTAAAGAAGAGATGGATTCTTTGGAAAAAAATAAAACTTGGGAAGTTGTTGATAAAATAGAAGCTGGAAATAGAAGATTAATAACTAGTAAATGGATTTTTACTGTGAAATCGGAAGGAAGATATAAAGCAAGATTGGTTGCTAGAGGATTTTTACAAAAATATAATATAGATTATAAAGAGACTTATAGTCCAGTGGTGAATACTACTAGTGTAAGATTATTGCTTTCGATTGCTGCACAGAAAGGTTTAAAATTAAAACAGTTTGATGTAAAGACAGCATTTTTATATGGAGAGTTAAATGAGGATATTTTTATGGAAATTCCATTAGGATATGATTATGGTGAAAATAAAGTATTGAAATTAAAGAAGAGTCTCTATGGTCTTAAACAAGCACCGCTGATGTGGAATAAGCGGCTAACTGATTATTTAAAGAAATTGGGATTTGAACAATTGAAATTAGATCCATGTTTGTTTTTGTGTAAGGAAAAAGAAATTTATTTGGCAATATATGTCGATGATGGAATTTTAATAGGAAATTCTGAAAATGAATTGAATAATATAATGATTGGAATGCAAAAAGAATTTGAAATTAGAAAATTTGATAAAGTCGAGAAGTTTATTGGTATTGATATAAAGGTTGGAGCAAATTATTTGAAAATTTATCAGGAATCTTACATTGATCAAATGTTAAATAAATTTGGCTTTAATGACTTGAAAGAAATTATATTTCCGAATATTTTAGTTGATACACATCAAGAGGGGAAAGGTAATAGTAGTGATGTGCATCGTTATAGGCAGTTGATAGGGTCTTTATTATACTTAGTAAATAAAACTAGACCAGATGCTTCATTTCATGTTGGTTATTGTAGTAGACATCAAGAGAATCCTAATTTAAATGATTTTGCTAACATTAAAAATCTCTTCAGATATCTCAAGAGCTCTATATCTTCTGGTATTGAATATTTGCGTGGTAATAGTTTAGTTTTGACAGCGTATTGTGATGCAGACTTCGCTGGTGATCCTGATACTAGGAAAAGTACGACTGGCTTTGTAGTTTTGTACAGTGGTGGTCCTATACATTGGTGCTCGCGTAAACAGTCCGTCACCGCTCTCTCCAGTACGGAAGCAGAGTACATCTCTGCCGCAGAATGTATTAAAGATTTACTTTATGTTCAAAGTCTGATTAAGGAGATTACAGGTCATACACCAAAAACGCAATTATTTGTTGATAATCAGTCAGCTATTGTTTTAATTAAAAACGGCATTTTAAATCGGAGAAGCAAACATATTGATGTGAAATATCATTTTATTAAAGAAAAGATAGATCAAAATTTAATTGAAATTTTCTATTGTCCAACCAATTCTAATATTGCAGATATTTTGACAAAAGGATTAGACAGAACTAAGTTTTTACGTTTAAGAAAGCATATTGTGAGTGATCAATGAGTTTGATGTGAACTTTAATGAAGTGAATTTAGTGGAATAATTAGTTAATTAAGATAGGTGTTAGATGTTATATCTTGTAGAGATAATGTTTTGGAACTTATTTGAAATTTAGGTATTAGTTATAGTTTTAAGGTTGTTTTGATTGTTAATTTGAAACTTATATTTAAGGGGGTGGTTTATTTATGTAGAATGTAATGATAGGTAGGGAATACTAGTATGGGTTTTTATTTTTGTATTAATTATGTGTTCAGTGTTGGAAATTGTATAAGGGGTGTTCTAGGAAAACATGTCAAAGTTAAATACAGGTTGATTTTAATTTTATTTGAGACAATATAAAATTCAGAGGGGATGTTATTGGTTGAGTTTTAATTGTCTACGCTTATAGTCTATGCTTTAAAAGCAAGACGATTTCAAATTTGGATTAAGTTGTGTTTTTGACAGTTGGTTGAAAAGAAAATTCTAGCTATTGGTTTTAGAATTTTCTTCAGAGAATGTTATAATTTTGGAGTGTATTAATTTGATAGAAAGATGTGGTGTTTATATTGAAGTATTAGTAATGTATTAAATGAGCATGTGCATGTACTAAAAGGCGGTGTTTTATCTAACTGGATCCCAATAGTTAATCATCCTGCAAAGGGCAAAATTTTCCGTAACAGGTTATGGGCCCAGCACGCTTCCACTGCGCAAATAAGACCAAAAAAATATGTTTGAGAGTTTTGAGATTCGAAAACTCAACGCGTTGTACCTAATGAAGAATGTCGAGCAGAGTGGTGCAGTGGAAGCATGGAAAATATGATCTATACAACAATGTTATCACCGAATAGAAGAACATAAAAAAATGGAAGAAATGAAGCTTAAACAAGTGAAAGTTTGAAAGATGTCAGGAAGAAAAATGAAAATCAGTGTTTAAAATCAGTGGCTAAAGTGTAATTATGAGTGTTTTTCGTTCGATATGTGGGTTTGGGTTA
The DNA here is from genome assembly GCA_949775005.1 of Orthosia gothica. Classification (NCBI taxonomy): domain Eukaryota; kingdom Metazoa; phylum Arthropoda; class Insecta; order Lepidoptera; family Noctuidae; genus Orthosia; species Orthosia gothica. The sequence goes on along the minus strand of OX459034.1, from coordinate 16,491,574 downwards.
TTTCAAAGATTACTATTGGGTTATTTTAAAGCATGTAAATGATAGGGTGTGTATTTTATCTATGATAAAGAAAATATTTGAATTGTAATGTAAACTTTAGGGGTCTGGATATCAGTAAAGGGTTGGTTGAGTTTACTTTTATATTTTTCAGCAGATTTTTTTTTAAAAGAATTAAGGGTTTGCCAAAATAATGATCAATTTAAGGGGGTGTGACGTAAATTGTAAATGAATCATTATTTATTAGTCAACAATAAACTCAACCAAGCATATCTTTTATTAAGTTTTAAAGGTATTGTTTTCATGAAGTTAATGGGAACCTTAAGTTTTCTATATCTGAATTTTAGTTTGGTATTTAATAAGGTTTAGCTTGTTGTTATTTATTTTTGTTTGGTTGTGTTGATGATAATGGTAGGTAGGAGAATATGAAGTTGAGTAGGAGTTTTGTAATGATGAAGTTAAGTTGGAGTTTTGTAATGTTGAAGTTAAGTTGGAGTTTTGTAATGTTGAAGTTAAGTAGGAGTTTTGTGATGATGAAGTTGAGTTAGAAGTTTTGTAATGTTGAAGTTAAGTAGGAGTTTTGTGATGATGAAGTTGAGTAGGAGTTTTGTAATGTTGAAGTTAAGTAGGAGTTTTGTGATGATGAAGTTGAGTAGGAGTTTTGTAATGTTGAAGTTGATTAGGAGTTTTGTAATGTTGAAGTTAAGTAGAAGTTTTGTGATGATGAAGTTGAGTTAGAAGTTTTGTAATGTTGAAGTTAAGTAGGAGTTTTGTGATGATGAAGTTGAGTAGGAGTTTTGTAATGTTGAAGTTGATTAGGAGTTTTGTAATGTTGAAGTTAAGTAGAAGTTTTGTGATGATGAAGTTGAGTTAGAAGTTTTGTAATGTTGAAGTTAAGTAGGAGTTTTGTGATGATGAAGTTGATTAGGAGTTTTGTAATGTTGAAGTTGATTAGGAGTTTTGTAATGATGAAGTTAAGTAGGAGTTATAGAACATTAAAGAAATGTTTTTAGTTAGGTAGATTTTTGAGATATTTAATATTGGATGTTGTATGTTTTCGATTATTAGAAATAATAAAATATGATGATAGGTTTTTATTGATACTTATGTTAGATTGATGTTTAGATTAATTTAGTGGGAGTTATTATAGGATAATTGAAGTGTTGTTGTTTTTAGTATATTGTTGAAGTGGGAACTTTAGGATATGCAAGGTGTTTGTTGAGATGTAAGGATTTTAGCATGTGCAATTGATTGAGGGGGTGTGTTGGAATGAGGTTTGATTATCAAACTCTTTTAAGTCCTGGCTGCACAGAATAATTTATGTGCAGTATTTATTTTCAATCAATAGCACTGTCAAAATTCAAATAAGTTAGTGACGGCGGTTGTCGTGTCATGTCTTCTGATCGCTTCGAGTGTTCAGCTATAAAGCATTTTACCAGATATTTTATAAGAATATTATTATTACCACGCGGAGTCGCTATGTTTTTCTGAATATACGTCTAACCCACACCCCACCTGATTTTAATTGAACAACAATTATCTGCCTTTATGCAAACCTGTCCTTCTGCTAATCTGGGATTTTGCTATTCCGGGATTTTGCTTATCTGCCCTTCTGCTAAAGAGGGATACTACCCTAACAGGTCCATACAACATACCGATAAATAAGAACTACACCAAGCTTTGCGATTTCAGCCTTATTTATTTTTAGCGTCTTCTACTGGGTTAAAAAGGTTCTTCGAAGTACTATTTACTAATGCTACGCAGACAAAGTCGCAGGCAACTGCTACTTTGTAATATAACTCTCGTGCTAGCGACTATTTTCAGTTCAAAAAGATTCCCTTTTTCGCAATTGGGCTTATATTAGAGTTAGCAGCACAAAGGAAATTGGAAAAAGTGTGGGAGGAGTTTTCAGAAATACGAGCCTCTCTTTTTCAATTTTGAGGAAAACGAAGTTAGCGTAAAATTCCGCTGTATTTGCTGGGATTCCTGGAAGGGGTAGGCGGTTGGAATATTTTGCTACAGTATATACGTAAGTATAGTATACACATATTTTCCTAGTAAAGTATATCCCTCAAAGTGTCAATTTCCAGAAACAATAGAAATTACCATTGTTTTAATCATTGAGATAATATGTACTACGTACTAGAGAAGCTATCCTAAGCAAAATACATGCTCCATTTTGACAAGAGTTTAAACTAAAAATTCGCTGCAGCGCTGAAACAATAATTAGTCGTCTAACAAAACAATATAAACATGCAGCGCTAGAGCGCTTCTAAGGTGTAGTTTTCTCGCGACCAAAAAGACGGAAGCGCCATGATTTTCTTGGCGCTTACGCGTTTCGTACAACGTTCCGCAACACCTTGTCATTCATAAAGACTAATTTGCTGACTGACTACAGAAGCGACATAGCTTTATACCTAACAAGCTTTATTAGAATTTTCACTTTTTCAAAATTTATTACATACATACATAAACTCACGCCTTTTTCTCATAGGGGTAGGCAGAAACTACAGAACGCCACCTGCTACGATCCTTACATACTTCTTTTGCTTCACACACATTCATACATCTAGTCATACACACACGCCAATTCAAAATTTATTAATAGTTGAAATAACCGACTGTTAAAGTATAAGTCAAATGCCCTTACAATAAGTTAAAAAATATCAAATCGGAATAGGAAATTTTACAATTTGCTTGAAACACGAATCTTCTGATCTTCTGTACTTTTTATTATAATAATAATAATAAACAAAATGTAAATTAAGTCTTACATTATGTAATAATTGTTTTTCATCTTTCATTTTTTATCTTTTTTCATAGAATAACCACAGTCAGTTATTTTTCTAAATATTTATTTATTTAAACTTCATGTACAATGGTGATACATAGGCGGACTTAATGCAGCAAGGCATTCTCTACCAGTCAACCTTTGGGTTAAAAAGAACACAGCAGTGGTAGGAGTCAAAAAAAAAAATACTTTAATTAAAATTAGAATGAATGGATGGAATGGATTAATAAATGTTAGATTATTATTTTCCTCTTTAAAAAGAAACGTCAGCTAATTCTACCTACACTTGTTACACAAATTGTCACATCTTAATTTTTAGTCTATATGAAAAATGTCACAACATGACGTCCACCAAATATTTTGTTCAAATTATATTTTAAAATGATTATCTATCCACGGCATATTTAATGCGTCTGAACGTTTTTTTCGTTTAAAAACAAAAAATGACTTAAGCTGTCAAGATCTAGCAAGCAAATGAGTGAAATGCGGCTAGTAAAGCGCAATTGAACGGCACGCAGTAGTGATGTGTGATGACTTCTCTAGTGCGTAGTACATTATTACCTCAATGGTTTTAATCCGATTCGGAAATATGGACAGTTGAGCTGATATGAGGGGGTGTGTGTGTGTTTGTTACTTCTTGACGCCCAAACGGCTGGACGGATCTGGACAAATTTGGCGAAATTTTTGACCAGGGAATATGTTCCCTTGGGATAATTTTCGACTTTCACGCGTGCGAAGCCGCTAGCAGAAGCTAGTCTATAACATAAAAATGAATCGCAAAATGTGTTGGGAAGCGAATAACTCAACAACGCCTGGACCAATTTGGCCAACTCTGTTTTTTTAATGTTCGGTGAAGTTCAAATATGGTTTTTACGGTTTTTTTTTTTTTTGTAGTGTAGGGTAGTGTAAGGTAGGGTAGTGTAGGGTAGGGTAGGGTAGTGTAGGGTAGGGTAGTGTAGCGTAGGATAGGGTAGGGTAGTGTAGGGTAGGGTAGTGTAGTGTAGGGTAGGGTAGTGTAGCGTAGGATAGGGTAGGGTAGAGTAGGGTCGGGTAGGGTAGGGTAGGGTAGGGTAGGTAGTTTAGGGTAGGGTAGATAAATGGTTAGTGTTTTTATGGCAAAACAAAGTTTGCCGGGTCAGCTAGTATTACTATAAACACGAAAGTTTGTGAGGATGGATGGATGTTTATTACTCTTTTAAGCAAAAACTACTGAATGGATTTTGATGAAACTTTACAGAAATATAGCTTATACATCAGAATAACACAGGCTATAATTTATGAACATTTTGGGAGTAATTTAATATTAACACACGATGACTTGGGTAATCCGGTCGATGTGGCGACATTTATTGGGGCCTTTGTTCAGCTGTGGACATCTTTCGGCTGCAATGATGATGATGGATAGCTCATCTAAACCGATATTTTATAAAAAGAGGTATAATTGTTTGTATTAGGTGTAATCTTTTAAAGTCCTGATCAGACTTAGAAAAATATTTCATTGATAAAAAGCTACTCTCTCGCAAAGAGTAATAGGTTATTTATTCTTCTGTTCCTGTGAGTTAATACACAGGGAGTCGCTGGGGAAAAGCTATGTCTCATAAAGTAACAAGAGGCTTGTCTTTCGTTATTCAAACATCCAATCTGCGAAGATAAATCCTTTGTTCCCCTATAATCCTAATAAATACCCAATTCTGCTTCTGGGTAAGCTTTCTTGATATTGTTATACGCAATTACGCAAATTATATAGATACGCTACTAAGTTATTGAATTAGGCTTTGAGTTCGTACATGTTCTGGCATAAACATTTACAAGCCTGTTGGGAACAGGCTTGGTAGGTTAAATTGGCAGAACTAATGGTGTATCCCCGTTGTCCCCGTAATCTCTGTCCCCGTCACGGGGACAACGGAACGTCTTATAATTTCCTTACCATTTGCAGCCGGCTTCCAGTTTCCAATCGGATGCAGCTGAGTACGGATGAGGCCAAACGAGCGTAATTTTACGAGTCGCGTAAAATGCGTCGCGGAATTTACGCTGCATTCGTTTTCATACAAAAACCCTGTTTGTACCACACGGCGACGTAAAATGAGTGTCTGCTGACTCACGCTCTTTATTTCAACCGAATTACGCTCGAGGTGAGGGAGGGGATTCGACCGAAGCAAGCGTCAGCGCCCCGTACAAACCTAGAACTGAAATTACGTCCATCCGTCTGGCAACCTACCGAATTTCAGTTGAACGTAAATGCCGCGACTCATTTTACGCGACAAAATTACGTTCGTTTGGCCTCACCCTTAGACCCTTTTCACACGCTCCGGTTGCCGGTTAGCCGGTGCCAGGCAACCGGCGGTGAAATGTATAGCCATATATATCTACCATGTATAATGGTATACATGGCTATGCTTTGCATGGATAAGCTTTCACACGTAACCGGCGTACATGCCCATACATTCGCCGCCGGTTACCCGGTAGCGGCTACCCGGCAACCAGAACTTGTGAAAAGGGACAACGCGTTCACACGGCGCGGCGGCGTCAAGTTTTGCCGGATCTTATTTTTACCGGATCTGGCAAAACCGAATGCTGTGTTCACACGGCACACTGTCCGTTGCCGTAGCCTACGGTCCTGTAAACGGGACCCCGCGTGAACACACCATCCGGTTTTTTGCATGAAAGCGCACATTGTATTTATACATTACATACGTACATTTGTTGTTATAGCGGCAACAGAAATACATCATCTCTGAAAGTTTCAACTATCTAGCTATCACGGTTCATGAGATACAGCCTGGTGACAGACAGACGGGCAGACGGACCGCGGAGTCTCAGTAATAGGGTCCCGTTTTTACCCTTTGGGTACGGAACCCTAAAAACCGAATGTTGTATTCACACAGCACATCTTGCATTGCCGTATCCGACGGCCTCGTATCGAGATCCCGTGTGAACACACCATCCGGCTTTTTTTTAGCAAGAGCGCGTACAGTCCCTCGCGTTGATTTGGAAGCGATGGACGTGAACAGTCTCGCTACAATATACTGGTATTATCGCCGTCAGCGCCATGGAAAAAGATTGACCCACCCCTCCTTCCCCGCTTGTGCGACCAGACGACGTATTCGGTTTCAAGATCCGGCAAATAACCGAATCTACCCCTACGTGTCTCGTATGAAAGCATGTAATGAATGCGCTATACCACTGCACCGGATCTTACATTTTGCGAATGCTGTCTCGTAGTCACACCAGGTTATCACACCAGAATGACAAACAGGATTTTTTTTCTCATTTGTCACACCACAGATTTTTCCACACGATGTATACGATAATTGCTAGTGCTGTACCTATATATTCTAGTAGTCGATCTGCTGATCGGCCTTTGCTGACTTTCGTGCTTTGCCGACTATTTAGGTTTTCTACGGCCGGATCGGTTTGTAGTCGCATAATCGGATCTCAACTGTAGCAAGATTCGTTTTTTTGCCGTGTCTTGAACTGAATGCATGTTTGAAGTCATTTATACTGTATACTGTTGCCACTAAACCGAATCCTGCAAAATCCGATTCGGTAGAGAAACACTCGACGCTGTGTGAACGTACCGTTACTGGGTAACAGAATACCACTTGACAAGACTGCAGACTGGTATCATATTTGCTGACCTCTGACCTTATACATCTGACTATCCTTAACGACTCTCAGATCTACAATTGACAGCCTGAACCGGCCAGCCAGGGATTGCCTTACATGCTTCCCTAGGCCCGAAGGAATCTCGTTATGTGAAGGTGGTCACCTATCCACGGACCGGCCTCGGCAATCATTGCTTGTCCTAGAAGATCTACCCGTGCCGCTATTATTATTTAGCCAAGAGATTCTCTGTCATGTACTGGCTTGAATAAAAAATTTAATAAAATCCACATATTTGTTCAACAACAATATATTGTACATTCATTTTATTATATATCACTTTAAACAAAATACAGAGACAGCCAACGTGGGCACCACGTTGAAAACAACACTGGACATTATGGACCTCAAAAGTGTCTCCATGGACCACCAGCAATTAATCACCACGTTTGCTCGACTGCCTGGGACAATTAGGTACTGGCGCTAGCAGTAGCGGTCATCTAGCTCTGGCGTTACAACTGAGGTGAATTAAAGCTGCTTAGATTTCGGGTGCAGGGGCCACAAAGGCCGCAACATGGCCCGCAGCAAGGCCCACAGGGTCCGCAACATCCACAAACTGGCTTACTGCAGGGTATACAAGTCCTGCCAGAACTGGATCCACAGCCAGGACCACACGAACGGTAAACGGCTCCGGAACAACGCCCACCGCACTCACCACAACAACCCCCGCAAGAACCCCCACAACAACCCCCACAGGGTCCACAACAGCCACCACAGCAAGCCATTTCTGTTTAACTACCGCTAAATTTTGTTATTTACCACAAGGAAATCCAAAATTTGTTGTATTATTTTTCACTCATTAATTTTGTACCAAAATGGTGTAATTTTTCAATCTTTATTCTAGATTTTTTAATTTTTTATATATTTTTTTATGTTTTCCTGTGTATATTTTTTATAAAAAAATGGGCTTCGCCGATTTATGTCATTGGGCGGAATGTTTTTAAATTAACCTTTTTTTTATGTATGCAAAATTCAAGGACAATCTTGGACGACCTTAAAGGATGGATATTGCGAGAGGATTTTATTTTGAAAAAGATCACTTGGATTAATTATCTATTTTTCGGTGCGCACAAATCACAATTTGACGTGTTGATACAGGTAAACGTGTCTCAAAATGGCGGAGGTAAAAATAGAGTAACTAATTCAGCACTAACTGCCGGCTAAATTACCTTCTTGACAACATAACTATCCAAATTGCTACTTTCTAAGTTCTTCCACGTAATGTAACAAAGCTGCACAAAGTGTGTAATAATGAGGGTAGATGAAAACAATCAGTTAAGGCTGTTTACAAACGTAGCAGTTGCGCAAGGGGCGTGCAATCGAGCCGCGGCAAATTGCCTCGATTGCCCGCATCCGGCGTGCTTACGCAGAACCGTTGCGTTGCGTCGGTGCGCTCGCCACCACGCACCATGCACGCACGCGAAACACAGGGGTGTGCAACAGTTTGGACATGGATGTATGGATTTCGCGAAGTTGTATTCTAAAAACTGAAAAGACTTTTAAGCAAGTGACATCATTTATTCATCTAAATACAAACCAAACTACTACAAAGGTTTCTATGCAACACCCTCTCCTAATTTTATTTTTTTAGCCTAAATAAATATGTATAACTCAAGGCTGTATTCAATTTTATTTTTGTTTTCTGTGTGGGTCTGTACTTCTGCCTTTATGCAAATCTGTCCTTCTGCTAATCTGGGATTTTGCTATTCCGGGATTTTGCTTATCTGTCCTTCTGCTGCAGAGGGTGCATGTCTAGTCTGGATGTTAGAATAGATAACAGTCTTTGCTTTAAATGACACTGACAGCACAATGGTTAGACATTCTGTGTTCGCATATTCTTTGACAAACAATAACTATCAAGTTTTTTCAGTGTACAACCGAATTGGTAGGTAATTCTGAAAAATACTTGATACATTTCATATACTTAAATATAGCAGAGATATAACGCAAAATAGATAGATACATTAACAAAAATTACACCTTATATTAGAGTCACCTAAAAACGATTTTCTACGCTATTAAGTATTAACACACAATATGAGATTTATGCATTAAAAACATTGTTTTATTAAAAGCCTTGGTTAAAATATCAGCTGCTTGATATTTTCAGTTGAAGAATAGTCAATCTGAAAACCATTATTCGCATAAGTATACCTCGTGAATGGAATGAAAACGCACGTCGATGCGCTTCGACCACTTATTAAAGATCCCAGTTTGAATGAGCTGAATAGCGATCTGATTATCAATTTTGAAAATCACCGGTACTTTAATGTTGAGATCAACCAGTAAGGATTTTAGGAACATCGACTCCTTGCAACACTTTGCCGCTGGAATATACTCTGCTTCAGTCGATGACAACGCTACGATGGGCTGTCTATGAGAGTACCATGAAACTGGTCCTCCAGCAATCATAATAATGTAGCCTTTTAATATCTCCAGCGTAATCACAATCGCACAAATCTAGTTCTATATTTTTCTTATAGCATACACCCTCTCCTAAGGTACCCGCCAGGTACCTTAATATTCTTTTTATAGCCACCACATCTTGGTTTTCTGGGTTTACCATATTTCTGCTCGCCATCCCGACTGCGTACGCGAGATCTGGCCGCGTCTAGGTTGATAAGTAGAGTAAACTCCCTACAACTTCTCTATATTGAAATTTTGGCTCAGATTTCTGCTCAGTACCGTCTTTGGTATCGTCAGGTTTGCAAGATGTTAGAAGAATCGTTTTCAAGCGTAGAGCAAACTACAGATGAACTCAAAGATATGTTTTGTTAATTTCACTGATAAGGCACAGCTTAAACAGACGAGACTAGATTATTTAAAATCGCACAAAATTTCTCTTTCGAAGAGAGCATTAAGATTTTGAAAGACGTCTTTTTACCCGACTGCCGAAGGAGGGTAATGTGTTTATCAGTCTATGTATGTATGTATGTTTGTTCCTATGTGGCGTTCCAGAGACCAAACGCGTTGGCCGATTTTGATGATTCGTACGTCAATCGATGCGTCTTAACCCTGCGAGTGTCATAGGCTACATTAAAATTGGATAATAGAAAAATGGCGGATTTTGGGTGCCATATTGTGGGGGCCCAAATTTTTTTTTTCTTCCAAACCCATCGTGTGGGGTATCAATGGGTGGCGCAGGCGGAGGATACACCAGATTTTGGTCAGCCAGCCGGCGAATATGTATCCTCCGACTGCACAGCATGATTTTTTCCTTGATTACGACTTTTTAGTTCGCTTTTGAAGCAGTCGGGTTTTTTGATTTTTTTAATTAAGTTTTTTTTTCCCAGTGGAAATCCCATCGGACAAACGACTAGTTTTGCAATAAATTATCTAGTATGAAAATAAAGCTATAATAATGTAAACTGTTGCCAGCCCCTGTAACACTCTAGTCACATCCGTCGGTAAGAGCACCTTCCCACGACAAATTGTAGGAAGTGCGACCCAAATACACGACACGACAGCTTTCGAGGTAACAGCCGTCGCCGCGACAATCGAGGGTGCGCGCCCATCCGAATATTTTTCTAGTGAATTTGTTTAACGCGTAATTTACATCGAGGCGGACACGGTTGGCAGCTGTATGAACAAAGGAAGAAAAAACGGATGAACCGTTTAATATTTAACACGGAAATGACAGTTACTGGAACTAGAGACAAAGAAATAAAATAAAAGATTTAACAGAAATAACGTAATTACTGAACAGAGGTCATTGTCCCTCCTTCCTCAATGCTGGGAGTCTTGACCACATCATGTTTTAAAATTTTCTCCTTGATGATGTGTCTCCACTTGTTTCTACTTTCAGGAGCATGCATGGCTTCTGACCTGCGTATAAGATTTCTTCCTCTAGGCCGTTTGTCCTCGACTTAGCAAGTGACCTTCAGTAAATTGTCACCAGGTTTGGGGGCGATATGGCTATAGAAATCTAATATCTTGCGGTTTACTCTCAAGAACAATTTTTGCTATAGAATCAACCCTAAGATCGTTTGACGAGTCATTTCGGAGTTAGTCCCATTATAAACATTGTTTGTTTTGATATAGATATGTAGTCCTTGGACAAGGACAATACTTTTTATCCCGGGAGTATGTTCGCTTGGAATAATTCCCCACTTTTATGCAGGCTAAGATATTTGGCGTACAGACAATCAATCAATCTGCCTAGCCTTTTCCCGACTATATTGGGGTCAGCTTCCAGTTTAACCGGATTCAGCTGAGTACCAGTGTTTTACATGGAGCGACTACCTAACTGACCTCCACAACCCAGTAACTGGGTAACACGGTACCCCTTGGCAAGACTGGTGTCAGATCTTAGGCTTCTGACTACCTGTAACGACTGTCAAAGATCTTCAAATGACAGCCGGGACCAACGGATTAACGTACTTTTCGAGGCACGGAGGAAAACTCGATATGTTGAAATGGTCACCCATCCACGGACCGACCTTGTCAAGCGTTGTTTAACCTTGATGATCGACCAGTGCGGCTTTTATTATTTAGCCACGAGATCCTTAGGCGTACAGACAAAAATATTAATGTTTCCACAATACTGCCAAGTGTTTATTTTATTATGTGGTAATAGATATCTACCTAATATTTTTTTAGCATATTATGTTGAAGGGAAGAGTGCGACGTTGCTAAAAGAATTGACTACTCAGCACACTCATGACTTTATTCATAACTAGTTGGTAGTCTAACAAGCTAGCTTTGCCCGCGGCTTCGATACCGTGACCAATCCTACGGCCCAGTTTTTTGATCCCTAATTAACCCAACCAATCTTTAAATATGCTAACCAATGGTAAATTAAAATTTCGGTAAAAGGCGTTTATTTTTCAATTGATAGTCAAAAAAATGGTCAAATTATTTACTCTTTAATTTATTTGACCATTATGAAGCCATTGATGAAATAGACGCGTTTTACCAATTTTTTAACCATTCATCATCATCATCATCATCAGCCTATTAAAGTTCCCACTGCTGGGACACAGGCTTCCTCCTGTGAGAGGGGATAGGCCGTAATCCAGCACGCGGCCCAGTCCGGGTTGGTGTATGCCACATGTCTTTTGGTTCTAAGAAATGCCGGTTTCCTCACGATGTTTTCCTTCACCGTTTTTGCGAGAAGTGGTGATGAAATAATGTACACAAAGTAAAGCGATTGCCTGGGTTCGAAGCCACGACCTACTACTCTTAAGTCGCGGCCAATACCACTGGGCCACCACTGCTCAGCATTAAAACATTGGTTCGCATATTTAACCATTGCTTGGGTTAACTACAGATAAAAAACTAGGCCTCAGTAAACCGTGTCTTTTTTCGGGGTTAAAGTACTATAAGGTACTTAGTAGTAATGCTCAAATCAGTAGGTACTTTCAGCTATACAAACATAGTGCAATTATATCTATTTACCCGACTGCCGGAGGAGGGTAATGTGTTTATCAGTCTATGTATGTATGTATGCATGTTTGTTCCTATATGGCGTTCTAGAGACCAAACGCGTTGGCCGTTTTTGATGGTTCTTAATTCTAACCTTCGTTTTAACCTTGCGAATGTCACTGGCTACATTAAAAATGGAAAATAGAAAAATGGCGGATTTTTGGGTGCCATATTGTGGGGGGGTCCATTTTTTTTTCTGCCAAACCCATAGTGTGGTGTATCAACATAAAGGGCTTTAAGAGGTATTTTCAAAAATATATTATCGTAATACTTCTATGTTTAAATGACAAAAAAAAATACAAAAAAGTTACTTAAATTAACTATAATTGTAAAATTTCTCTGTCACTCTAGGGTTTGCTGTAAGAGAACTCAGCATTGAGTTAAGCTCGCCTTTGTACATGTATTTTATTATCAAATGTATGTAATGTTGTTTTTTTTGGTGTACAATAAAGAATTAAGAATTAAATCAAAAAACCCGACTGCTTAAAAAGCGAACTAAAAAAGACAACGTACAGTAAGTAAACAAGAAGAAAATCATGCTGTGCAGGCGGAGGAGGATACACCAAATTTTGGTCAGCCAGCCCGCGAATATGTATCCTCCAACTGCACAGCATGATTTTCTTCTTGTTTACGTCTTTGTAGTTCGCTTTTTAAGCAGTCGCGTTTTTTGATTTTTCGATTTAACTTTTTTTTTGTACCTAATATTGAGTTTGAGAGCAAAGTTTTCTTTCAGAACAGTTATTAGTCTTAATAGTGTCTCTGCTTACAACAGTAACGTTAACGGGACAATGAATATTAAAGACGTAGTGACGGAAGTAGGAACCACGTGTATCTGACGTGTTTTGTATAGCAATATAACATTATAACTGTGAATAATGTGCTTGTCGGCTTGTAGGTACCTCCTTCCGGCTCTAAAGATGGACATAATGTGTGTAGTTGCACTGTACAGTTGTACAGTTAACTGTACAAGTTTTGGAGAAAGAACCTTCCGGCTCAGCGTATGCCACGCCATCGATACATGCATACGTTTTGGGAACACTTTTATTATGCGTACAGCTAAGGAGTGAAATTACCTGCCGGAGTCTGTGTTTCCCGATAGCTGCAATCTGAGGGTCTTTAAGTCAAGAGTAAATAGGTTATTTCTAGGCAAGCGTGCTTCACCGTCGACCACATCATCGCTTACCATCAGGTGAGATAGTGGTCAAGCGCGATATAGAGTATAAATAAAAAACCGGGCACAAAATCAAACTCCAGCCTGCTAGTAAGAAATTACACATGGAAAGCAATAAAATGTTGCAGTACCTGGGAATCAAATCCGGAAACGCAGCAGTAGCACTTGTAATTGTAACCACTAGATCGGCGTGCAAAGTTTTTAAGATTAAATTAAAGTCTTTCAAAATCATTTATACATAGTTTACTTTCTTAGGTAAAAAATTAATTGAAATTCATTCCGAATGATTTATATTAAAATTTTATAAGTCTAAGCAAGGCTTTCCATTTTCTTAATTCCATCCCACCATTATACGTACATCGTACAGACCTACTATGCTCCAAGAATTCATCGCGTCTCCTCAAGTTGACATAATTCGGAGTATTCTCGAGAGCTCTAAAGTTACTTTGTTAGTTAGTCATGCTCCGCTGAACCCCTGGCTACCCAGCGTTATTCCACTTTAAATAATCCTAGAAGATTCAACTGAATTCCAAGGAATCACTTTGATTTACCCCGACTCAGTCTAATGTCTCTTGCGATAAGCGAATTTATTTTTGTGCGTCGTTTTTCTGACTAGATTTTACTCGTGGATTCGCTCCCGAAGCTTGTCATAGGAAAAGTGTTTTATTCTGGGTTGAAAATATTATGACATGGTTATATCTTTTTTTTTTTATATTTTACGTTCAAGAATTCCGCCAAAAATTGACTTTGACTTTGGCACAGTGACAGTGTAGCTGTATCTGTGAAATAATAGTCTGTTATTCTGTAGCTTAAATTATTTATTTCAATTAAACCATTTAAAGTAGGTAACTTTAGAATTGGCAAGCAAAAAATGAAGCTAGTTGCACATTCGCACGCGTCACAGATTATAATCTGTGGCACGCGTAGATAGATCTCTATGGAAAAGAACGTGCAAGAAAATCTACGGCATTTCTTACACCCCACAAACAAACAATTTACCTCTTCATGAGATTTTTTTGATTTAAATAATTAATTAAGAATAGTAAAACAATGCTTGCCAAGTATAGCTTCCCCGACACAGACATAAATCTAACTAGATGACGCGATTGTATGTACTTCGCGTGTCAAAAAACGGAGTAAAGTTACGATCAATGATCGTAATCTGAGCTTTTCATTTAGCATTATCGGTACCGGTAATCCACCGAAATTAGGAAAAATGCCTTTTTTATGCCATATTGAGCTGTAAATAATGTATAGAAAACGTTGGCTGAGGCATTGGAAATGTTTTCTTTCATTGGTAAGTTGGTTTATAAATTGTTTGTGAAAAAGTGGCACGCTTGGTTTTCATACAGATGGAGGGACTTGAATTATCTAGTTAGATTTATGTCTGTGTTCCCCGATGTCTCGTCGGTATCGGAGCCTTCGACCTTATCGATACAAACCAAAGAATTCATCCATACATAACTCTAAAATCAATCAATCACACATTTGTACACCTACACCTTGCAACGTATGTAGGGTCGAACAAACGAATATCAGTAAAAAGTTACTGGAAAACGACGCAAAACTCATCCTAACAGCCGAGTAATAACGTCGTAACAGCCAGGTTGCCTGATAAGGTCCGGCCCTTATTACTGCGATACAAAAGAAGAGAATTACTAGGAGTGACCGTCCTAGCGAGAACGCAGATTGAACCTAGGTACTCTAGTAAACGATGCCAAGACAGATTGTTTCTTAGAAATTGTAGCATTAGCTGACATAAATTTATTGATTTAACACTTTGATATCGAGAGTTATCGGAACTGTTTGTTTTTAACCCCCGCCGGAAAAAGAGGGGTGTTATAAGTTTCACGTGTGTTGCTGTGTATCGGTGTGTCTGTGTGTCTGTCTGTGGCATCATAGCGCCTAAACGGATGAACCGATTTTGATTTAGTTTTTTTTGTTTGTAAGGTGATTTTGTCGAGAGTGTTCTTAGCTATGTTTGAATTAAATCGATACAGCCGTTCAAAAGTTATGGGAATTTTACTGCTTGAATCTGGGTGTTTTCGCAAGATAAATGTGTCGGGGGTTTTTTAAATATTGAAATTTTACTTGTTAACAGTTGTATACTTCTACAGTCATCTTATTGAATTGTCTGGAACAGACGAGAAGCCAGATCTTTGTCTAGATAAGAAGAAATTAATTAAAATAAGCTTAGATTAGTCTTACTAGGAAAAAATACCCATTGTAGACTCATCACTTTGAAGTACTAGATAGGTACCCAAATACCCGAGTATCTTGCAATAAATAATAAATAACTTTTAGGAGAATTTGCGTTCGTTGATTAGATATATTTCTAGAAAGCTACAAAGATAGAATTTTCTAAGTAGGGTTTAGAAATAATTTTGCAGACACTAGGTACCTACGGTATACTTTCGTGGGTACTCCTGCAAAAGTGTACCTACCACCACCAGTACCATTGTTATACGTATTACTGGAAGAGATTTCTTTCGAAATAGGCATCATCTTTGTATTTGTACACATATAGTAAATAGACAAGAATCTTGTCTATTTAATATACACATCACATCATCATCAGCCTATGAATGTTCCCACTGCTGGGACATATGCCTCCTCTCTGTGAGAGGGAATGGGCCGTAATCCACCACACGGGCCCTGTGCGGGTTTGTGGATGTCACATGTCTTCGAATTTTTGGTTCAGGACATGCCGGTTTCCTCACGATGTTTTCCTTCACCGTTTTGAGAGCAGTGGTGATGTAATAATTTACACAAAGTAAAGCGCCTGCCTGGGCTCGAACCCACGACCTACAACTTGTAAGTCGCGGCTGTTACCACTGGGCCACCACTGCTTTCTGATTTAATAAACATCTGAAGTTATTTTTTCAATGAATCTTAGTAATATTATAAAAGTAAAGTTTGGATGGATGTATGTTTGTTACTCAATCATACATCCATCCATCCATCTCTCTCTTGCTAGATTATAGTTTGGAATAGTAAATAGGTTTCATTCATCTCGGTATAATGTCCCTTTGGGATAAGAAAACACTTTTCACGCGGGAGAAGCATACCTTGAGGTAGACCCATATGTTTGTCCTTAAACTAAGATAGAAAATTCTCCGTCAACAAAAACCTAAGAAATAAAAGCAGAAATTTAAATCGCTATTTGTTGACAACACAGCAGGAAATCGTGACGGGCATGACGCGCAGCACGACGTCACAGCGCTAAAATAACGCACGCCTACGTCCAAAGACGTGTCACATGCTTACAACAATGATTCACACTAAAAACTTACGCAAAATACACAAGCGTCTAATTGCGTCGCTGTGGCCGGCGCCGCGAACGAGTTAGCGATCAAAATAAAACAGTTAATTGAATTTCTGAGAAACATTATTTATATGTACAGGCCTCTCATTTACATCTCCGTTTATTTACGACTTGTACGCCCTTGAAATACATCTGAGCATTTTAATGCGGCACAAACAACAATAGATAATTAAAAAGTAACAAAGGAAAAGACGTTTAAATTAAATCGGGGCACGTTTCTTAATGAGGTAATGTATGTCTTCTGCCAATTGTATGGATATTTAAGGACACCTCTGAACCCTGATTTTGACAGTAAACGGTCAAGGTATGGTCATGCTGCGTCATAACAGACATAAATGCGCACTAACAAACGATTTTATCGACGGGCAAGACTAAATTCTCGTTATCGATATGTTTTGAACAGTCAATTCAACTCAGTGCTGCCAACTTAGCGCTTTCAGCGCCAGATCTAGCGCTTTTTTTGTACAATAGCGCGTTCTAGCGCCTAGCGCTAAATCTAGCGCTTTTTGAAACTCTGTACTTTCTTTAAAAAAAGAGTTACTGCGCAAACTTTCAACATCCCAACGACGTGTTGAGGACAATTTCATCCACAGATAAATATAAATTCAAGTCCAAAACTGATCAAGACCAACCTTATTTCAGCCTCAGAAGCAATTGTAGTAGAATCAGACGATAATGAATTAATTTAATCCCTTTATTTTATAAAATAATTACATTAAAACGTCACTACTTTTTTATTATTACTAAACAAGTACTCAAATCTCTTTTATATGACATAATTTGATTAAATAATAAATAAAAAACTGCGTTTATACATTTATAGTCTAAAAAAATTGGGAGTTTTGTTTGAATTTTGCGCCGAATTTGACCGATTTTGGGTGCGATTTTTTGACAGCGACCATTTAGCGCGTTCTATCGCGTTTTTAAAGAGTAAGACAGCGCGTTTTTGCTTAAACGAGTTGGCAGCACTGATTCAACTGAAATCGTCATAACACGTCTTGTTTTCTTTGAATATTTGGCAGTTGTTTGTTGTTACATAGTTTCTTGATGATTCTGTTGGTCATAAGATAGAATTAGGCCATCCCGTACTTATAATTTGGGGCGTGTCTATTATACTCGCAATTTTATGTGATTGTCATTTCGACCAAAGATACGGGTCAACCAAATTGAAAGCAATGGCTCTAACTTACTCATAAAGCACTCCACGACCTCATCCCACCAGTCCTAATCTACTATCAGACATCTAGACGCACTGCTAGTTACCATCCTTACCTGGTTGCCTTCCACCAATTTGCACCAAGCGCTTCCAAACATCGTTCATAATGCGCACAGCGAAAGAGTGGAAATCACTACCTGCGTCTGTGTTTCCGAACGCATTCAACCCGAACCACTTCAAAGTTAGAGTGAACAGGTTCCTTCTGGGTAAGCTCACTCCATCGTCGACTCTGTCTCTGTCATCTTTGACCTGGACTAGAGTCAAGAAAGGCAAACCCATATCAAATAAAATAAAAATAAACATTGTTTTTCATTTACATACGGAAAGTTTGAACATGTCGAATGTTAGAATGAGTGCACTGCATTATACAGATTCAGTACTACATCACCATCATCAGCCTACAGCAGTCCAATGCTGGACATATGCCTCTCCAAACGCACGCCATTCGTCTCGATTTTCGGCAGTTCTCATCCAGCTACTACCAGCCCTAACCTGCGAAGATCGTCGCTCCACCTAGCTTGAGGCCTAGCACTTATTTGAAATCAATATTTCAGATACCAGGTAGCAGTGGCGGCCCAGTGGTTAACAGCCGCGACATACAAGTTGTAGGTCGTGGCTTCAAACCCAGGCAGGCGCTTTACTTTGTGTAAATTATGTCATCACTATTGCTCTCAATACGGTGAAGGAAAGCATCGTGAGGAAGCTGGCATGTCCTTGAACCAAAAAATCTAAGATATGTGACATCCACCAACCCGCTTTGGGCACGCGTGGTGGATTACCTACTTACGGCCCATTCCCTATCTCACAGAGGATGCCTGTGTCCCAGCTAATGATGCTGACGATGCAAAGATACCAACTTACTCAAACCAAACGATATGATCAGAACCGCAGACAGAATGCTTACCTACCTTAGCCTTTTATGTTCGCCCTCTTCTGATAGAATATTATCATTGGCAATGAATCTATTATCATCTCCACATTTTTTCCTTTGCCATTTCATATCATCCACGACGTTAACATAATGAGTTCCGCGACATAAACTTCCTTTCAGAGTCCGACAAAAAGTTTTGCCTAGAACTCCCGTTTGCAAATGTTATCTAGTAATGGTCCAGCGACCGTGAGAGCATCGCCTTAAAATGTCTGGAAATCGTTCACTGAAGCGCGTTATTACATTTTTGTTGAGGTAAATGGAAATATAGAATATTCAAGTTAACGTCTTCATCGTATTGTGGCGTAAAAACAAACATACATAGCTGTTGGATGAGATAAGAACATTCAGAAGGCGAACGGTTGACAACTGGTTATGAAGCAATTAACTTTTGCGGATGTTCAGGTTAAAATTACTTACTGATGTTTTTGTTGCGAATTAAAATGCCTTTCATAAAGACACAACAGAATACGCGATGCACTAGCAATAAATCAAAATTGTGGGTATGGGTAGCATTTAGAACATAAGTTATAATTTCAGCCGAAAGACGTACACTGCTGGACATAGGCTTCCCCCAAGTGTCAGCACATCGATCGGTTCCATGTGCCTCGCATCCAGCGATCCAGCGCATCCCCGCAACCTTCACCAGGTCTTCTGTCCACCTAGTGGGATGCCTTCCAACGCAAAGTCTTCGGGTTTTTAGTCGTCACTCGCACTACAGAACGTTTAAGCAGACTTCTTAATTAATAACAAGTGTGCAAGCTTCGAAAAACAAGAACGTCTAGAACTTGAGTCGCATGGACCTCATGACACATTCGCTCCCATGGATCGGATCCGAAACGACTGTACAATATATTCTGGCATCTAAACTAGATTGTTATTATAATTATGAAAAGCCGCGTGACGAATGGGCTTTTTTCGAAGAAAAAGCGATTTCCAGAAATTCATATATAAATCTTCTGATCTTACTAATATTATAATGCAAAAGTTTGGATAGACGTGAATATGTTTGTTACTCAATCACGCCAGAATGGCTGAACGGATCTGTATGAAATTTGGCACAGAGGAAGATTATGGTCTGGAATAACACATAGGCTTTTCTGCCGAAAAAATGTAGGGTTCCTATGTCAACTTCCAACGTTCACGAAGGCAAAACCGCTGGCAGAAGCTTGTTAGATTCAAAATTTTATCCTCCTAGACCCAGCGGCTTCAGATGATATATTTGGTGACAAAACTACAGCAAATCATCTTGCCACAATCATTTGATTTTAGATAGCAAAAGATTTCTAAAGCTATGAAACCTCGGCACCATTTTTAGCCGCCGTCGGAAAAAGAGTGGTGTTATAAGTTTGACGTGTGTTGCTGTGTTTCTGTCTGTGTCATCGTAGCGCTTAAACGGATGAACCGATTTTGATTTAGTCTTTCTTGTTTGAAAGGTGATTTTGCCGAGAGTGTTCTTAGCTATGTTTGAATAAAATCGGTTCAGCCGTTCTTAAGTTATGGGCGTTTTACTGTTTGAATCGGGGTGTTTTCGCATGATATCGTGTCATAATTACGTGTTCAATAGATTGCCGTTCGAAGCATATAGCTACTATGTACTAGATAAATTATGTACTCGTAGCATGAAATAAAAATGTGTCGGGGGTTTTTAAAATTTTGAGATTTTGCTTGTACATATATCTAGTGGACATTCTGAAGGCCCCATTTGTCGTGTGGTCGGGTTTGAGTCGTACCAGGAAGGCGAGCTGGGTCGGCATTGTGCGGCTGGCGCTGTTCCGCGAAGGCGCGCGCATCGGCGCAGGCGCAGGCTTTCTATACGAGCGTGCGGCGGTATAGCGGGCGCACGGAGAAACGGCTCCGGAAAGCTACTTGTATGTTTGTATTGTTTCCTCTGCTCTTCGCGGAATTAAATCTGTAGATGGTGGTTGCCAATTGTATAGTACTTAGGTACTGTAGACTCTGGAATTTCGTAGTAAGACGGCTACTGGCTACTGCGTGTTATTAGGATGGGGTTAACAGGCTCCACATACTGCAGTTACAATCTCACCGTGATAACTGAGATAAAGTGAGCTTAAAATGAGCTTTCAATCCTAAGTATCTCATCTAAGTTTTCACGGTGAGTTGTTTAACAGAATCGACCGGCCGGCTGGTTCCTGTCCAGGGTACGCACTTCACTTACTTGATTCGCCTTCCATTCTTGGTGCCTGACAGATACAGTAGTGACAGCTGACCCGACTACTTGTATGCATGAGACAGGGATTGCATATAGGTATCTATAAAAAATAAATAATACACTACACTCATACAGGTAGGTACATAGATGGGATTCACCCGTGAAATTTTGCACGTCATACGGATTTTGTGTCCTTGCATCGTGTGCGTCATACAAAAGTATGGTTTCCCTCACGCACTGAACGTCGATTTTAGATTCCCTTATTAATAAAATCTTGCGGTATACCACAAAAGGGTAAAGATTTCCTAGCTCTCTTTCTACTCCTCTCAATTTAAACTGTTAACAATCAATTCCTATTAAAGAAGTCCAGCTCATTCTATCTTCGTCTGGGCCGTTCGCAATGTCGCCTGCTCTGAAACCATTCCCTTTCTGTCATATCGATGAGAATTTTAATAAAATCTTTCAAAATTAAATTCCTATAAAAACCTCTCGGCCACTTCTCGCCACGCGGACTACAGCACCGGGCGGTATTTGCCGCATGCAATCTGTGCGTACAGATGGCTTGCGCTTGCGCTTCCCCGACATTTATAATGGCACGAATGTTACCAAGAACATCAGTAAATAATTTATCAAGCTTAATGTATATTTCAATCTCGCCGGAATTGTTAAGAGCATTTCCATATCTGCGTGTTTCATCTTTAGAAAGTTGTGTTTCCTTATTTGTGTGTCCTACTTGGTCATTTACGGGAATTTCGTCGTGTCCTCAACATCTACAATGACATCAATTGGTGTCATGGTCTTCACGTAGTCAGCTCAATGTGGCATTTCTTCGAATAGGTTGTTTTCCTCCTTCTTAAATTTCCTCATCACTAGAAGTATTGAAGTCCAATTCCATCGGTACCTAGTTCGGTACCTTGGTCCATCTAAGGAGAGGTCAGGGTGTAATGTCTCATGTACTGTGTTTGTTAGTGCATAGATAACGCTAGTACCTACTGCTCCCAGTAGCTACCAATAGGCCCTTTATTGTCTTGTTTCAAACAATTGTTAGTATTCCGCCTTTTGTAGCGGTGGCCCAGTGGTTACGCCCGCGACTTGTTAATTGTTGGTCGTGGGTTCGAATCCAGACATCCGCTTAATGTGTATTTAATTTCATGACCATTACTCTTAAAACGAAAAGGACTGATCAGTGTGGTGACGCTTGGGGGAGGCCTATGTTCAGCAGTGTACGTCTTTCAATTGAAATTATGACTCTTAAAACCGTGAAGAAATACATCGTGAGAAAACAGCTATGTCCTAGAAACAAAAATTCGAAGACATTTGACGACTACCAATCTGAACTGGCTCCGCGTGATGGATTACACCCCAGTCCCTCTCTGACAGAGAGGAAGCCTGTGTCCCAGCAGTGGGATCATCATTATCGGCTGATTATCCTTATGCTACCATATTATTGAAGTCAAGTTCTGGTCTTTCCCACAGACGTAATGTCAAAGATGTCATATTAGACTTCAAACGATCAACAATCATGCGTGGAAGCTATAAAAAACTTTCTAACATTCGTCGACCGCCTACGTTCAACCTACGCAGAGCCTCTCTGCCTCAACCCTTATTTATTTTAACTTGCGTACCTATTTCAATGGAATATTTACCACAGTTATTATTTTAATAAAAGTTTGAATAACCTCTATTCATAACTTTATGTAAATTTTGGAATAGAGTTTTGCGTTTAAAATGGGTTATGAGGCAAAAGTTTAATCTAAAAACAATGTCGGTATCTATTTAGTACGATTAACTGCTTTCTAGGGTTTCCCGCTCGATAGCTCGCCGTACGGTAAGGACCAGGGCCTGCAGTCTCGACATAGCTAACGATCGTTACGTTAAGTAACATTCGTTAACTCTTACCACAAAATAGTAAGTATACAGAAGGGCCACTCCCGACGTTTGGAAAATTGACAGCTAAACTTGACAGATTCACTAGGGTTGCTACTATATTGATTCCGAATTAAAAAAAGGATAGGTTGCCCAAGTTACAAACATAAATACATAGATTCGTCTAAACATACATCATATCATGCTTTCATGCCTTAGAGGGTAGACAGGGCATCAAATATCCATTTAATATCACGAACACTACAACACTTCAACCCTAGGCCCAGGGCCTGCAGTCTCGACATAGCTAACGATCGTTACGCTAGCTAACATTCGTTAACACTTACCACAAAATAGTAAGTATACAGAAGGGCCACTCCCGCCGTTTGGAAAATTGACAGCTTAACTTGACAGATTCACTAGGGTTGTAGTGTTCGTGATATTAAATGGATATTTGATGCCCTGTCTACCCTCTAAGGCATGTAAGCATGATATGATGTATGTTTAGACGAATCTATGTATTTATGTTTGTAACTTGGGCAACCTACCCTTTTTTTTTTAATTCGGAATCAATATAGTAGCAACCCTAGTGAATCTGTCAAGTTTAGCTGTCAATTTTCCAAACGGCGGGAGTGGCCCTTCTGTATACTTACTATTTTGTGGTAAGAGTTAACGAATGTTACTTAACGTAACGATCGTTAGCTATGTCGAGACTGCAGGCCCAGGCCCGTGTCGACGGCGCGTTGTGTTCCACGCGCGCCTCAAAGAGATGTCAGCAGAACTGACGGAGTCCGTGAGGGCCGATGCCTGTCTGGGTCGCGGATAAATTTGAAAAAGAGTTACCGCGGCCCTGGCTCAAGCAACTGAAGGAACACGGGTGGGTTTTAGTCAGTAAAAGTCTGACACGCCTCACGCAGACTCCAATGACCTCTCGCCTCACCCAGAGCGGGATGAGTCATTGGATGATTTCCCACCATAAAAAAAAGGCTCGAAGGATTTCGTGATGGTCTGTTTTTTTTTTATTTATCGATAGGCTCGCGTTTTCCGTGGCAACTTACATACTTACAGACTTTTTACAAACTAGTAAACTTACGAACGTGTCTTTGTTTATAAGTTTATTTGAGGTCTTGATTGCCTCGTTCGTTAATTGGTTTTATGCCGAGGTTATCCAAAATTTTATTAAGTTTTTCTATAATGGCACTTCTCATAAGCAACCCGAAATCTACTTATATATAAAATCTAATACATGAGACGTGGACGTGGGGGTATTTTGTTTATATATAGTTTTCTATATAACTATTTTATTTTTACTAGGCCAGAGGCCTATGTCCAGCAGTGGACGTCTTTGGGCTGATATGATGATATTTTTTTATAAATTTATATTTTATTCTAGCAGTATACCGCAGACTACCCCCTTTTTAACCCCCGCCGGAAAAAGAGGGGTGTTATAAGTTTCACGTGTGTTGCTGTGTATCTGTGTGTCTGTCTGTGGCATCATAGCGCCTAAACGGATGAACCGATTTTGATTAAGTTTTTTTTTTTTGAAAGGTAATTTTGTCGAGAGTGTTCTTAGCTATGTTTGAATA
Source organism: Orthosia gothica (assembly GCA_949775005.1). Lineage (NCBI taxonomy): Eukaryota > Metazoa > Arthropoda > Insecta > Lepidoptera > Noctuidae > Orthosia > Orthosia gothica. The sequence continues at coordinate 16,467,434 of OX459034.1, read as the reverse complement.
AAATCGGTTCAGCCGTTCAAAAGTTATGGGCGTTTTACTGTTTGAATCGGGGTGTTTTCGCAATATAAATGTGTCGGGGGTTTTTTAAATTTTACTTGTTGTGTCAGTCCGTTCAAAGGTTTTCTGGTAGATATCGCTGTTAGCGATAAGACCGCCTTTGTACCCATAATACGAGTAATAATATCTTGTAACGAGATGTGTAACTTTTAGGTGTAGGTACAATAAATTATATTCTATTCTATTATGTACCTGGTCCCCAACCCTTCACAGAAAACAGGTGCGATATTATGTTAAGCAGTCTCAGAGTGTAAATCCAAAAAATAATAAAAAATTAGGCGTAGTACGGAATCTTTACAGTATTCACGGCGCGGCTAGCCACTATTATTTTTTTATAGGTTCGCCCACTGGAGTGGTTTACAGTTCTGAAAGTTATTTTATTAGTGTAGTAAAATTTTATTTTAAAATTTTCAACAGCTTTTGCGGCACCATTTTCGTAATAAACATAGCAACGAGTTTTCAAGCGAAATTAGTTTTTAATGTACATATTTTATTTTTTTGCAAACAATTTTCTCGATGCTATCATTAGTTAGTTTAATGATAAATGATTTTATTTCTTTAAGTTGGTTTGTACAAACACTTTTACATGTCGATCATATTTTTTTAAACTAGATGAGGTCGCCGATTCCTATCTGACTACTCTGAGAAGAAAGGTCGAAACAAACTCAGAGGTCACAGTCTCTTTTAAAGTCCTGACAAAATCTTGGTTGTGAAGACCATGTAGACTGATGTCTGAAATGGTCTTTTGAGGAAAGAGCCAGCCAGATTGAGTGGACCTGTACAGTCAGTGCACGCATTTGTCAATAACCGAGCAGCTCAACTCAGAATTTAAGGAGCTCAACGATTCGACGAACAGAAAGGACATTCGGGTAGGCCGCTTAAACTACTCAAACTGCCACCACTGCTGACCATGATTAAAAACTAAATAATATAAAATAAAAAACAAAAAAAAAGATCCACATAGTCTTCACAGTCACAATAATTAAAATAACATAATATAATACTTTAAAATATTAATTTCGGTACTTAAACCTTTGGCTTAGCGGGCCCAAAACATTGACACATTTAAGCCGAAGCCGAAGATTTGGAAGCCAGTGATATTTTTGCCCGAGTTTCGGCCAAAGTCAAAGGTTCAGTCGGGCTCTACTTATCATATAAATTATCTGACCAATTTGCAAATGGTCGCCATAACAAATGTCGTGGTGGCCAAGGGGCGCCAACCCAGGCAAGTAGTACCAATGTGAGCTTTTCGATTCATATTTTATGCACTTTCTAAGTTTTTTTTGGACATCGCTGACAACGGTGAAGGAAAACATCGTGAGGAAACCTGGAATATAGTTAGTATGAAGTTCTGCTCCATTGGTGTAATTGCTGCAAGGTGTTCCAGTGCGAGGATTAATGAATAAATTGTAGTGGCGTTCGCTGCAAGTCAAAGTCAACTCGGGGATCGTATACTTCGTGTCAAAATGATAAAGCGTAGGATAGCAACGACACAACACAACACAGCAATCATTAATTCAGTGTCACACCGAGCCGTTACGACATTGTTGCCGCAAATACCGGGTGGGCCGGAATTCAGGGGCGATATTACATTGCTTACCCGGCCCAAAGCGTTATACGCACATTTATTGTGATGTTTGTGACCTTTGTATTTTTCCATATTTACATATAACCGTTTATTTTTGCTGGGATAAAAGTGTAAAGTCTCCGCCAGGTAACAAGAAAATAAAAGTAAATTGATCTGACTTATACCAAAAAGTGTAAATAAATAACTTGAAATAATCATCGTCATTACTGAAAATACTTAATTGTCAAATAAAGGTTATAATTTGGTATAATTAGTTTCATTATACTAGTATAAATACCTACCTAAATAAATACAACTGAAAATGGTTTTTGACCAAAAGGTTCGTAACTCATGCCAAGTGAAAGGGTCAAGGACGCCCCTTACCCCGATACGTATGTTTTGATCGTGTTAGCGACTTTCAGTATATTAAAATGTACTCTGTGAGCGACACTGCCTTTACATTATTTTCGTATCTTTTTAAAATATTGGAATACATTGGTAGACAGGGTGTTAACAATTTTTTTTTGTTATCTGACGGTGACTTTAGAAAATAATGCTTCATTGCAAATGCTGAGAAAAAGACAAAAAGTGGTATTGGGATTATCCTTTAGGAATTTTTCACTAGCAGCCCGGAGATTGGAAGTGGGCGGTGTGACATTTCCGTACCTCGGACTACTATTTATACCATGGGACTATGAGAGAGAGGGAACTAATAGTGCACTCGTGTTTACGTCACGGGGTCTCAGCGTTAACAAAGAAAATTTGGTTCAAATAAATGTCGCTAGATGGCGCGATATGCATCGATTTTTATTGAACTGTAATAACGAATCGATGCATATCGCGCCATCTAGCGACATTTATTTGAACCAAATTTTCTTTGTTAGCGCTGTGACCCCGTGATAATGCTATCTTCTACTTCAATATTGACACAAAAAAAGAAACTGCACAGGGTCTAGCAGCCAACTTCAGAGACACAAAGTTGCACTGTGACTGCTATACCAAAGGAGAGAATCTAGGAGAGAATCGCGCCGAATATTTTTCCTTATAAGCATTTTTGTTATTTCTTTCCTATCTATCTGTTTTTGGATTGTCATGATCAACATCATCATTTCAGCCGAAAGACGCCCACTGCTGGACATAGGCCTCCCCCAAGGACCCAAACGTCGAAACATTGACCGGTCCCGTGCATCTCGCATCCAGCAGATCCCCGCAACCTTCACCAGGTCATCGGTCCACCTAGCGGGAGGCCTTCAAACGCATCGTCTTCCGGATCGCGGTCACCACTCCAGAACTTTTCTGCCCCTTCGGCCACCCGTTCTGCGAGATTATAGATTGTAAGTAGCACAAATTAAAACACGATCCTTATAATTTTCCCTATTAGTCATATTTGATTATAAAAGCTGTGAGAATGTGAGATAATGATAGTACGGGTTATAGATTATATGTTAGCGATTGTGTAAAAAATGCCGATTAAGCGATATTGCGTCATGTATTAACTTATGTAGATGACGCATTAGAAGTAGGTATCTATTAAGACTTTTTAGGATGTGTCATAGATGCCGTTGGATCCGTTAAGACTGGTTTTCAAAGGATTTTTTGTTACTTAAATATTTTAAGTGGGGCTTACTGGGGTATAGCGAACACTTGGTTGTATTGTATTGTAATCCTCCGAACCAGAAAGTTCGCTCAAAAATCAACCCTTTACAATTTCGGTATTAAGTACTATTTTTAAACGATTCCAGTGCAGTGAAATATTTTAAATTGGATATATTTCTGCCGAAATTATTTAACAAAATATTACCTTTATTCTGTTACTAAGCTGTTGAAGGTCTATAAGATCATCATCTTTCACAGACCGATTTTGCCCACTACTAAGAATAGGCCACTTTTTGTTATGTCGATCCCCAAATTTTTGTGCGAGCTTCACCCAGATTCTACCTGTGAAGTCGTTGGGTCTATATTCGTTTTTTTTATTAAATCTACAGAGTAATTTCCTTACAAAACACATCTATTCCCTTAATCAAAATACAACTTTTGACGTAATCTCATTCACTGACTAACAATCGATACACGATATTGCACAGTCAAAGAGAAAAACCACAGAACCACTATACTATCCTTATAAATACGAGCTTCGGTTTCCCAATTACGGTAGTCGGACAATTAGAGAAACCCACGCTTTTAGATCAACGATGAATGTAGTTGTAGGTGCGTCAGATGTACCACATTCTTACAGTGGCAAAATTATTGCAACCACAAATTTATTTTTATCACATTCCAAAAGAGCAAGCTCATTCTTCGTAAACAGGGACTAAAATAGCTCATTAATACCTAGGGACTAAAAGTGAATTGAATTTGATGATGATGATGTTATTGTGGATATCGTTAGTAAATGTTCCAATTAGCAAAGAGATGAATCAAAACCATGAGGTCCAAATAGGATTACATCGCTAAAATCGATTGCGACGAATGTATGAGGTGAATGGCTAATGAGCGATTGTAATTCTATTTAAATTTTAGTTCAACATTGTATTGATTAAGTGACTGGCTGGAAAACCGCGCGCGAGCCAAATTAAAAAATAAATCTACGACTGTAACGGATGGTACTAATAAAATTGTTACGATGCACTTTTACTTTTTTCCTCTAATTATTTCTATGTTATGTCTTATAGTTCCTAATTGTATGTAAATAAATAAACGTAACGTTCTTGTGCATAAGTTGTACTTAATTATTTTCTCATTGAGGATAGTAAAAAGTAGAGTTCCACATCGGAAGCACCACTATTTTAAGCTCGAGGGACGTAATTTGAATCCCTCGATGCGCTCAGGATTAACAAATCACTCTCGCCTTTAAAATAGTTGTTGTAACGGCTAGGTCTGCGCTAGGTAAGCTGCGCAGGCCGCTAACTGGTAGTTAGGAGGTAGTTAGAGAAACAGCTTGTAATTTAATACATATATTTTAAGTTAAATATAACAGCTAGGTCGAGGGTTCTAGCGCCACTCAGTTCTGTACAAACGCCGTCACGCGGATAAAATAGTAAGGGGGTACCGTCCCTTGGCAGCACGTGGTAGACGCGGGGACCGGTCAGCACCGGCACAGCGATAGGGTCGCCGGAACTGTAGCAGCTAGGGTGCGCAGAGGCTGCGCTGTCACCGGCTCGCGCGACGGCAGGCCGCAGGTAGGCAGGCAAGACCGGGCAGCGTGCGTAGGCTGGCACGGCGGTAAGCCGCAGGTGTCAGGTAAAAGGACCTGGCGGTGGGCGTAGGTAGCGTGCAGGTAGTTGGCAGCGTACAGGTAGTTGGCAGCGTACAGCCGTGGGAGAAAGGCAAGCCTCAGCCCGTACAAAGAACAGCAGCACGTGGCAGACGTGGGGCAGTAGACCGCGGCCGGCTTAGCGGTAGGCCGCAGGGACTGTAGCGGTTAGGGGTGCGCAGGGTAGGCTGCGCACGCCGCTACGTCCTAGGGTAGCGCATAGCCGGACGGTACGCCCGTACGTCGACCCCGTACGAAGAGCCCCTAAATCGGGGCACCAGAATCGTGAGGATAGAAAATATGTAATTAGCTAAGCCACCGGAATCCAAATGCCGAGTGACAGTACTCCGGAAGGTTAGAGTTGTGCCGTGTTTTTAGAGATGTGACTATTGACCGACTAATTTTGATATTAGTATCATTCGACTATTTTCAGTTGAGATCTCACAACGCTACAGTACCCCGGCTGCAGAGAGAGGATTTTACCTGTATAAAATCCGCTAGAACTTACTATACTTTCCACTATCTAGTTCAGAAGCCAGCCAGTAACACCTTTGGCTGGTTTCCTACTTGTCATGAAAGTGTCTCATGTTAGTTCTGGTGACGTACCTCTATTGGTATGTTTACCCTTGGGGTCAGTGTAGTCTCGTGTGTAATTGTTAGAGTGTTAGTGGGAGTAGGTTTGGTTAGTATAGCGGTAGTAGTTTTTAGTGGGTTAGTGGGAGTTGGTATGGTTAGGTTTAGTAGTGGGTTCGTGTTAGAGGGAAATGGTTAGGTAGGTTGTTGATATTGTAACTAAGTTAGTGGCATCGACGTCTGGTGTATCATGTAGTATTATTGTTTGGCTGTTTGTCAAACTGGTTGCGGTCACCTTTTTGTAGGAGCCGTCTTTAAGATGTTCTTTTAGAACATGACATGACAACACAACAGCTAAGGGTAGTTACCATAGAGACCTGCTCTGCCATCAAAAATTAAACACCCCATTGGAGTCCCCAGCATTCTCTATGGCAACGCCGTTCTAACGAATAATTAAATTTTTGTCGAGACTATTTTCAATTGAGAAACCCCTCACAAGCAAACTCACGCAACTCTGTAGGCAAGAACTTTAATTACTCTAGTGAATGAGATTAGTTTGATTACCAACTGACCAGTAGTTAGGTACCAAAGGAGCTTAGGACTCCTGCAGCCAAAGTTAAATAGATAAACCCCTGTTGGTGAATGACCTCCCACGAGATGTGGTGGTAGTAGTCCCTTGGCTTCGTTTGACCCAGTGTGAGTCAAACGCTAGCTAGCTAGGCCTACGGGACTACTGTGGATTCTTCCACTTTAGATCCTTGATATGCCAGGTACCCAGTGGTTTTCCTTGTGTATCTACCAAGTCATACACCAGTGGGGACAGTTTCTTTGATACCCTGCATTTTACAAACTTAGGTGCCAGTTTTTTGCTGAAATATTTGTCCTTATCGCTCTGGTAGTACGTTCGTTTCCAGACTACATCTCCCACATTGAATTCTACGTCCTTCCTACGAAGGTTGTAGTTACTAGTGTTCCTAGAGAATGCTTTCAGTAAAGCTGTTTGTACCTTGTCGAAGATGCTAGATAGGACACCCAAGTTCTCTGCATAGTGGTCCCTTGGTTGGTATATTATTTCCTTTATATCAGTGTCCTGATAGTGAGAACCGTCAGCGATCAACTCCCTACCATAGACCAGAAACGCTGGTGTGTAGCCTGTGACCTCACTGGTTGAGCTGTTTAGTGCAAACTGAACCTTTGGGATGTGTAAGTCCCAGGAGCGCTGGTCATCATTGATAAATGTGGATAACGCCGTGATTATAGTTTTATTGTAGCGTTCCACAGTATTCACTTGTGGTGTATATCTCGGTGTGTAGTGTACATCAGGTATATTGTATTTTTTAAAGAGGTTTTTCATTTCATTTGATGTAAATTGTGTTCCGTTATCCAAAATTACTACTTGTGGTATGCCATGGACCAAGAATATACTGTCTTCTAATAGTCGTACTATAGTAGTGGCATTAGCATTCCTTATGGGAAATAGTTGGCAGTATTTAGAGAAACAACAAGTAGCAACAAATAGATATGAGTTTTGACGTCTAGAGAACGGCAGTGGTCCCACTATGTCTATACTCAGCATTTGGAAAGGACGAGAACACTCTTTAGGCTTCCCCATTAGTCCTAGGGGGGCGTGATTAGCTTGTTTGTGAGCGATACAAGTGTCACATGCCGTTACAAACCTCACCACGTCACCATGCATCCCTGGCCAGTAGTAGCGTAGTGTTAGTCGTTTGTATGTTTTATGGATACCTAAATGAGCTGCGGTTGGTTCAGCATGGTTATTAGTGATTATTTGTTGCCTATCTTCCTTAGGAATGACTTCTTTCCAATCGAACTCACATAGTATTGCGAATTTACTTTTTTCATAACGGTATAGTTTGTTATGTTTTACCGTGTAGTTTGGGAATGCTGAAGGGTCTCGTTGGCAACCATTGTAGATATTTTGGTACCAAGTGTCGTCTGTCTGTTTAGGCGGGCTTGTCTGTGTGGTGTTTTCTTGTGTGAGAGCTGCGACCGGACAAGCACGTGACAACGCGTCTGGTAAGGTGTTATCTGTTCCACGTCTATGTTGTATGTCAAAGTTAAAAGCCGACAATCTTATACCCCAGCGTGCCAATCGTCCGGAAGGGTTTTGAAGTTTAAGAAACCACTTTAGTGCGGAATGGTCTGTGAACACTGTGAACTTGATGCCATTTTCTAGGTAACAGCGCCAATGTTCCAGTGCCAACAGTACAGCCAGTGCTTCCCTTTCCGTGATGCTGTAGTTCTGTTCTTGCTTAGACAAGGATTTACTCATGTATGCTATGGGATGTTCAACGCCGTCCCTAATTTGTGTTAGCAAACCGCCGATACCATAGTTACTGGCATCTGTGTGTACTTCGAATGGGATGGTGTAATCTGGACACGATAGTACTGGGGCCGATATTAGTATTTCCTTTAGTTTAGTAAAGGACTCTTGACAATCCTGAGACCAGTCAAAGGGAGGTGCCTTCTTACTTGAGCTTGTGAGTCTATTTAGTGGTGCAGCTAGAGTACTGAAGTTTGGTACGAAACGTCTATACCATGATGCCGTTCCTAAGAATCTTTTTACTTCTTTAGGATTGGTGGGTATTGGGAAGTTCTGTATAGCTTCTACTTTTTCCGGGTCTGGATGTAGTCCCTTAGAGTTAACTATGTAGCCAAGATATTTCAATTCATCACGGAAAAATTGGCACTTATCCATGTTTATTGTTAAGTTAGCGTTAGATAATTTATTGTATACTTTAGTTAGCAAGGCTATATGGTTCTCAAAATCAGACGACACCAGCACTATGTCATCCAAGAAAGCAAAGACCCTATTCTCGAACTCTGGTCCGTAAAACATTTTATCTACCATTCGTTGTTGCGTAGCAGGCGCATTTGTTAGTCCAAACGGTGTAGTTTTAAACCTGTATGTTCCCCGGCCAGGTATGTAGAACGCTGTTTTGTTTTTGTCCGTTTCATTTAGTGGTAACTGCCAGAAGCTTTTGTATAGGTCAATGCTAGTTAGGTATTTAGCATCCCTCAGGTTGTCTAGTATTTCCGAAATGTATGGCAAATTGTAAGCATCTTTTTTTGTAATAGCGTTTAGTTTCCTACTATCCAAACAAAACCGCAATTTGCCGTCCTTTTTCGGTGTTAGTAGGACTGGGGAAGACCATGGACTTTCACATGGTTCGACCACATCCAGGCCAAGCATTTCGTCCAATTCTTTACCAAGAACACGCTGTTTTTCCGGAGACATCCTGTAGTAACGTTGCCGTATTGGGGGTGCATCACCTGTGTCTATACTATGTGTTATTAAGTTAGTGCGGCCTAGGCCTTTATTTTCTGAGGAAATGTTCTTAAATTGAGTCTTTATTTTCTCAGCTGTTACTTTTTGTTCCTCAGTTAGCTGTGCAAATGAGTGCAAATATATATTTGGTTTAGTGTTTGCACTGGTGTCATTTATGTTTACTAGGAATATGGATTTAATATTCTTAGGGAATATATGAAAGGTGTTCCAAAA